>CAMTDV010000010.1:94632637-95015963 GCA_947069175.1 Scalesia atractyloides | reverse complement strand
AATTAAAAATCAAATCTGGCCCGTTTATGTTCAGCAATTTTTGTATTTCTCAAGTTCCAAACTCAGTTTTATTGATACAAGGATTCGATTTTACACGAAAAAATTATTTCAAATTTCGTCAGTTTTCGCCCCAACTTTCTATATTTAGAAAGTAAACGTGCGAACAATTAATTAAATCAAATATCTGGTCGTTTATGTCAGCATTTTTTTGTATTTCTCAGGTTCCAAACGCAGTTAATTTATACAAGGATTCATTTTGCACGAAAAATTCATTTCGAGTTTCGTCAATTTTCGCCCATTTCCCACTTTCTATATTTAGAAAGTAAACGCGCGAACAATTAAATTAAATCAAATATCTGGTCGTTTATGTCAGCAATTTTTGTATTTCTCAGGTTCCAAACTCAGTTTTATTGATACAAGATTCGATTTTACCGAAAAAATTCATTTCGAGTTTCGTCATTTTCGCACACTTTCTATATTTAGAAAGTAAACACGCGAACAATTATTAAATCAAATATCTGGTCGTTTATGTCACAATTTTTTGTATTTCTCAAGTTCCAAACGCAGTTTTATTTATACAGGATTCGATTTTGCACGAAAAAATTCATTTCGAGTTCGTAATTTTCGCACACTTTCATTTTTATTTAGAAAGTAAACGTGCGAAACAATTAATTAAATCAAATATCTGGTCGTTTTATGTCAGCAATTTTTGTATTTCTCAGGTTCCAACAATCAGTTTTATAATTATTACAGGACTATTCGATTTATAAGTCACACGAAAAAATTCATTTCGAGTTTCTCAGTTTTCGCCCACTTCCCATTTCTATATTAGATAATACGTGCGAACAATTAAATTAAATCAAATATCTGGTCTTTTTATGTCAGCAAATTTTTGTATTTCTCAGGTTCCAAACTCAGTTTTTATTGATACAAGATTCGATTTTACACCGAAAAATTCTTTTCGAGTTTCGTCAGTTTTCGCACACTTTCTATATTAAAGTAAACGCGCGAACAATTAATTAAATCAAATATCTGGTCGTTTATGTCAGCAATTTTTGTATTTCTCAGGTTCCAAACTCAGTTTTATTGATACAGGGATTCGATTTTACACGAAAAAATTCATTTCGAGTTTCGTCAGTTTTCGCCCACTTTCAATTTCTATATTTTAGAAAGTAAACGCGCAAACAATTAATTAAATCAAATATCTGGTCGTTTATGTCAGCAATTTTTGTATTTCTCAGGTTCCAAACTCAGTTTTATTGATACAGGGATTCGATTTTACACGAAAAAATTAATTTCGAGTTTCGTCAATTTTCGCACACTTTCTTTATTTGAAAGTAAACCGCGAACAATTAATTAAATCAAATATCTGGTCGTTTATGTCACAATTTTTGTATTTCTCAGGTTCCAAACTCAGTTTTATTATACAGGATTCGATTTTGACGAAAAAAATTATTTCGAGTTTCGTCAGTTTTCGCCACTTTCTATATTTCTATATTAGAAAGTAAACGCGCGAACAATTAATTAAATCAAATATCTGGTCGTTTATGTCAGCAATTTTTGTATTTCTCAGGTTCCAAACTCAGTTTTATTGATACAGGATTCGATTTTACACGAAAAAATTCATTTCGAGTTTCGTCAATTTTCGCACACTTTCCCACTTTCTATATTTAGAAAGTAAACGCGCGAACAATTAATTAAATCAAATATCTGGTCGTTTATGTCAGCAATTTTTGTATTTCTCAGGTTCCAAACTCAGTTTTATTGATACAAGGATTCGATTTACACGAAAAAATTCATTTCGAGTTTCGTAAGTTTTCGCACACTTTCTATATTTAGAAAGTAAACGCGCGAACAATTAATTAAATCAAATATCTGGTCGTTTATGTCAGCATTTTTTGTATTTCTCAGGTTCCAAACCAGTTTTATTATACAGGGATTCGATATTGACACGAAAAAATTATTTCGAGTTTCGTAAGTTTTCGCACACTTTCTATATTTAGAAAGTAAACGTGCAACAATTAATTAAATCAAATATCTGGTCAGTTTATGTCAGCATTTTTTTGTATTTCTCAGGTTCCAAACGCAGTTTAATTGATACAAGGGATTCAATTTTAGCAGAAAAAATTCATTTCGAGTTTCGTCAATTTTCGCCCACTTTCCATTTTCTATATTTAGAAAGTAAACGCCGAACAATTAATTAAATCAAATATCTGGTCGTTTATGTCACATTTTTTGTATTTCTCAGGTTCCAAACTCAGTTTTATTGATACAAGATTCATTTTACACGGAAAAAATTCATTTCGAGTTTCGTCAGTTTTCCACACTTTCTATATAGAAAGTAAACGCGCGAACAATTAATTAAATCAAATATCTGGTCGTTTATGTCAGCAATTTTTGTATTTTCAGGTTCCAAAGCTCAGTTTTATTGATACAGATTCGATTTTACAGGAAAATTATTTCGAGTTTCGTCAGTTTTCGCCCACTTTCATATTCTATATTGAAAGTAAACGCGGAACAATTAATTAAATCAAATATCTGGTCGTTTATGTCAGCAATTTTGTATTTCTCAGGTTCCAAATCAGTTTTATTGATAGAGGGATCGATTTTACACGAAAAAATTCACTTCGAGTTTCGTCAATTTTCGCGCACTTTTCTGTATTTAGACGTAAACGCGCGAACAATTAATTAAATCAAATATTGGTCATTTATGTCATCATTTTTGTATTTCTCAGGTTCAAACGCAGTTTTATTTTTACAGGGATTCATTTTGCACGAAAAAATTCATTTCGAGTTTCTCAGTTTTCGCCACTTCCACTTTCTATATTAAGAAAGTAATGCGCGAACAATTAAATTAAATCAAATATCTGGTCGTTTATGTCAGCATATTTGTATTTCTCAGGTTTCCAAGCTCAGTTTTATTGATACAACGATTCGATTTTACCCCGAAAAATTCATTTCGAGTTTCGTCAGTTTTCGCCCACCATTTCTATATTTGAAAGTAAACGCGGAACAATTTATTAAATCAAATATCTGGTCGTTTATGTCAGCAATTTTTGTATTTCTCATGTTCCAAACTCAGTTTTATTGATACAGAGATTCGATTTTACACGAAAAATTTAATTTGAGTTTCGTCAGTTTTGCACACTTACTATATTTAGAAAGTAAACGTGCCAACAATTAATTAAATCAAATATCTGGTCGTTTATGTCACAATTTTTATTTCTCAAGTTCCAAACTCAGTTTTATTGATACAAGGATTCGATTTTACACGAAAAAATTAATTTCGAATTTCGTCAGTTTTCGCACACTTTCTATATTTAGAAAGTAAACGGCCAACAATTAATTAAATCAAATATCTGGTCATTTATGTCAGCATTTTTTGTATTTCTCAGGTTCCAAACGCAGGTTAATTTATACAAGGATTCAATTTTGCACGAAAAAATTCATTTCGAGTTACTTCAGTTTTCGCCCAATTTCCCATTTTCTATATTTAGAAAGTAAACGCGCAAACAATTAAATTAAATCAAATATCTGGTCGTTTATGTCACAATTTTTGTATTTCTCAGGTTCCAAACTCAGTTTTATTGATACAACGATTCGATTTTACCGGAAAAATTCATTTCGAGTTTCGTCAGTTTTCCACACTTTCTATATTTGAAAGTAAACACGCGAACAATTTATAAATAAATATCTGGTCGTTTATGTCACAATTTTTGTATTTCTCAAGTTCCAAACGCAGTTTTATTGATACAGGGATTCGATTTTGCACGAAAAAATTTATTTCGAGTTTCGTCAATTTTCACCCACTTTCTATATTTCTATATTTAGAAAGTAAACGTGCGAACAATAATTAAATCAAATATCTGGTCGTTTATGTCAGCAATTTTCGTATTTCTCAGGTTCCAAACTCAGTTTTATTGATACAGGGACTCGATTTTACACGAAAAAATTCATTTCGAGTTTAGTCAGTTTTCGCCCACTTTCCCACTTTCTATATTTAGATAAACGTGCGAACAATTAATTAAATCAAATATATGGTCGTTTATGTGAGCAATTTTTGTATTTCTCAGGCTCCAAACTCAGTTTTATTGATACAGGATTCGATTTACACGAAATTCTTTTCGAGTTTCGTCGTTTCGCACACTTTCTATATTAAACGCGCGAACAATTAATTAAATCAATATCTGGTCGTTTGTCAGCATTTTTTGTATTTCCATTCCAAATGCAGTTTTTTTATACAGGATTCAATTTTGCACGAAAAAATTCATTTCGAGTTACTTCAGTTTCGCCCAATTTCCCATTTTCTAATTTAAGTAAACGCGCAAACATTAAATTAAATCAATATTGGTAGTTTATGTCAGCAATTTTTATATTTCTCAGTTCCAAACTCAGTTTATGATACAACGATTCGATTTTACCGAAAATAATTTGGTTCTCATTTTCGCACACTTTCTATATTTGAAAGTAAACACGCGAACATTTATTAAATTAAATATCTCGTCGTTTATGTCAACAATTTTGTATTTCTCAGGTTCCAAACTCAGTTTTATTCATACAGGATTCGATTTTGGACGAAAAAAATTATTCGAGTTTCGTCAGTTTTCGTCACTTCTATATTTCTATATTCAGAATAAACGCGCGACAATTAATTAAATCAAATATCTAGTCATTATGTCAGCATTTTTGTATTTCTCAGGTTCCAAACTCAGTTTTTTGATAAGGATCGATTTTACACAAAAAATTCTTCGAGTTTAGTCAGTTTTGCCACTTTCCACTTTCTATATTTAGTAAGTAAACGCGCGAACAATTAATTAAATCAAATATCTGGTCGTTTATGTCGGCAATTTTTGTATTTCTCAGGTTCCAAAACTCAGTTTTATTAATACAATGATTGAGTTTACACGGAAAAATTCATTTCGAGTTTCGTAAGTTTTCGCACACTTTCTATATTTGGAAAGTAAACGCGCGAACAATTTATAAAATCAAATATCTGGTCGTTTATGTCAGCAATTTTTGTATTTCTCAGGTTCCAAACTCAGTTTGATTAATACAATGATTCGAGTTTACACGGAAAAATTCATTTCGAGTTTCGTAAGTTTTCGCACACTTTCTATATTTGGAAAGTAAACGCGCGAACAATTTATAAAATCAAATATCTGGTCGTTTATGTCAGCAATTTTGGTATTTCTCAGGTTCCAAACTCAGTTTTATTGATACAGGGATTTAATTTTGAACGAAAAAAATTATTTCGAGTTTCGTCTGTTTTCGCCCACTTTCTATATTTCTATATTTTGAAAGTAAATGCGCGAACAATTATTTAAATCAAATATCTCGTCGTTTATGTCAGCAATTTTTGTATTTCTCAGGTTCCAAAGTCAGTATTATAGATACAAGGATTCGATTTTTCACGTAAAAATTAATTTCGAGTTTCGTTAGTTTTCGCCCACTTTCCCACTTTCTATATTTAGAAAGTAAACGCGCGAACAATTAAATAAATCAAATATATTGTCGTTTATGTCGGCAATTTTTGTATTTCTCAGGTTCCAAACTCAGTTTTATTGATACAAGGATTCGATTTACACGAAAAAATTCATTTCGAGTTTCGTAAGTTTTCGCACACTTTCTATATTTAGAAAGTAAACGCGCGAACAATTAATTAAATCAAATATCTGGTCGTTTATGACAGCAATTTTTGTATTTCTCAAGTTCCAAACTCAGTTTTATTAATACAATGATTGGATTTTGCACGAAAAAATTCATTTCGAGTTTCCTAAGTTTTCGCACACTTTCTATATTTAGAAAGTAAACGTGCGAACAATTAATTAAATCAAATATTTGGTCGTTTATGTCAGCAATTTTTGTATTTCTCAAGTTCCAAACTCAGTTTTATTGATACAATGATTCGATTTTACACGGAAAAATTCATTTCGAGTTTCTTCAGTTTTCGCACACTTTCTATATTTGGAAAGTAAACGCGCGAACAATTTATTAAATCAAATATCTGGTCGTTTATGTCAGCAATTTTTGTATTTCTCAGGTTCCAAACTCAGTTTTATTGATACAGTGATTCGATTTTACACGAAAAAAATTCATTTCAAGTTTCGAAAGTTTTCGCACACTTTCTATATTTAGAAAGTAAATGTGCGAACAATTAATTAAATCAAATATCTGGTCGTTTATGTCAGCAATTTTTGTATTTCTCAGGTTCCAAACTCAGTTTTATTGATAGAAGGATTCGATTTTACACGAAAAAATTCACTTCGAGTTTCGTCAAGTTTCGCGCACTTTCTATATTTAGACAGTAAACGCGCGAACAATTAATTAAATCAAATATCTGGTCATTTATGTCAGCAATTTTTGTTTTTCTCAGGTTTCGAACTCAATTTTATTGATAGAGGGATTCGAGTTTACACGAAAAAATTCACTTCGAGTTTCCTCAATTTTCGCGCACTTTCTATATTTAGAGAGTAAACGCGTGAACAATTAATTAAATCAAATATCTGGTCGTTTATGTCAGCATTTTTTGTATTTTTCAGGTTCTAAACGCAGTTTTATTGATACAGGGATTCGATTTTAAACGAAAAAATTTATTTCGAGTTTTGTCAATTTTCACCCACTTTCTATATTTCTATATTTAGAAAGTAAACGCGTGAACAATTAATTAAATCATATATCTGGTCGTTTATGTCAGCAACTTTTGTACTTCTAATGTTACAAACTCAGTTTTATTGATACAGGGATTCGATTTTACACGAAAAATTCATTTCGAGTTTAGTCAGTTTTCGCACACTTTCTATATGTAGAAAGTAAACGCGCGAACAATTAATTAAATCAAATATCTGGTCGTTTATGTCAGCATTTTTTCTATTTCACAGGTTCTAAACTCAGCTTTATTGATACAGGGCTTCTTTTTGCACGAAAAAACTTATTTCGAGTTTCGTCAGTTTTCGCCCACTTTCCCACTTTCTATGTTTAGAAAGTAAACGCGCGGACAATTAATTAAATCAAATATATGGTCGTTTATGTCAGCAATTTTTTATTTTTCAGGTTCCAAACTCAGTTTTATTGATACATGGATTCGATTTTACACGAAAAATTGATTTTGATTTTCGTCAATTTTCGCACACTTTCTATATTTAGAAAGTAAACGCGCGACCAATTAATTAAATCAAATATCTGGTCGTTTGTGTCACAATTTTTATATTTCTCAAGTTCCAAACTCAGTTTTATTGATACAGGGATTCGATTTTACACGAAAAATTTAATTTCGAGTTTCGTCAATTTTTGCACACTTTCTATATTTAGAAAGTAAACGTGCCAACAATTAATTAAATCAAATATCTGATCATTTATTTCAGCATTTTTTTGTATTTCTCAAGTTCTAATCTCAGTTTTATTGATAGAGGGATTCGATTTTGCACGAAAAAATTAATTTCGAGTTTCTTCAGTTTTCGCCCACTTTCCCACTTTCTATATTTAGAAAGTAAACGCGCGAACAATTAATTAAATCAAATATATGGTCGTTTATGTCAGCAATTTTTTATTTCTCAGGTTCCAAACTCAGGTTTATTGATACAGGATTCGATTTTACACGAAAAAATTGATTGCGATTTTTGTCAATTTTCGCACACTTTCTATATTTAGAAAGTAAACGCGCGAAAAATTAACTAATCAAATATCTGGTCGTTTATGTCACAATTTTTATAATTCTAAAGTTCCAAACTCAGTTTTATTGATACAAGAATTCGATTTTACACGAAAAAATTAATTTCAAGTTTCGTCAGTTTTCGCACACTTTCTATATTTAGAAAGTAAACGTGCCAACAATTAATTAAATCAAATATCTGGTCATTTATGTCAGGATTTTTTTGTATTTCTCAGGTTCCAAACGCAGTTTTATTTATACAGGGATTCAATTTTGCACGAAAAAATTCATTTCGAGTTTCTTCGGTTTTCGCCCAATTTCCCACTTTCTATATTTAGAAAGTAAACGCGTGAACAATTAAATTAAATCAAATATCTGGTCGTTTATGTCAGCAATTTTTGTATTTCTCAGGTTTCAAACTCAGTTTTATTGATACAACGATTCGATTTTACACGGAAAAATTCATTTCGAGTTTTATCAGTTTTCGCACACTTTCTATATTTGAAAGTAAACACACGAACAATTTAATAAATCAAATATCTGGTCGTTTATGTCATCAATTTTTGTATTTCTCAGGTTCCAAACTCAGTTTTATTGATACAGGGATTCAATTTTGCATGAAAAAAATAATTTCGAGTTTCATCAGTTTTCGCCCACTTTCCCACTTTCTATATTTTGAAAGTAAACGTGCGAACAATTAATTAAATCAAATATATGGTCATTTATGTGAGCAATTTTTGTATTTCTCAGGTTCCAAACTCAGTTTTATTTATACAGGGATTCGATTTTGCACGAAAAAATTCATTTCGAGTTTCTTCAGTTTTGGCCCACTTTCTCACTTTCTATATTTAGTAAGTAAACGCGCGAACAATTAATTAAATCAAATATCTGGTCGTTTATGTCAGCAATTTTTTTATTTCTCAGGTTCCAAACTCAGTTTTATTGATACAATGACTCGATTTTACACGGAAAAATTCATTTCGAGTTTCGTAAGTTTTCGCACACTTTCTATATTTGGAAAGTAAACGCGCGAACAATTTATAAAATCAAATATCTGGTCGTTTATGTCAGCAATTTTGATATTTCTCAGGTTCCAAACTTAGTATTATAGATACAAGGATTCGATTTTTCACGTAAAAATTAATTTCGAGTTTCGTCAGTTTTCGCCCACATTCCCACTTTCTATATTTAGAAAGTAAACGCGCGAACAGTTAATTAAATCAAATATATGGTCTTTTATGTCAGCAATTTTTGTAGTTCTCAGGTTCCAAACTCAGTTTTATTGATACAGGGATACGATTTACACGAAAAAATTCATTTCAAGTTTCATCAGTTTTCGCACACTTTCTATATTTAGAAAGTAAACGCGCGAACAATTAATTAAATCAAATATCTGGTCGTTTATGTCAGCATTTTTTGTATTTCTCAGGTTCCAAACACAGTTTTATTTATACAGGGATTCAATTTTGCACGAAAAAATTCAATTCGAGTTTCGTAAGTTTTCGCACACTTTCTATATTTAGAAAGTAAACGTGCGAACAATTAATTAAATCAAATATCTAGTCGTTTATGTCAGCAATTTTTGTATTTCTCAGGTTCCAAAATCAGTTTTATTGATAGATGATTCGATTTTATACGAAAATTCACTTCGAGTTTCGTCGTTTCACGCACTTTCTATATTTAGACAGAAAACGCGCAAACAATTAAATAAATCAAATATCTGGTCGTTTATGTCAGCAATTTTTGTATTTCTCAGGTTCCAAACTCAATTTTATTGATAGAGAGATTCGATTTCGCACGAAAAAATTCACTTCGAGTTTCGTCAATTTTCGCGCACTTTCTATATTTAGACAGTAAACGCGCGAACAATTAATTAAATCAAATATCTGGTTGTTTATGTCAGCATTTTTTGTATTTCTCAGGTTCCAAACACAGTTTTATTTATATTGGGATTCGATTTTGCACGAAAAAAATTATTTCGAGTTTCTTCAGTTTTCGCCCACTTTCCCACTTTCTATATTTAGAAAGTAAATGCGCGAACAATATTAATAAATCAAATATCTGGTCGTTTATGTCAGCAATTTTTGCATTTCTCAGGTTCCAACTCAGTTTTATTGATACAGGGATTCGATTTTGCACGAAAAATATTATTTCGAGTTTCGTCAATTTTCGCCCACTTTCTATATTTCTATATTTAGAATTTAAATGCGCGAACAATTAATTAAATCAAATATCTGGTGGTTTATGTCAGCAATTTTTGTATTTATTAGGTTACAAACTCAGTTTTATTGATACAGGGATTCGATTTTACAAGAAAAATTCATTTCGAGTTTCGTTAGTTTTCGCACACTTTCTATATTTAGTAAGTAAACGCGCGAACAATTAACTAAATCAAATATCTGGTCGTTTATATCAGCAATTTTTGTATTTCTCAGGTTCCAAACTCAGTGGGTAATCTTGGTGTTCCATCCTCAACTCTCCAATTTTCACGAAATAACAAAGGAAAGCTTTGCACAACCGTGAGCATACTCGATCCCTTTTCCTTTTTACACTTTGGGTGCAACATGTACATTATATAAAATCACACGACACATAAACTATTTTAATCTCTATCCATGCTTAACATGAAACTACTTGATGCTTGTTAGACTTGTATGATATGTAAACTATTTGTGTTGATATATACTTCATTAACTTTGCTAGCCTACCTTAACAATTATAGCACTATAGGATTAACGCACCGCCCACGAAACTTGAGGTATTGTTAAGATAAACATGTTAACCTCCCGCTACTATATTGGGATAGGCTATTTTAATGCGTTGGATTCTTGGGTTTGAACATATAGTACACCGTTTCGGCATGCTAGTAAACTTGCATAATATGATTCATGTTGGATATGAGACTTTAAACAAATTATATTCTATATTATGCTATGTAACAAGACTTGTATGCTCACCAACTTTTGTTGATATATTTTAACACATGTTGCAGGTTGATTGATGAGACGATGTTGGAAATGCAATTTAGGTGGACTTAGATACACACCTAGATAAATTTTGTTATTTTAATGTTATGTTATGAACATGTTGCTTTTATTTGGAATCCTTGTATTACATTTTAGTCTTGAAATGAAATTTGAATTTAATTTATATTGTCACATAGCATTATGAAGTTTTGAGCAATTTGTTGTCTCATTCTGATGTTTCTACCATCGGTTGGGGTGTGACAAGTGGTACGGTACGAGTATGAATATTTCGGTACGTTGCCCGTTTTGGTACCATTTTATTTGTATTTTATTTTTTTAGCACTCGTACAAGTATTAAATAGTTAAAAACGGCACAAGTACCAATACAATACGAGTACCAAATAGTATGGTTGTTCAAAAAGCATTCGGCACGGAGCTCACTCGGAAAAAGCTCGCTCGATGTGGCTCGGTTAGAAAGTGAGTCTAGCTCGGATTGACTCGTAACGAGCTGAATTGGCTCGGTTTGGCTCGCATACCAACTCGGCTCAGCTTAGCTCGGATTATTTTACTTTTAATATATTTTATTTTTATATACATTATAATTTATCATAAAAACTAATTAATATTTACATGTGATTAGGAGTGTAATTTGATATCTATACCACATTTAAAGGTTGATTATCATGTTAATGAACTTATATTGTATTCCGTTGAAATTAAGAACATATTTTGTGTTGTAAAACTTGAATTTGGCTTGTAATGTATTAGGTTAAGCTTATTTTGGATATGTTTTTTTAATTGTCAAATAATATTTTAGATTACTTAATTTTGAGAGCCATATATTAATTTTGAGTAAATTGTCATTTTGGTCCATGAGGTTTGGCCAGTTTTGTCACTTTAGTCACATTTCAAACCGTTTGCATCTAGGGCCCTGTGGTTTCGTTTTTGTTGCCATTTTGGTCCAAATCTCAAATTAGGTCAGATCTCTAAATAAAAAACCGCTTTTGTGTCCTTTTCCTCAGCGGCATTTTGGTCATTATGAGAGCACTTGCATCTTATTATCATGTAGAAGACATATGATGACAGACGATGAATAAACAGCCATCTCCAAGTTTCCAACTCCACCTATGCCACAGCTACCTCCTCCCCCCTTCTCACCACAACCGCCACCACTACCTCCTTCTCACCACAGCCACCATCTCCTTCTTCTTACCACAACCACTATTCCCCTCCTCAACATCACCTAATCACCATCATCATCCCCTTTTCCCCAAAATCAAAATCCTAAATACAACCCTCTATCAACCAAATCCACCCAAAATCAAAACCCTAAATTCAACCCTCTAACAACTGCAACCACCACCGCCTCCAACCAGAACTGCCACGGAACCACAACGTCACTCCTCTCTCTCTCTCTCTCTCTCTCCTCTCTCTCTCTCTCTTTCTTTGAAGCCACATCCACCAATAACTCCTAATTGTCTCCTGTCTTCCGGTAGTGTTAGAGAGAGAGAAAGAATGCATAGTAGGAAAATATGAAAAACTCAAATAAACATGTGATTAATCGGATATTTTTTTATAAAGTTGTGCATAATAGATTTACCAGGGGCTCGGTGGTCTGAGTGGCTTCGGATTCCGCCATGGAAGTCAAGAAGATAAGCTTTGAAAGTGACGGAGATTACATCAGGCTCGTGATTTCTGTTCTCAACAAGCTTTGAGAGTGACAGAGATTACATCAGGCTCCTCAATTGAGCCGCTGTGAACAATTTGGTGTGTCTGGAAGTGAACTGAAGAGAGAGAGAGAGACAGAATGGTGTTAGAGAGAGTATAGAATTTTGAGGGGGTTATATATATACATATACATATTAATGCTTAAAATGACCAAAATGCCCCTGAGGAAAAGGACAAAAAGCGGGTTTTTATTTAGAAATCTGACTTGATTTGAGATTTGGACCAAAATGGCAACAAAAACGAAACCACAGGGCCCTAGATGCAAAAGGTTTGAAATTTGGACT
Organism: Scalesia atractyloides; assembly: GCA_947069175.1. Taxonomy (NCBI): domain Eukaryota; kingdom Viridiplantae; phylum Streptophyta; class Magnoliopsida; order Asterales; family Asteraceae; genus Scalesia; species Scalesia atractyloides. The sequence goes on along the minus strand of CAMTDV010000010.1, from coordinate 95,003,337 downwards.
AAAGTGGCAAAACTGGCCAAAACTCAGGGACCAAAATGGCAGTTTACTCATTAATTTTTCTTTTCAAAATCGAGCCAAACCAAGGCGAGCCGAGCCAGCTCGGTTTAAAACCAAGCCAAACCCGAGCTTTGATTTCCAGCTCGGTTTCAAATCCGAGCTGAGCCGAGCCGAGCCAGCTTGGTTTATAATCAAGCCGAGCCCAAGTTTTGCCCTAGCTCGGCTCGATTCGGCTCGTGAACAGCACTACCAAATAGGTAAAATTGGTGTAAGACCCTTACTAAAAAATCTTTCATTTAAATGCATTTATGCAAATACACGTTCGTAACAAAATTTCGAGTTTATTAAGACTTTATAAACATTAAATGTTTCAACATGTTATCGTTGATTAGTTTCGTAACAACAAAACAAAGTGCGGAAGCTTGAGCTTTGATCGTGTTCGGTTCCTCGTTAAGCTTGATCGTCATCCGGTGCCTTAAACCATTACTTATATTTCATAAATTATAAAATACGTTAGTTATGAGAAGTTTATAACGTATCTAAATATGCATGAAAGCCAAAAATAACGAAAAACAACAATTTTTATAAATACATCGTCGTAAGCTACAGCTCTGTGCCGTAGCTTACGATACATTCATTCTGTTTGATTCAGCAGCCACCAGCCGTAAGCTACGGCTGGCCACCGTAGCTTACGGTGGACTGCTGCAGATTTTTCCCATTTGCCGTTTTTGTTACGAAAACTTCCATAACTTGTTCAATTTTCATCTGTTTCACTTGAAACTTGTTTCTAAATGTCCGTAAAATGTTTGCCTACATATTTATCCCGAAATCCTTAACCTGGATTTATAACTTTTATGAACTACGCAACCATTACTCGGTTTATACACATATTTATTTTGAACCGTAAAGGATTTAAGCACTTAAGCTTAAATCTCGCTCATTCTTTCCTTACTTCCTATTTTCACACTAAGACTTCTATTTATCTTCCACCACAAATAAAACAAAAAGACAACGCTCCATACATCGTCCTATGGCGCGGAGTCCTTTAGTTCTCACGCTCCCATCTCAATCATAGCCGTCTTGTCTGTAGCTGCGGAGTTTCGCTGTTTCCGAACTTGGGGGATGACTCCCTAACCCCTGGGTAGCTCGGAATGCTAATTTTTGGTGGATTTGTTATAATAAATCATATATTTCCGAATTCTACTCTCCCGTTTGACAATTTACGAAAAAGACCCGTTAAGAGGCATTAACCAAAATGGCTTATGCCTTTTGCTTTTACACTACCGAAAGGGTGTACTTAACTATAAAACGCATTTTTAAACTACCCTCAAGGGTCATTTGCTCGATTTATCATTCGAGGACGTTTTAGTCAACTTTAGTTCTTTTTACGACGAAGGACTTTTAAATCATATTTTGACCAAGTGGGCATTTTTAACCATAAACTATTTAAAATCCTTATGTTCCTTAGAACATAATGTCTACAATTTAATTTATTAGATTTACCTTACTTTAGGTGATCCAATGTTCACTCATGACTCATTTAACTCTCATCGGACCCTATATCCTCATTGAGAGTTTGACCCATTACACATACCTGGCTCGGGTCATAGCATTGACCCGTTTTAATACCTTGTTCTATTAGCTGCTAATTCATAGCGATGCAAATTATACGCTATTCTTCATGTAAGCACAAAACTCGACAAGCAACCACTAATCATCATTGTCAAATGCTGATAACATCACCATTTGACCCGTTTGGCCTAAATGACCATTTATCATTATGAGATGGCATTTATTTGCTATCTGACCCATTTTGCCCATTTCGGTTTACACCATATGATCATATTACTTAAATTTGGTTTATTAATTCGTTTGACCCATTATGACTTACGCCATAGGGTGTCTTTTTCAAAACTCTTTATTTATCTGTCAACTCATGACTGGATTACCATTTTACCCCTTTTTTACCCATTCTGGTTTACACCATAAGGTAATCTTTCAAAACTCCTTATTTATCGTCATCACATGACTAATATACATTTTACCCTTTTCACTTGTTCCGACCTGTATCACTTCACGTCGGAACGTCATAATCAAATGCTAATTTACCTTATTCTTAACCAATACTATAAGTATGTGTTCTATTTAAAAGATATAGGCTTTACTTACTTTGAAATTCGATTATGTTCGCGTATTCGATCCGTTTGACCCGCTTCTTCCCAAGCTTCCACCTGTCGAGCGTCAAACTACCTTTTATCATTCGCAAGATGGTTAGATTAATCATCATTTATGTGTTCTATTTAAAAGATATAGGCTTTACTTACTTTGAAATTCGATTATGTTCGCGTATTCGATCCGTTTGACCCGCTTCTTCCCAAGTTTCCACCTAGCTTGTCGAGCGTCAAACTACCTTTTATCATTCGCAAGATGGTTAGATTAATCATCATTTATGCCTACTAACATATGCAAATGCACAATTAAGTTCAACAGCTCATTTAGGCAATTCGTTAAATACCCGGTAGGCATTATTCTTAGGCTACCATTTTAACTACTTTTCTCAATCATCGTATGCTAATCTATCAATATTATACAAGAACTAGGGTCTGTTTCATCATTATGAAACAACCCATTGCGTCATCAATATGGAATTTACCCAAACATCAAACTTATCCATATACTTCAAACATTCATAAACACATAATGATTTCAAACCTCTTTTAACATGAACATAATCTCTATTTCATTATATCTCACAAAACCCATTCATGTCATATATGAACACTTATTCGAATCTCTAATTTGTTCAAGTATCTCACACAAACATACAAGTATGATGATCATAAACACTCATATATCATCAATTTCATCATATAATCAAAATATTGAACTCAAGTTCATCCACATATTTATCATCACCAAAACATAAATTACCACATACCTTATGATCTCCAAGCTTAGATGATCACAAATCTATGATTTAGCCCTAATTCACCCTTCAATTTGATGGATTTAGGTTGAATAAGGGTTTTGGCTCCCTTTTGCTCTCCTAGTATGCGTGTTGTGTTTTGTTTTATTTTAATTATTAAACTTTGAACTTTCCCTTTTTGATCCCTCATGTTTGAGATGTTGATTATTAATGGATATCATTCAATATGTATCATTAACAACATAATCAACTAGGTTAATCATTCCTAGTTATTTTGTTTACGGGTTAACTTTTACCACCAACGGTATATTTACCCGCTCATCCTTAGTTAATTTGGTTTAATTATTAAACCCGTTTTCAGGGTGTTACAACCGGTACGGGTATCAATACGATACAGTTACCAAATAGGTAGAATCGATACGAGTACTGTAAATACAATAATATGAGATAAAAAATAATATAAACTCTTTTTAAAGTTCTATATAAAATTCGGTACCAGTGCCCGTTTTTACCCGTACCGATACCGAAAGTACCGAATCCCGAAATCAATAAACTTGGGTATCGTTACATGTACTGAATACCTAAAATCGGTACAGGTACGAGTACGGGTATTTGGGAAAAAAATTTATCCTTATTTTGATCCTCTCGACTTTACGTGCTTATTTTATGTACGTGGGTCAAATAAAATATGTTTTTGTGCTTATTTTTATGTACGTATTCGGTTGGGCTAGGTTTTAACATAAATTTTGTTTGGAAAAGAGTTGGGTCAAATATAATACATTTTTACTAGGTGGTATACATTCAAGTTAATTTACGTTTCGTCAGTGTCGCAACGTGGGATACCATTCTTTAACTTAATAGAACATTATTTTCTTATATGCTTTTTTTTAAATATGTTTCGGTATAAATCCAAGTTGGTTTATGAAGTAATTTTTTGTCAGTAATAAGTCAGGTCAAATATAATACATTTCCTTGCTAAGTTTATGTGCTTTTTTAGTTGGTCTGTTTTCTGACATGCATTTTGTTCGGAAGCGAGTTGGGTCAAATATAAAATGTTTTCACTAGGCGGTATAAATTCGACGCCTGCGCAATGCGCGGTACCATGTGTTAACTAAGAAAACACTATTTTTCTTGTGTGCTTATTTTTAAGTACGTTTCCATATAAATTCAAGTTGGTTTACGTTTCGACATTTTTTTTTTCGGTAATGCGTCAGGTCAAATAATAATATGTTTTCGTGCTTATTTTTTCTGCATTTTACGTAAATTTTGTTAAAAACGAATAAGGTCAAACGAGCGTATTTTTACCTGGATGTAATTTTTATTGAGATTGTGTTAAAAGTAGTATGTTCAAGTAACCGAAACAGTGACATACATATTATCAAACTGAGATAGATTCTGCTTACCGCCTCGCAACACAGACGGGCACTAGTTGGTAACAATAGTTTACCATATGTGAGAAAACATATTATTTCCGGCCATACCTAGCAACCGTTATAAGATTCTAGTGTTGTGTAATCATAAAAATAATAATAATTTAATTAATATAATAATATAATAATAATAATAATAATATAATAATAATAATAATAATAATAATAATAATAATAATATAATAATAATACAGTTGAAAACATGCATCTATATATACAAATGAAGAAGATAAGATAGATAATTGATTAGGAAACGTGCTATTTTGATTTTGTATTACTCTGGGGGTGTAGAATAAGCTGTAGCTGTATAATTCATGTTAATACAATATAAGTAAGTAAATGTAAAATATATATATATATATATATATATATAAAACCACGAACAATAATAATAATCATGTAGATGGGAGTTTGGCTCTCAGTTCTTTTCTTAGGATCTTCCCTGATGGAGATTTGGGAATGGAGCTCACAAAGTAGACCTTGTGCAGTTTCTTGTAGAAAACCACCTGCATCTTCAATTTTAGATATATACATTCTTATATATGCACAACATTAATTCGATCATCAACTATTCTATTTATTTACCTGTTTGGCAATGTAATCTTTGACATCTTCTTCAGTGAGCTCCATCCAGTCACCAATACTACGAATGCAACCGGAACCTCCCCAGCAGCAATATCTTTTTGCCTGTTACCTAATTAATTAATACTATACTAGCTTGCTTTTTTATTCATTCATATATATATTATTTATGCTTACGGGACAACAGCAGCGTCCGCAATACAAGGATGGCTCACCAGAAGGGCCTCCAGCTCAGCCGGTGGCACCTGATCGATCATCATATATATGCTAAGTTGATTGCAAGTTAAGCTGCATAGATTATTATTATTATTATACGGTGTACCTGAAAACCTTTGAATTTGATGAGCTCCTTGACTCGATCCACAATGAAAACCTCATCATCATGGTCTACGTAACCAATATCACCGGTGTGAAGCCAGCCTAGTTCATCTATAGTCGCAGCTGTGGACATGGGGTCATTCAAGTACCCTTTCATAATCTGAGGCCCACGGATACATATCTCACCAGGTTGATTATATCCAAGAGAGTGATGGGTGTCGGGGTCGATGACCTTGAGCTCAGCATTCCTTACCACACTCCCACAAGATCCCGACTTGGTGGGCAAAGGCTGTTTGGCAAAGGCTGCACTCATTGACAACACAGGCCCTGCTTCGGTCATCCCATATCCCTGCAGCCAGTTAGTTGCGAGTAAATTAGATATACTGATAGAGAAATGCGAATGGAATGAAGCGGAGTGTTCAAAAATTAAATAAATAAATAATTAAGCAACTACTCTCAAACTACTTTCCAACCAACCAAATGAAATGAAATGAAATAAAATAATTACCTGACCAAAAATTGCCTGGGGGACTCTACTTCTGAGACCGTCTTCCAGCTCCTTCCCAAGCGGTGCCGCCCCGGACAACACCACCCTTATCGAACTCAAGTCGTAGCTTCCCACCATCGGATTCTTGGCTAAAGCCAGCACCAAGGGCGGCACCACCGCCGCCACCGTCACCCTATATCTCTGTATATGCTCCAGCAGTGATCGTATCTCAAACTTGGGCATCAACACCACCGCGGCTCCAGCTCTGAGCGAACACAGTAGCACCGAGTTAAGGGAGTATATATGGAACAAAGGGAGCACGCATAGAACCACGTCGTCTTGTTTGAGATATAGGTTTGGGTTCTCCCCGTCTACTTGTTGTGCCACGCTGGTAATCAAGCTCTTGTGCGTTAGAATCACGCCTTTTGGCAGTCCTGTCGTTCCTGACGAGAATGGCAAGGCCACCGCGTCGTCCGGGTCTATTGTAACCGAGGGAATACTCATTGTAGTATTTTGAGTATCAGAAAGCACAGAGAAATGCATGCACTTCTCTGGTGGGTCATCGACGGTGATGACTGGGACGCACGTACGAAGCTTCTCCACGTACTGAGCCTGTGTGATTATGATCTTGGCCTTTGAGGAGGTCAACTGCTTGAAGATTTCCCCAGCGGTGCAGAAGGGATTGGCAGCAGTGGTGACAGCGCCAATCATGGAAGCTGCAATGAAGGCTAAGGCGAATTCGGGGCGGTTTTGTAGGAGGAGCATGATGACATCACCCTTGGAAACACCGAGGGTGGATAAGCCGGCGGCAATTCTGCGAGAGAGAAGGTGCGTCTGGGAATAAGAGTAGGTGGTACCGGTGGATCCGACAACAAGACAGGGTCGGTCTGAGAATCGGGAAAGATGCTGGAAGCAGTAGGAGTGAAGAGGCATGTGGTTTGGGATGCAGGGCAAGTCTGGTAACTTGGATCTGAAGACAACGACATGCCTGCTAGCAGAATCATCATCATGCTTGTTGTTGTTGTTATTATTAATGCAAGAAGAAGAAGAAGAAGAAGAAGAAATCAAGGGAGGTGGGTGTGTTTCTGGTTTCATGGACAGCATGATGATGATGATGGATATGGGTTGGTTTGTTGATGCTTTGTGATTTGTTTTTCTTCCGGAATTGTCTTGTAAAATATTGTCAAAGTAGAAGGGGAAGTGCAAGAGGGTGATTGAGAATGAATATCACCAAATATATTCACGGATTCTAAGGATATATTTTTTTGTAAATAAAGAAGGAAACATTATATATACACAATACTACTAAACTTAATTATGTACGCCATCTAACCAAAACATTAAACCTGGAAAATAAAGTTATGACATGCCAATAATACCATCTCAGATTGAAGGATTGTAAACCCATTTCTCTATTCGGTATTATTTACAAAGTCATTGCGAAAACATTAGCTAACCGGATTAAACTAGTTATGGAGTCGATTATTGCCCCTACTATTGGCTTTTAGGGGGTCGGTTTATTCTAGATGGGCCTCTCATCGTGGGCGAGATCATTTCATGGACTACGTGTTGCAAGAAAGAGCTTTTTATTTTGATGATTAACTCAAAGCCATGGGTTTCCCTAGTTTATGGAGGAGATGGATTGGGGTTTGCTTAAAATTAAGTAGGGCGTCGGTCTTAGATAACGAATTCCCGACAGTGGAATTTTAAATTACAAAGGTCTTAGACAAGGAGACCCGATATCATCGTTTTTTTGTTAGTTATGGAGGCATTGGATGTGGTTATGAACAAAAAGGTTAACTCGGGTATTTTTAATGGAGTTTGTTTCCTCAATGACTATCTCACACCCTTGTTATGCAGACAATGTTATTTTTCTAGGCGAATGATCGGAGACGAATATAAAACATTTTAATCGTATTCTTAGGTGTTTCTCTTTGACTAGTATGGGAGTAGTCTGTGTTCATAATCCCATTTATCGCAGATGTGGTGTGGAGGTAGAATCTACTTATCATCTCCAGCTAAATCTATTTGGTGGATAGTTTTTGCTTGGATTAAGCTTTTGAGGTGAATTGCATGTCTCTGTTGGATTGGAGTCGGTCAAAAACTTGCATGTCTCTATTGATGTGATTATTTTGGCGACGTTGTGAGAGATTTGGAAGCTTGAGATTTCCGACTGGGGGGCGGAAGTCACCAGACCTAAAAATTTCTATAAAACCGGGGGTCGAAAATGTATATACCAAAAAATATTTATACGAAAACTACATACTCTCCACTACTGAGCGAAAAGTTCGGGGGTTGGTCGTCCCTTCCTGCCCTACTTAAGCCGTGCCCATGACAACGACGGACAACTTTAATGATAACTCTTTTCTTTCGTTAAGAAGTAGCTCTAAATTACAACAAATCTCACTTCATGGTCTGACACAAACACACACATTTAACGTGAACCTTTTTTTATTTTGTTTTCCGTATTAATACTCTAAAATAACAATTTACAACAAAAAAAAATACAAATGTATATAAAATTTGATGCTGATTTCTTGTTTAATCTTCTAAGTTTCGACATAAAACACCCAATTAATACAAGTTAAAACATAAAAGATAACTATGAAATTAAATTGGTCAACCCGCAGACCCTCTAGTCAACATAAACACTCTAGACCAAGCCAAAACCCATGACTTTGTTAGGTTCGTGGCTGATTCAATTGGCCGTTATTGCAAACAATCAACAATGATTTGTTTCTCCCCCGATGATCTTTCTCCCTTGTGATGAACATATTACCCAATGCGCAGTATTCATGCTGCAACCATCAAGATCTGAGTTGTCAAACTGTGATCTGCTTTATTAGATCAGTATTACAAATTTATGGAAAACATTAGCTAAGATGTTTGAGATCCAAGAAACTCATCAGATGATTAAGCCAGTCCCAAGGCTGCTACCCACACAAATGTACTTATACATGTCAATGATAACCTCAGCTGTGGCCTTCCACCACCTGATGTTTCATAATGCGGTGGAGGAGCCAGATTAGGGGGTGCCAACGATGGGGCAGCTGATGAAGAGCAAGCGATTGGAGAGGGGAGTCCGGGTTTCTGAACGTCTATGCTAAGTACACCATCTACGCCGTGGCACCTCACTGAGTACCCATGTGTGCATATATTCGGAGTAACAATTCTAACATTCCCGAGGAATAAACCCCTTCTGCCACTGTTAGAAACCTTAAGCATCAAGTCGGGGTCTGATGTAGGAAGGATGCTATTTGTGGGGAAATGAAGAAGGTGATCAAAAAGCAAAGGGGATGGAATTGAATGGCGGAGCAAGAGCGCTTCAACGCTGTTTTGAAGTATCATACTTCTGGACAGTGATCTATCACTGGGCATCAAGAAAGTGACATTGCCTTGGAACAGATTGGGTGGAACCATGTTCATAAGCATGACAAAGGTGAAGTAATTTGCTCTCTCCATCTCGTCTATGGCTACGTCAATGTCACTCTTTCCAGAATTAGGACCGGAAATAACCACAGACGAGATCATCATAAAAGCAAAGCCAAAGATCTTGGCATAAGTGGCCATTGTTACAAAAGCTAGCTGCTGAATCCATCCTGAAATAATGGTAGGTCAAGGTTATTCGGCTTCAACACACGTTCTTGATGCTTTAACTACCAGCTATTTTCATGCTTCTTGCATGACTTGAAGCTCCTTTAACTTGCCTGGAATTAAACTTACTTGTAGGGATGAGCAACGGGTCGGAACCCAAAGCCATGAGAACCGAAAACTTGAACCGGGAACCGAACCTTCTAGGGCTGAGCATCGGGATTTTCGCCTTAAATAAAAATGTCAACTGGATTTCCTTTTTACTCTTTCATCCACATGTAACTTTCTAGGTCACCACCTCAAACCTAAACATTAAGCTAGTTCTATAAACAGTGCTACGAAATCTGGTTTCTAGGCTAAACATATTAGTGTTACGAAATCAAACAGATGAAAGAAAAGGCAACTACTAATAAGTTGAAGTTGGAGGTAGTTTCTGAAATACAATGTACAAATGAGAGCCATCTACTCTAGAGTCTACACTGCATAATGTCTTTACAGTTTTCATGTAATTTAGACAAACGGACCACTACATTAACCAGAACCAGAAGACCAATAGCAGATTTATAGTCGATTATTTATGGCATACAATTTACAAGTAGCTACTGACAGATTTTTTTTTATTGATGGCGGGCAACCAACTCCTCATGTAACCTACTGAACACTAACTTAACAGAGATGCACGCAACTGCTGTAGGCAACGGCTCCGGCTTCATCATCCCTTCATCTTCATAACACACCAAATCCATAATCGGCTGCTGCTGCTGCTGTTGGGTCCCACCTATAGAAGATAGAGTTCTTGTTTTTTGGTTGCTAGATGAAGTGCTGGTCTTCCTATGATGCGCTTTTTTCAGGAGTTTTCTTGATTTACAGTTCCCTTTGCCGTCTTCATCTACCAGATACTCGTCTGGATCTTCCTCCAAAGTTGATAAATGGGATGGTCGGGGAACGCGACACTTGGCAGTCCTTCTGGCGGTCCTCCAGGGTTGAAGTGTTGAGTCGTAAGCAGCAGCAGCAGCAGCTAATGATTCATCATCAGCAGCAGAAAGCAGGATGAAATCAGAGGAAGTGTCTTGTAGGGTCTCAACAGGGATAGGGTGGCCTACTATTGCCTTGTCATTCAACTTGCTCATGAGGGAAATCATGGGCACATGTTCTCTCTGATAACCTGATTGGACCCCTACATCCACGTCAATCAACATGGACTTGATCCTGCTGCTGCTGACATATACAGGATCATGGTGGTATCCTCCTCCTTTAAAACACGACTCAGGCTCCGGGTCCTCCCAATTGATGATGCCATAAGTCTCCTCTTTCATCCATGCTCCTGAACTCATCACCTTTCTCTCTGTGTTCTTGCGACTATTTCTTTTCCCTTTCAGTTGCCATTTCGAGACAGTCTGTAGCTGTAGAGAATCCCCACTGTCTTCCGAGTCATCATCGCTCATGCTCTCATGCTCCATTGCACCTTCAGATCTTCCAAATGACTTTGGTATAAACTCAATGTCTTCTTCACCCTCATCTAACCATAAATCCATATTTATACAAAAATCAAAGATTAGACTTCTAAATGTCAATTCACAAGAAGCAATAAGACAAATAGTGAGACCGGAAAAATTAAGGATCCTCCAAGCAACCATTATTTTTTTTATTAGTGTGGAAATTGTAAACTGCACACATTTTAAAAAGAGTAAGTATAACATCCCAAAACAGAATGTATGTATGATGTGATGATGATTCCTTCATTTAGTTATGTTTAATCCAACTTTTAATTATTTATCTACTTATCTAACAGCCTTCAGAATTCATTACGGGTCCTTCAAATCCCCTTGCCACATTGCTAGGCATCATAAACCTGGTTTTTCAGTCTCTCTGTGTTATGTTTTTTTATGATAGTATGGTTAACTAAAGAAAACTGAACCAGGTTAACTCCGGCCTATGTTTATGTGTCCAAACACTGAACCATCCTTACGCCTTCTTGCAATCTTGACTGAACCATCTCACATTGGAAAAAAACATCTTTTTTTTTGGACTTTGAACAAATATACATATAAGGTAATACTGCACAAGCAAGTGTATGTGATATGTATTATTGTTAACTAGATATGAATGCGGAAGGCACAATAATAGAAAAATGAAAAATAATGAAGAAAGAGAACCTGAAAGTGCAGCTGAGGCATCATAAGTGTCTGACATCAGAGATTCAGTGCCGGAAGAGTCAGTTTCAGTGTCTTCATTAGATCCAGTAGTGTTGTTCTCTTCACTCAACCCAATGGGGCTTTTTTCCACCTGGTCTGGGAGAGTATTTGTATAGTCAAAGCTGTCACCTATATCATTGCCAACCATTGTTGCAGTGTCTCTCTGCTCCTCCCCTGATTGTAACTGCTGCTGCTGCTGCTGCTGCTGCAAGGGTTGAATGTGGGGAGAGTATTTAGCACTACTCTTGAGTACCTGAACAAGCGGGCGACGCCTGTCACGCCTCTTATTCAATGTTTCTTCAATATTACTATTCCCCTCTTGTTGTGACCTTTTCCTTTTGTCCAGCAGAGTTTTACTGATGACTCCATGAAGAACCTCATCAGCAGCAACATGGTTATGGGAACCATTTGAATCAGCCGCCATGGGAGAAAGTTTATAGTTGAGAGGAAGAGGACCAGCCAAGCCAAGTTCTTGCAAACCTCTCAATCTAGGACGTACTTCTGGGCTGTTATCATCTGCTGCTGGGAAAGAAAGACCATTTGTCTTCTTCTTCTCCTCAAGGGACAGATCCTTCCCATTGTCACATGTTGAATTGAGCATTAGTAAGTTGTTGTGGCCATATTTCTTTTCCAGGAGTTGTTTCTCAAGCTCAAGAGCATGAAGGATAGCATCTTCCCTGCGTGCATACTTCTCTCTTTTCTTTGGAGGCATTCCCTGGGAAGCTTCGGCCCTCTCGATGCAGTCATCAAACTCACCACAGCGAAAGGGTTTAACTCGCTTCGACTTCTCCAGATTGTACCAGTCTCTGCCCAATGTCAAACAAACCTTATATGAACTCAAGGACACAGATGATAAGATAATAATAAAATACATCATAGATGATAAGTAACAAATATATTGACAGACAGATGAAAAAATAAACCCTAAGCAAGCATTGTAAAGAAAGGAAAGGGCTTACACACTGGCATCTTCCCTGCCAAGAAGTTTGACAGGGGTTCCAGATCTGGGAGACATGAGATGCGAAGCAGAGAGCTCGTCAGAGCCCAGTATCTTACCCGGCCACCACGACCCGTTACGCCTCCGAACCCACACGATGGTCCCAACCCCGGAATCAACCATGCCCCCCGTTTCTGCTTCCATCATCTCTTTTTCTACTTTCTCTCTAGCTGATTCAGTTACTGAACCTCCACATTGAATTGAATTGAATGGGGATGTGTTCTAGGCTAGGGTTAGGGCTCACATTCAAATTGGGGGAAATTTCATATCTGGAGATTATTATTAATTATTTGATAATAATGATAATAATAATTAATAATGTTAGTAGTCGATCGGCAAAACTCGCCGGAGCGGACACACACTCTCTCTCTGTACTATCAATCTTCACCGTCTTCACCTTCACGCGGAGACAAGCGCACGACACGTTTTTATCTTAAAGCTCCAGTAAATTCAAGATTTACCAAATTATACTATTATATACTATTAACAATAACAATTAAATTAATAATAATAAATATATAAACCAGGTGGCGTTAGCTCCCGGCATATCGTGTTAGACACACGACATGTTAAAACACGAAACAAGTAAACACAAATTTGATAATAAACAGGTTACATGAACACGACATGTTACAACACCAGAAAACTTATCAACGTATCATGCAACTTGTTAAGACATGAACACGACATGTTAAGACACGAACAAGCCCTAGAGAGATGGAGTGATGACGCCAACCCTGGAGACGTGGAGTTGAGAGTAGGGCTGTTCAAATCGCTCGGCGCTCGACGCTCGTTCGATACTCATTCGGAAAATGCTCGGAATTTGCTCGTTTGATTCAGCTCGATTAAAAAATGCTCGGTTTGGATCGGTCCGGTTGGTAAACGAACCGAGCATGAGCAAAGGCCCGCGCAGTTCTGTTCGGCTCGGTTGGCTCGATTTATTTTTTAATATATATATTTATATGTGTGTGTTTGTGTGTGTATCATTTATAATGAAATGACTAGAGACCAACATCAACAATGTTTATTCCAAGATCCGAATAGAGCTCATTTAAGTAATTAAAATTGAAACCTAATACCATAGTCCATTGTCGAATACTTTAATGTCCATTTGAATAATTGAGTCAAAATTTCAAATACTAAAATGTGAAGCGTCAATCTATACTCAAGTCTCAACCCGCCATTTGATTCAGAAGTACAAGACTCTAATCAAAACCCCCCATTGGCCATCGTTATTCGATTTCTCCATCCTCACTCGCCAAGACGCCAACTCGTCAGGGTTTTGCTTCAATCGGTTCATTCAATTTCAAACTTCTGATAGAACAAGGGTATGTTTCAATCGGTCGACGATTTATCTTCCCGCTTAATTAATCTCGATAGAACTAGTTGAGTGTTTTTATATTCCTTGTTATTTCTTAAATTTTTACTTTTGTTCTGTTGGACGAAACATTAGGGACGAAAACTGCACTTTATTCTAATAACTAGCACTCCCATCGTCACTTTCCTTGTTATTATACGACGATCGATACTCGCTCGACGTTCATTCGAAAAATGCTCGGATCAAAAGACGCTCGCTCGACTTTGGCTCGGTTGAAAAAACGCTTGGTTCGGTTCGGATCAGTTTGTAAACGAACCGAGCACGAGCAAAGGTCTGATCGGTTCGATTCGGGTCGTGAACAGCCCTAGTTGAGAGAGAGATGTGGCTGCAAGCTGCGATGTTTGATGTTTCAAAATTAAGGTTATGTTTTTCCTTTGTCTCATATATGAAAACCCCACTCCACTTTCTATTTTTTTAAATAAAAATTATGAACATGTCTTAACGGGTGCTTAACATGTTAACAAATTTCTTAACTATTTAGACACAAAATTAACCAATCTTATTGTGTCGACTTGTTTAAGACACGAAACATGTTAAAGGCCAAACATTAACCTGTTAAGGCCGTGTCGTTTCGTGACGTATTTTTGTGTCTGTCTTTGAAATTGAGAGCCTTAACTCCCATGTTTCTAAATCTTGTAATTTTCATCCAGTTTGTTAACACTATGCCTCTATTCAATTTTTATGTCTCGGTTCATTTTTAACGCTAGATTAAGGACAACTTTGTCCTTCAATAATAACAATATTGATTCGTTCTCTCTCTCAAATCAAATACATTATTTCAACTTTTTAAATCAAATTTTCGAATCAGTTGACTATTCAAACGAATAAAATCTTTGTTTAATTGAAATAGTTCATTTGTTCGTGCACTTTTAATCACTTTGACTGAATTTGAATCAATTAGTGATAAGGCCTAAAAATCCAGAAACCTTGCTTGTGGATACAATGGCATCACATGTTTTATACTAAAAATTCAAGCCAACCACAGCGAAAGTCATAAAATAAACTAAACGTACAAATGATAAAACGTCAACACAATCTCAAAATCAACATCGGTTCAATGGATAACGCCAATGTCTACTAAAAGAAAGTCGGATAACCAATTCATCACATGTTGGGGAGCCGCCATCCAACACGTGCAAAATGAGTTGTCAGTAACGTTGGGTGAGTTCTATTAAGCGAGTAAAACAAGTAATCAGTTGCAAACATTACATAAACACATTTTCGTAAAAACAGTTTAGAACATTAACCTTCAAAATAAGCTTTTTAAAAGAAACATTTATCATTTGGGTGCTCACCACCCTTGGCACCTCGTTACCTCAATGCAACAATCTGTCTACATCATTTTAGACACGATGTCACCTTAACGCAACAATGACCCACATCCAATGAGGTATTGATTTTACATTTTTAAAGTTTATCAATTTATATTTGTATTTACTATTTACATATGTAAATTTATATTTGGTGTCGTTCAGAATGACATGGCTAATGGCCAAATGAAGATATGTAAGAGCGGCTCCAAAGAACGTTCTATGATGTCACAATGTCTGATCGTAGGATGTCGCAAAAGCTAGACAACCGCATGCAAATAATGGCTAGCATTTGTTAGACACAAATGGGGTTACAGGTGGCTATCGACAAGCTCTACTATATGAGGCTTCAAAGAATGCTAAGAAGTTACATCAACTATAATTATAAAAACGTTGATTTGTAAATTTTACTATGTTATTCATGTACAATCAACTATTATATTAGGCTATTTAAACTTTAGATGTCAAAGTGATCGCTTTCATGTAGTTAACATATCGTATTTACAAGGGGCTTACAGAGATGTTACATGTGCAAAGGAACATCTTTGAGCAAGGAATCCCTATTTTAATGATTCATTATCTCTTAACATGTCTATTATTCTACAATATCAAGTACAATTATCGGGTGACACGTGTGAGACAACGGCTATGTATTGTTTAGTAGGTTGTCTAGGACTTGTGTTACAATCGCGGAGGAGATGTGTGTCATTGATAAGTTCGTATAAACTCATACTTTAGGAGATGAGAGTTACCCTTTTTTATTGGGTTATGATTCACACAACTCAATAGCATATGAAATATAAATGTTGAGCAAATATAACCCTTAACGGATTGTTTTTTGTCTCTATAATGCGTCTCTTCATATATTTTAATTAGTTATTGTACGTTTCCACATCGCCTTTTTAAAATACTCAACACATGCATTACGTCTACAAATAGCAAAGTCTCTAAGTATCTTCCATTCCAACCCTGCCATGTGTAATATTATATTATATAAAACAGAGTAAATTATGGTTTTCGTCCTTTATATTTATACCAAATTTCAATGCTTGTCCTATTAACTTTAGAAACGTCAATAATCATACTTTATGTTTAAAAAGCTTGCATGTCACGTCCTTTCCACCAAAGATGTCAAATTTCTCCCGTTAAATCCAATCATCTACTTGTGATATGACCAAACTACCCTTACCCATTATATAATTTATGTATATGTATATAGGATGGGGTTCTATAGTGAACACTAGTGTATTTGTGAACTAAGTGAACAAATCCTGGCCATTGATTTACATCATCAAATCGTAATCATAAAATAAAACTAGTGTATTTTTTCATCATTAAATCTTGACCATTGATTTACACTTGTGCATTGTCAATCAAGGGCTAGGATTAGTTCACTAGTGTTCACAATCAAAAGGGTTGTTCACAAATGAGCCTATGTATATATATATATATATATATATATATATATATAGGGTAGGGATCCTAAAAGATGTCCACTCTATTTGAGAAACTTGAGAAGCATTCTGGACCACACATTTCACTAAGCTTTTCGTTATATACACATATGTATAGTTTAAAATTGACTATATACATATATGTATATTGAATTATACACATATGTATCTAGTCAATTTTAAACTATACATATGTGTATATTACGAAAACCTTTGGGAAAATGTGTGGTCCAGAATGCTTCTCAAGTTTCTCAATTAGCATACTATTCTCACATGATCCTAACCCTATATAAAGATATTCTCCTCTCCCATCCACCATCACGCCACCACCGTTTCCTTGTCTTCGTAGTCCCGCCAACTCCACCATCGATAAGCGTTTTCGGCAATGATTTTCCAATGAGTGATTGACTGATTATTCCAATCAAAACATACCATCATCCCATCCTCCTCGCATCCTTCTCTGTTAGTCATCAGCAACCGACCACTTACAACCTCACAACACCCACAACCATCATCCCATCCACCTCACATCCTTCTCTGTTAGTCACCAGCAACCCACCACTTATGTCACACCCCGACATCCACGTGTCTACCGGTGGGCCCGGTGGGTAGTATCGTGACATACAGTTGATATAATCACAACCAAATAAGCATAACACAGCGGAAGGCTTAGAATAATTAAACTATTACAACCGATAATGTTTAGTGTTCAAAATAAATATATTCAGACATTGTTGTAACTAGATCCACAGGCAGATCGAAATACGTACAAAATGATAACAGACATTACAGGCAATTCCCTAAGGTCGCAACTCCTTGGTTATTCGCCCCGAAGCTCCCGGCCTATTCTGTACTTGCAACCTGTAACTTAAGCTTTTGAAAATACGTTAGTTTACACCGGTAAATACACTCAACTGACTCATTTTGAAAATATTTTCGAAAACGGTTTTAGGTGCGCTAGGCACGTTCTTATAAATAACTTGGGACAGTACAAAAGGCCTTGTATACAGATTTACATGCTGGCTTTTACATATGAGGCCCGGTACAAAAACCGAGACATGATCGACTGACACACCACTCTGAACTTTCACAAAGAAAGCAGAATAGCAATTTCCCAGTGTATGCCTACACGCCATGCTATACTGTCGTGGCCACTACCAATTTAGTGAGCCAAGGATATCCCAGACACGGTCAAGCCCACCCCTAATGTTTTAGTTTCAGTCAAAACAGATCAAAACCGGGTTATGTAAGATTTCAGTTAATTATCACAACTGGATAAAACATTATCCCATACCCGACCAAGAGGTAGTAGTCTACCGTATCCCAAGCACGTATAGGGAAAATAAGTTACGAGTATTTACCTGAATTGAAGTTCGCAAGTAATCCAAATTCAGCCATATTCCAGAGCAAGTACAGGACCAATCTACCGGGAGGCGTTCAGTCTGGAGTGATGGTAATTAATAACCATTATTAGAATGCTAACGGGTCCTTAGTTAAGTCCTAGACTTAGACCACTTAGTCTTACGCTAAATTGTGATACGGTACGATACGCTAGATTAAGCGGTGACCGGAATAGAATGTTAATTGGACCCGACAAGTACATAGACTTGTATAATATGGGAGGACCAATAACATTCTGGATTTTGATAAGGAGTGGATAAAGTTAAACCCGTCTTGGTTAAAATACGTAAACTAGCTACGTATGTTTTATCGAACGCGTATAAGCGAAACCGGGTAACCGTAAGAGTCGTATATAAGTTCCATTATGGGATATGTTTAAAATACGTTATAAAGTCAGTAGCTTTGCAAAAGATAGGCCCAAGTTTATTTAAATCCGTTTTATGCCTTTTAAGGGCATTTGTTCATTCATGTGTTTATAAAAGATGTAAGTTAAGAATCTCATGTTATGACCTTAGACATCCTGTAAAAATATGTATTTTATCATGTTATAACAGTAGGATATCAAATATATGTGTGTTTGATGATTTTAGAAACACACTATGTCCCGCAGGGGCATTTTAGTAATTTCACATATAGCTTTGAGGCCGAATTTGGGATTCTGATTTCTGGGACTTGTACTTACTGTTGTGATACAAAAATAAGTTTATAAATCAGTAAGTAACAAGTCTCGGCTCATGGTTATGGTTTTTAAACCATACTTATGAGCCGAAAAGGCGTAAAAGTCGCTAAATTGCCGTTAAATCGATATTTAATATAAACTAAAGTTAGGACCTGTTTTAAATGGCCAAAATATGTCATTTAACTTATAACATCAGTAAGTTAAGGTTTTGATTATAAAAAGTTTGATTCTTGCTATGTTTCCGTAAAAAAAGGTAGTTTAGTCGTTTAGCGGTGATTAGCGATTCTTAATCATATATTTAAGTCATAAACTGAACAAACATCCCAAATGGTCCTACTTATCATAACATATCAGTAAGTATACCATCCATGGACCTATTTGCAAAGTTTTAAGGATTTTTACGGAACTTATGTAATAACTTGGATTTCTTAGGAATCGAGTCACGAAACTTTAGGACAATATTATAGACATAATCATGGTCATAAAATGACCAAAACTTAGTATCAAGAATGGCTCAAAACGGGTCAAAACTGAAAGTCAACAGAAAGTCAACTGTTTGAGACTTTCGGTTACAAACCGAGCCTAGACCAAAAATTGACGAACCGAACCTGTTGACATATGTTCAAATACTTATTTTAAGGTTATTAATGCTTTAAAACATATTTTATAACATCCAGATTGTTAGTTATGAATTTTACAAAAAATGCTCAGTTTGACTTTTATTGACTTTTCGGTTGACTCGTCAATTGGCCATGAATCCGTGAAATCTGAAAATGCCCTCTTGAGGGTTTATTACCTCCATCATTATGAGCATGTAGGAACTTTCGTTACGCATAATGGTGGAGTATACACGGATTTATAGCAAAGTTAAGGCGTAATTACGATGAGACTTTGTTCTAGGCTAAGAACTATGAAGAATCGACTTAGCACGAGATTGAACACTTACATAAGGTCCAAGAGTTGCTAAGAACAGAATGGAATGCTCCAAATTCGTCTAGGACTCCTCCAAGGTGTGTTGACAAGCTTCCAAGGTGATGATCTTGTTGCAACACATGGAGAAGGCTCCTTAAATGCATGTTGGGAATGATAGAGGGAAGCCAGGTGTTGAGGAGGGTCTCCAGGTGCTCACAAGTGTCCTAGAGGTGTCAAACAATGAGCTTAAGGCGGCAAAAACCCGAGCAATTGCTGTCCATGTGCATTGCTGGCAACCAAAATCATTTTTCTGTTGCTGGCACCTCCTCGCAGGGCGCGAGGGGTTTAGGCCTGGCCGGTCGCGGCCCGCGACCGTGTCTTGGGTCAGCCATCCAAGTTTAAAACTTGGCAGTTTCAGTCCCCGTACTTATTTAGCTCATAGAACTCTTATTTCTTGCACTTTTGGCCCCTCTACTTCATTCTAAAACATAACAAGGATACGATAAGCGATTCGACAAACCTTGGTCCCTCCCGTTTTAGCGTAAAATACACATACGGATTACCGGGACACGTGTCAGAAAATATTGGATGTGAAAACACGTAGTGTTACATCCTCACCCCCTTAAATAAATCTCGTCCCGAGATTTCAATCAAACAAATGTGGATATTTATGTCGCATGACAAATTCCGCTTCCCAAGTGTATTCGGGACCTCGACGAGCATCCCATTTAACCTTTACAATAGGCACATGCTTCCTACGAAGCTTCTTGACCTGGCGATCCTCGATCGCTACCAGTTGCTCAATAAAATGCAGGTTCTTATCAATTTGAACCTCGTCGTGTGGCATAGCCAATGACTCGTCCGCTAAGCACTTCTTCAAGTTGGAGACGTGGAATACATCATGGATTCCACTAAACTTCTCGGGCAATTTGAGCTTGTACGCAACAGCTCCAACTCGTTCGATAATCTCGAACGGTCCAACATACCTTGGACTTAGCTTGCCCTTTTTCCCGAAGCGCATAACGCCTTTCCAAGGCGACACTTTTAATAAGACCTTTTCCCCTACTTGGAATTCGAGGGTTTGCGTCTTCGATCAACATAACTTTTCTGCCTATCCCTGGCAGCCTTGAGACGATCACGAATTTGTAATATCTTATCTGTCGTCTCCAGGACTATTTCTGGTCCTGTCAGTTAAGCTTCCCCAACTTCTGCCCAACAAACGGGCGTCCAACACTTCCTTCCGTAGAGTGCTTCAAACGGGGCAGCTTGAATGCTTGCATGGTAGCTGTTGTTGTAGGAGAACTCAACAAGTGGCAAGTGGCTATCCCAACTTCCACCTAGATCAATCACAAAGCGCGGAGCATACCTTCCAAAGTCTGTATAGTGCGCTCACTTTGCCCATCCGTTTGAGGATGATAAGCTGTGCTAAAATTTTATTGAGTGCCCAAAGCCTGTTGAAAGCTCTCCCTAAAAGTGCGAAGTATATCTTGTGTCCCTATCCGACACAATGGACACTGGTACTCCGTGTAAAGAAACAATTTCGTCAACATAGATTTTTGCCAATTTGTCAGAGCTATAAGTCTCATTAATAGGCAGGAAATGAGCCGACTTAGTAGTCTGTCTACAATCACCCATATTGCGTCATTCCCTCGCTTTGTTTTTGGTAACTTGGTAATGGAATCCATAGTTACGATTCCCATTTCCACATGGGAATTTCCAATGGCTGCAATAGACCTGACGGCTTTTGATGTCCAGCTTTAACTTATGAGCACGTCAAACATTTAGCTACATAGACCGCTATGGATTTCTTCAACCCGAACCACCAATAATCGGGTCTCAAATCCTTGTACATTTTATCACTACCCGGGTGAATTGAGTACCTGCAATTGTGTGCTTCTTAGAGAATCAAATCTCTAAGTCCTCCGAAAATTGGAACCCAAATTCGTCCACAAAATTAATAATTCCATCATTTCCTGGTGTAAGTTGTTCTACCATTTTTCCTAGTTCTTCTTTAGGGAGGTTTGCCTCAAGTAAAGCCTGCTTTTGAGCTTCCAAAATTTTATCTTTTAGACTATTCTTTACTTCAATACTTTTAGCATTGATCCGTATAGGTTTAGTCCTTTCCTTGCGGCTCAAAGCATCGGCAACCACGTTTGCCTTGCCTGGGTGGTAACGGATCTCGCAATCATAGTCGTTCAGCGTCTCCATCCACCGACGCTGTCGCATATTTAAATCCTTTTGATTGAATAAATGTTGGAGACTTTTGTGGTCGGTGATATATAACACACTTTGTTCCATATAAATAATGTCTCCACAGTTTGAGCGCAAACACCACGGCACCTAGTTCCAAATCATGCGTGGTGTAGTTACTTTCGTGTATCTTCAATTGCCTTGAAGCGTAGGCAATTACCTTTCCTCTTTGCATGAGTACACACCCCATGCCGGTGTGTGAAGCATCACAATATACCACAAAATCTTTAATTCCTTCTGGTAGAGTCAACACAGGAGCATTACTTAATTTCTGCTTCAATACATCAAAGGCTTCCTGTTACTTCGGACCCCAAACAAATTTAACATCTTTACGGGTCAGGGTCGTCAATGGAGTAGCATCCTTGAAAAGTTTTCTATAAATCTTCTATAATAACCGGCCAAACCCAGAAAACTTCGGATTTCGGATGGTGTCTTGGGGGCTTGCCAGTTCATTACTACCTCGACTTTGGCAGGGTCAACTTGTATCCCACGTTCACTAACCATGCGGCCTAAGAATTGTACTTCACGCAACCAAAATTCACACTTAGAATACTTTGCATAAAGTTTCTCATGTCTCAACAACTCCAAAATACACCTCAGATGTTTCTCGTGGTCCGCCTGACTACGAGAGTATATAAGTATGTTATCTATGAATACGATGACAAACTTATCCAGATAAGGCTTGCAGACTCTATTCATCAAATCCATAAAAGCTGCAGGTGCATTAGTGAGCCCAAAAGGCATCACTAAGAACTCATAATGACCATATCTTGTTCTAAACGCCGTTTTTGGAACGTCTTCAGTACGAACTTTGCGTTAATGGTAACCTGACCTCAAATCAATCTTCGAGAAGTAGCTTGCTCCCTGAAGCTGGTCAAATAAATCATCAATTCTGGGCAATGGATAATGATTCTTAATTGTTAACTTATTCAGCTCGCGGTAGTCAATGCACATTCGCATTGAACCATCTTTCTTTTTCACAAACAGTGTTGGAGCTCCCCAAGGTGAAGAGCTTGGTTGAATGAATCCTTTTTCCAGCAATTCCTCAAGTTGTGTCTTCAACTCTTTCATTTCTGTAGGTGCAAGTCTATACGGGGATCTAGCAACTGGGGCTGCACCAGGTATGATATCAATTCTAAATTCTACTTGCCTATTTGGAGGTAGACCAGGCAAGTCTTGAGGAAACACGTCAGCAAATTCTGAGATAACGGGTAGGTCTTCGATCTTTGGCTTAGCTTCATCAATGGTTACTTGTGCCATGTAAATGACACAATTCTTCTTCAGGCATTTCGAAGTTTTAAGTAACACATCCTTTTCGGACAAACCATAACGTACATCACCTTGGATAGGCAGCAATTCACCGGTCGAAGTTTTGATTTCGATGAGCTTCTTGTTACAGGCTATATAGGCATGGTTACTAGACAACCAATCCATACCAAGAACTACATCAAATCCTGCCAACTTCATTGGCAATAGCGAAACAGGAATAGAGTGATCCTTAATGGAAATAAAACATCTATCAAGAATTGTAGAAGCGGTTTCTATCGTTCCATCAGCAAGTTCTACATCATATGTTATGTCTAGAGTTCTCATGGGCAAGTTTAATAAGGCACTAAACTTATGATCTACAAATGATTTATCAGCCCCTGAATAAAAAAGAACTCTAGCATAAACATCGTTAATAAGGAACATACCTGTTATCACATTGTCATTGTTCACAGCCTCCTTGGCTTTCATCTGGAAGGCACGAGCTTTTCCTTTCTTCGCCCCATCGTCCTTAGCAGTGTCATCCTTCTTGTACTTAGGACATTTGGGTTTGATATG
Source organism: Scalesia atractyloides (assembly GCA_947069175.1). Classification (NCBI taxonomy): domain Eukaryota; kingdom Viridiplantae; phylum Streptophyta; class Magnoliopsida; order Asterales; family Asteraceae; genus Scalesia; species Scalesia atractyloides. The sequence continues at coordinate 94,979,606 of CAMTDV010000010.1, read as the reverse complement.
TCCTTTCTCGCCACAATTAAAAAAAGTGGCCTTCTTTAAATCCTTACATTCCATAGCCTTGTGCTCGTGCCTCTTACAGATCCCACAAGGCTTTATTTGAAACTCGTCTTGACACGCACCAAAGTGTCGCTTGTTGCACTTTCTGCATTTAGGCCTATTATCTGACCTTTAATGGTTCTTGTTTAACCCGAACTTCCTGTTCTTGCTAAAGCAGTGAAACCTGTCATCATCACTCTTCCTTTTCTCGCCACCTTCAGGCCGAAGAGACCTCTATCTCTTCAAATCCTGAGTTAAGACAATAGAAAGGTCTACAGCAGACCTAAACGTCACGGGTCTAGATGCCCTGACATCACCCTTAATCTCTGGCTCTAATCCGCCAATAAAACATGAGATGCGTTTGGACTCTAGAGTGATTAGATACGGTACAAGTCTCGACATAGAATTGAATTCCGACATACTTTCCACAATCAAGGTTCTTCATGGCTAATCCGATAAACTTCGTTTCGATCCTTTCCACTTCGTGAGGTGGACAGTAAGCATCCTTTACCAATTCAACAAATTTCTCCCAAATTAGATTATACAGATGAACCTTCCCAGGAGACTGGATCATTGACTTCCACCACGTGAGGGCATCGCCCTTGAACGATTGCGCTACATACTGCACTACGCCTTTCTCATCGCAGCCACTGATTTCCACAATAGTTTCGATCTCGTCTAACCATCGGAGCGTTTCCACAGCTCCTTTTTCACCAGTGAAATCACGTGGTTTGCAAGACACGAAGTATTTATAGGAGCAACCTTCTTTATTAAATTGGGTCTTTCTGTGGTACTCCTTTCTTTTCCTTTACGAATGCTCAGCGTCGTCTTTCTTGTGAGAGGGATGTTCAGACTTCTTTTGTGTTGAGTGCTTAGAATGGTGTGAAGATGTATGCCTGGATGTGTGCTTAGAAGTATGCTTGGTATGTGAAGGCACTGGATTCACCATTCTTCTCGTCACGATCTTTAATTGCTTTTTCTACTTCGGTGGCAATTAATGCCTGCAGTTCACCTCTAGTAGTTACAATCTGTTCGTTGGCACCTCCATCCCCTCGGTGGCTATCTGCTTCATCTGAACTAGCCATCCTTGTACTTTGACGCTGAAGCAATCACGTAGAATTTAATTAGTTACACTTGTTTGATTGTTTGATAACGGCACAAAGGGCCTTAATAAGGGGGGTGTTAAAATGTGGCATAAATAGGCCCGTCACAAGGACAATTTAAAGCAGCACTAAGGGCTTGAATTATAAAATTAAGATCACTAATGGATCAAATAGCTTCGAGGTTCGAACATGGTTTTACTACCTCGAGACAGAGAGTCGTAGACTGAAACTGTCATTGTCACCAATGGACATAACATAGCCCATATGCATTACATCTCTAATGGATGTATTAATATGGTCATAGGCACTACACCACCAATGGGTGTTTAAATAAAGTAATCATTGCACTGATGATTTCTGATCAAGATCAAAATAGATTATATAGGCTTGGACATAGTCCTTTGCCTTGACGGCTTGTGTGGTTCCTCAGGTCACACTGCCAGGAGGTTAATACCTTGAATATATTAACCCTTTAGGATAGCAATTCCTTGAAATGGTTTGAGTAGCTAGTCCGTATCAAGCGGACTAGTGAAGTTTAGAATGTAGTTCACCACTTCTGAATAGAAGGGACTCCTTATAGGATTTCTCAACCTTAACTATCAGGGTAGAACACCATATAAATAACTACTGTTTTGCCAATATATGTGACCTAATCACTTGGCAGGTGCAAACCATCAAGGAGATTTCTTGGAGATGTTTCGTAGATTACAAATTTCGAATCAATATCGAGATGTCGGCTTGAAACTGATTTAATGATAGTATATATAACATTATTCCAAAGAAATTCCATTAATTCAAATTACAAATGCCCTAAACGGGCCTTTTACAAGAAAATAAGATATATTGTCCTTGCAGGGACTAAAATAAGAAACATACTCCCGCAGGGGTGTTAAAATTAAATACTTGTCCATGCAAGGACTTAATTTAAATTAAACATGGTACATAAGGATAATAGGGAGCTTAATCCTTCTTCCCCATTAACTTTTTCACCAGCCTTTTTAATAGTTTTTGGTTCTTCTTAGCGTCCTTAGCTGATTTCTCTTGTAGCTCTTTTACTTGTTCTATTGCTTCGTTCAGAACGTTTATAGTTGGTGGAGGCGGTTGCGGTTGTGGTTGTGGTTGAGGTGGTGCAACCGATGGATGGTGACTATGGAAAAAGTATCCACCAGATTGGTAAGGATATGGGTATTGTGCATTCATAGCCGTTTCAAGGTAAGGGTCAGGATGAGATATGTGATGGCTATGGCTATGCTCTGGCCATGTAGAAGGATCAAAGGGGTTGTATTCTGGCAATTGTTGGTAGGTAGGTATGGGGTTATTGTCACACCCCAACCGATGGCGAAAACATCGGGATGAGACGAACAAATTGCTCAAAACTTCATAACGTTATGTGACAATATAGATTAAATTCAAATTTCATTCAAGACTAAATTGTCATACAAAAATTCCAAATAATAGTCAACAATTGTTTCAAAACGACATAACATCAAAATAGATAAATTAATCTAGGTGTGTATCTAAGTCCACCTAAATCTTGTTTCATCTTGTAACATCACCTCATCAATCAACCTGCAACATGTATTAAAATATATCAACAAAAAGTTGGCGAGCATACAAGTTTTGTTACATAGCATAATATAGAATAAATTTGTTTAAAGTCTCATATCCAACATGAACCATAATATGCAAGTTTACTAGCATGCCGAAACGGTGTAATATATGTTCAAACCCAAGAATCCAACGCGTTAAAATAGCCTATCCCAATAGAGTAGCGGGAGGTTAACATGTTTATCTTAACAATACCCCAAGTTTCGTGGGCGGTGCGTTAATCCTATAGCGCTATAATTGTTAAGGTAGGCTAGCAAAGTTAATGAATCATATATCGACACAAATAGTTTACATAACATACAAGTCTAACAAGCATCAAGTAGTTTCATGTGAAGCATGGATAGAGATTAAAATAGTTTATGTGTCATGTGATTTTTGTATAATGTACATGTTGCACCCAAAGTGTAAAAAGGAAAAAGGGATCGAGTATGCTCATAGTTTTGCAAGCTTTCCCACTTGAAATCCCGCGAACGTTGTTGGTTGATGGATTAGTTTCGAGCACCTTGTCCTTCTACACGAAGAAACATAGGCATGTGAGTATTGGGAATTAACGGAAGGTTATGGATTCGGAATTAAAATAACGTGAAATTAGTATTATGAAAGTAATCATCTTGTACTCATAACACTTGTTCTTGACACTATAGAACCTCAAGGGTTTGGTATGTTTTTATGGATTCAAAGATCCATTATAATCGTAACAAGTGTATGGTCTTTAGATGATGTAACCTAATATTTTGACAAATGACCACTTGTTCATCATCAAGAGTTCGATTACTTTGATAATATATAAGGATTATATAGTGTACATTAAGTCATATAGGTCAAGCATGAGGTAGGAGGTTGAACCATCCATTTAGGAACCTCTTTGAGGCCACATAAGTCAACCATGAGGTAGGAGGTAAAACCATCCATTTAGGAACCTCTTTGGTGTTCACCACTACTCTTGTTGTTAGACACAAGGAGGGTCATGAACTTACAAGTAAGGAATGAAATGAGACAACTAAGCTATGAAAATCATCAAGTAGTGTGTGGATTCAATGATGGTAGCCCAAGCTAGTCCAAATATCACACATTCATCAAGCTTAACTTGAACACTACTTGTGGGTGTAAACCCTGTCAAAAACAGAAAGTTTGTGAGGTTTTATCTTCTAGTTTAACGTGTCTCAACCTTGTTTTTAAGCCTAACCAACCACATATAGTGTTGTAAGCATTAGGACATAGGTTTGAGATGAGTTGAACTCAAGTTAAACAAGTTTTATAAAAGTTTGAAGAATATAAATCAAAACAGTCCACTTTGGAGCCTTTTTCGTGACATTCCAGGGCCTGATTTTCCATGGAAAACCATTGGAGATGTGCACAAGGTCAAACCAAGCAAGTGGGAAAAAGAATGGATGAAAAAGGTTAAGAAATGAGTGAGATATGCTCACTTTTGTAAGAGATAGAAATTCTGCTCGAATCTTGGATTCACAGCTGATTAAAGGAAGTTTTGAGAGTGTTTTGGTGATTAGAAAAGTGTAAAAAGGCTTGGATTATGCTTGGGTTTTATAGGGAAGGATTAGGGTTGGGTTTGGTGAAGTATTAAATGTTAAAACATGTTTAAAACTCAAAAATTCACAAAAAAACCCGCCCAAAACGAGTCTGGTCGCGCTTGTTGCGGATCAGGCCGTTTTGACGAGATGATATATGTTTTACGGGCTGGTTTTGTTCGATGAGGAGTCCCAGCTCAGCTGGTTATGCGCGTGTTTGGTGTGGTTGCTTACCCGGGTTCGAGTCCGGGTGGTGTTCGTTTTTTATTCTTTTCTTCATTTCAAGTTTTCATAAATTACACAAACAGTCCCTGTACTACAGTTTTAGTAATTGCACTTTTAGTCCCTCACATTTAACTAACTAAGTTAAATGGAATACTTGGGTTTAATAACTAAATAACTTAAAAAAACTTAACTAAGTTAATGAATAATTAAACTTTTTAAAGTAAAAAAAATCTTATTCTTTTTAAAAATTTAACGAATAAACAATCATTTATATAAAAAAATAAAGAATGAGTAAATAATGAGTAAATATATATTTAAATGAATAGATAAATAACTAAATAGACGCGAAAATATGGAGCGTTACAGTCTCCCCTACTTTAGGAGATTTCGTCCTCGAAATCTTTAAGAGGAAGATTGATCGAAAAGTTGGTAACTACCTCCGAGGGAAGGAAATCACCCCTAACTCATTGGTGAAGTTGAAAAGTGAGCGAAGTTAATCGTCAAGGTAAGGAAATCACTCCTAGCTTGATGATGAGCTTCCATGTTTGGGAATATGAGTGCTAGCATAAAATTTTTTGAAACAATTCACATGAGATACCAGATTAACGTATCACTGGCATGTGAATAAGCAGGTCAACCCATCGTGTACCGCAATTGAATGACTTAACATGACCCCAAGACTCGTGGGCGGTGCGCTACTCCTATACACTACGCATAGTGCTATACATGTTAAGGTGTGGCTTCTTACGAAGTTAATGACGAGTTTATCAAATAAGAATCACCCAGTGACACGAACCCAGTACATAATGTTTCGAATATTTCACATAGCATAACATGAATTTCACATAGTGCCACATGTAAAATGAAAGTGTTGTAAATTTAGTTCTTCACGAGAGATTATGATTATTAATTGTTTTAGATTGCGAAGATAGTGTGTAACGTGTTTCCAAGCTTGAAATGAAAGTAACGCTCAAATATAAAACACATTATAATTGAGATAGCATAAAAGAGGTTTTATCATAAAACATGGATTGTCACGGTACGTAACATAAGACTATTCCAAAGTGAATCGAAGTCCTTTTGGAACTAAGGGAACGTGCTTTGTCCTAATAGACAAATACTCTCATCGAGAAGTGACTAACAATATTTGCCCTTCCAGTTACTACACGTCCTTAATCGATGGGGAAATCAAAACTTTGGCGAGATAGAAAATCGAGGAGTGGGTCTAGTTAACAAGATGCGAGTTTCACCTCTAACTTGATAACATCGTACCCTAACGTGGTTAGTACATATCAAAAGATAAGGGTCCACTAGAGTAGGAAAGGGAAGTTTTCCATCAAGATGTGGATGTCACTCCTAGCTTGATGTCGTACCTTCGAGCAAAATTGAATACACGGAATGAGGGACTTCACCAAAAATTGTGGGCCATTGGGCCTATCTTGGTGCAAATTGCCTCCTTGGTAAAATGTGAGTGTTTTCAAAGCTTCAAGTGTATTTGTGTTGGCCTTAGGAAAGGCATATAAGTTTAATAGACCTAGAAGGAGAAAAAGAAGCAAATCAGGTAGAATCAATGAAGTTTTAAACAACAAATAAGAATCAAGTTCCTAAAACTATAGACTAGGGCAAAGCACTCCTACTTTTCCTAATTCCCTATAGTTATCGCTCTGATACCAATCTGTAACACCCCAACCGATGGCAGAAACATCGGGATGAGACGAACAAATTGCTCAAAACTTCATAACGCTATGTGACAATATAGATTAAATTCAAATTTCATTCAAGACTAAATTGTCATACAAAAATTCCAAATAATAGTCAACAATTGTTTCAAAACGACATAACATCAAAATAGATAAATTAATCTAGGTGTGTATCTAAGTCCACCTAAATCTTGTTTCATCTTGTAACATCACCTCATCAATCAACCTGCAACATGTATTAAAATATATCAACAAAAAGTTGGCGAGCATACAAGTTTTGTTACATAGCATAATATAGAATAAATTTGTTTAAAGTCTCATATCCAACATGAACCATAATATGCAAGTTTACTAGCATGCCGAAACGGTGTACTATACGTTCAAACCCAAGAATCCAACGCATTAAAATAGCCTATCCCAATAGAGTAGCGGGAGGTTAACATGTTTATCTTAACAATTACCCCAAGTTTCGTGGGCGGTGCGTTAATCCTATAGCGCTATAATTGTTAAGGTAGGCTAGCAAAGTTAATGAAGCATATATCGACACAAATAGTTTACATAACATACAAGTCTAACAAGCATCAAGTAGTTTCATGTGAAGCATGGATAGAGATTAAAATAGTTTATGTGTCGTGTGATTTTTGTATATTGTACATGTTGCACCCAAAGTGTAAAAAGGAAAAAGGGATCGAGTATGCTCACAGTTTTGCAAGCTTTCCCACTTGAAATCCCGCGAACGTTGTTGGTTGATGGATTAGTTTCGAGCACCTTGTCCTTCTACACGAAGAAACATAGGCATGTGAGTATTGGGAATTAACGGCAGGTTATGGATTCGGAATTAAAATAACGTGAAATTAGTATTATGAAAGTAATCATCTTGTTCTCATAACACTTGTTCTTGACACTATAGAACCTCAAGGGTTTGGTATGTTTTTATGGATTCAAAGATCCATTATAATCGTAACAAGTGTATGGTCTTTGATGATGTAACCTAATATTTTGACAAATGACCACTGTTCATCATCAAGAGTTCGATTACTTTGATAATATATAAGTATTATATAGTGTACATTAAGTCATATAGGTCAAGCATGAGGTAGGAGGTTGAACCATCCATTTAGGAACCTCTTTGAGGCCACATAAGTTAAGCATGAGGTAGGAGGTAAAACCATCCATTTAGGAACCTCTTTGGTGTTCACCACTACTCTTGTTGTTAGACACAAGGAGGGTCATGAACTTACAAGTAAGGAATGAAATGAGACAACTAAGCTATGAAAATCATCAAGTAGTGTGTGGATTCAATGATGGTAGCCCAAGCTAGTCCAAATATCACACATTCATCAAGCTTAACTTGAACACTACTTGTGGGTGTAAACCCTAGTCGAAAACAGAAAGTTTGTGAGGTTTTATCTTCTAGTTTAACGTGTCTCAACCTTGTTTTTAAGCCTAAACAACCACATATAGTGTTGTAAGCATTAGGACATAGGTTTGAGATGAGTTGAACTCAAGTTAAACAAGTTTTATAAAAGTTTCAAGAATATAAATCAAAACAGTCCACTTTGGAGCCTTTTTCGTGACATTCTAGGGCCTGATTTTCCATGGAAAACCATTAGAGATGTGCACAAGGTCAAACCAAGCAAGTGGGAAAAAGAATGGATGAAAAAGGTTAAGAAATGAGTGAGATATGCTCACTTTTGTAAGAGATAGAAATTCTGCTCGAATCTTGGATTCACAGCTTATTAAAGGAAGTTTTGAGAGTGTTTTGATGATTAGAAAAGTGTAAAAAGGCTTGTATTATGCTTGGGTTTTATAGGGAAGGATTAGGGTTGGGTTTGGTGAAGTATTAAATGTTAAAACATGTTTAAAACTCAAAAATTCAAAAAAAACCCGCCCAAAACGAGTCTGGTCACGCTGGTTACGGATCACGCCGTTTTGACGAGATGATATATGTTTTACGGGCTGGTTTTGTTCGATGAGGAGTCCCAGCTCAGCTGGTTATGCGCGTGTTTGGTGTGGTTGCTTACCCGGGTTCGAGTCCGGGCGGTGTCCGTTTTTTATTCTTTTCCTCATTTTCAAGTTTTCATAAATTACACAAACAGTCCCTGTACTACAGTTTTAGTAATTGCACTTTTAGTCCCTCACATTTAACTAACTAAGTTAAATGGAATACTTGGGTTTAATAACTAAATAACTTAAAAAAACTTAACTAAGTTAATGAATAATTAACTTTTTAAAGTATGAAAAATCTTATTCTTTTTAAAAATTTAATGAATAAACAATCATTTATATAAAAAATAAATAAGAAAGAATAATGAGTAAATATATATTTAAATGAATAGATAAATAACTAAATAGACGCGAAAATACGGAGCGTTACAGTTATCAAAACCCGGTGGCAGAGGTGGTTGAAAAGGTTCACCAAATGGTAGGGGTGGTTGAGGCTCACGCTCAACAGTAGAAGGCGGTTGTTCGTTGAAAGGCGAGGCATAAGAAGGTGTGGATCTTCTGCGATAGTGGGGTAGGATGAAGGCTGGGGAGATAGTGACCCAACTCCGGGCCCCATTCGCACGGACATGCGTGCATTCCTCTTCCTAGGTGGACGAGGTGGTAGTTATAGTTGTTCCACCTGTTGGTTTTCAGGTGGAGGGGTGTAGTGTAACGGTGTATGGTGGGATGGGGTGTGGTGAGATGGCGATTATGATAAGATGGGGTGTTATGGTAGGATGGGGTGTCTTAGAAAATTTTTCCTGAAATTCATCAGGATAGTGCTAGGGCGTTCCAGCGTACGAATTGGACCCGCTGGATAAGTAAATGGGATGACCCATTGATCCCGTTGCCGGCATTTCTGGGTCAGAGTCTTCTTCCATAGGCTCTGTGGAATCTTCAGGTGGGGTTATTGAAGCTGAGTGTAATTGAATATCTGGGTTATAATTCCCATTGAAAGAATGGGAATGTGAGTGATGAGATTGGGTAGGTTGCGGTGACAGTGAATCTGGTGGTGGGGAATACTCGTGGGATATAGAGTGACGATGAGGGTACGGTTCCCATGGTGATGAGGAATCTCTATAGTGAACACTAGTGTATTTGTGAACTAAGTGAACAAATACTGGCCATTGATTTACATCATCAAATCGTAAAGAGTAAACAACCATTTTGGTCCCTGAGGTTTGGCCACTTTTGCCATTTAAGTCCAAATCTCAAATTTTTTGCAACTGGGTCCCAGTGGTTTCAGTTTTGTTGTCATTTTGGTCCAGAAATTAAATCAGCTCAGATTTCTCAAAAAAAACATGGTTTTTATTCTTTTCCTCATGGGCAAATTGGTCATTTTATGATTTATTATAACAAATTATTAATTATTAAATATAAAAGAACTGAACAATGTTCATCTTTCCCCAGATGTCCCCAAAACCTCACTCCCTCTCCACCACCACCACCCACAGCCACCACCACCACTAACTTCCGTCGCACCTTTCTTCACCCAGCCTCTAATAACCACTTTCTCTCTCAACAACCAGCCTCTAATAACCACTTTTAGTCGATAGTTAGTTATGACCGTAAGAAGAGATGCAGTTATGTGAATGGAAAGAGGATTAATGTGAATCGGGCCGATTTAGCTAGGGCTTTAGAGATGCCAGTTATAAAATAGGATAAGGGAGGGAGTAAGGCAGATGTGGAGTCGGAAGTGTTTTCGGTTGAGATAGGGTTTATTGAGGATTTTGTGTTTAATTGGGTGCTTTTACATGAGTAGTTGTGGATTATGCGGTGGAGTTGGTGAATTGGACTAGGTGTATTAGGGTTGGGCATCCGGAGAAGCTGGATTCGGATACTTTGATTTGGTATAAGGTTGAGAAGGAGTTGACTCAAGGGGAAAAACTTGTTGACTGCTATTATGCGCCGCATTTGCAGCGGTTGATAAGGTCGTAACACGGTGAGGTTTTTATGGTAGATGATGGTGAAGAAAATGTGAAAGTGGATGAAGAACATGAACAGAATGATGATTGTGAAGAGAAAAATGAACATGAAGAGAAAGAAGAACAAGCAGAGAAAGTATTTGTGGTTCAAGAAAAAGAAGTTGAGATGACTGTAGGGCTAGATGTTGAGAAGATCGTAAATCAGGATGTTCGAGAACATGATGAAATGATGGTGGATGCTGACGAATGCAAGGAGGAGGTGGAGAAGATGGATGAACAGGTGAATCCAAAGAACACCTTGGGTCAACATATTAATGCTTAAATGACAATTTTTCCCCTGAGAAAAAGACAAAATAGCAGGGTTTATTTTTGAGAAATCTGACCTGGTTTTGCTTTTGGACCAAAATGGCAATAAAAATGAAACCACAGGGACCCAGATGCAAAAACTTTGAGATTTGGACTAAAGTGGCAAAAGTGGCCAAACCTTAGGGACCAAAATGGCAGTTTACTCAATCGTAAATCATAAAATAAAACTAGTGTATTTTTTCATCATTAAATCTTGACCATTGATTTACACTTATGCATTGGCAATCAAGGGCTAGGATTAGTTCACTAGTGTTCATAATCAAAAGGTTGTCCACAAATGATATATAATATATATATATATATATAATATATATATATATGGTAGGGATCCTAAGAGAAGAGCACCCTATTTGAGAAACTTGAGAAGAAATCTGGACCACACATTTTTAAAGCTTTTTGTAATATACACATATGTATAGTTTACATTTGACTATATACATATGTGTATAATTCAATATACATATATGTATATAGTCACTTTTAAATATACATATGTGTATATTACGAAAAGCTTAGAGAAAATATGTGGTCCGGATTTCTTCTCAAGTTTCTCAGATAGCCTACTTCTTCTCACATGATCCTAACCCTATATATATATATATAGGGTAGGGATCCTAAGAGATGTCCACTCTATTTGAGAAACTTGAGAAGCATTCTGGACCACACATTTCACTAAGCTTTTCGTTATATACACATATGTATAGTTTAAAATTGTCTATATACATATATGTAAATTGAATTATACACATATGTATATAGTCAATTTTAAACTATACATATGTGTATATACTAAATTGTGATACGGTACGATACGCTAGATTAAGCGGTGACCGAAATAGAATGTTAATTGGACCCGACAAGTACATAGACTTGTATAATATGGGAGGACCAATAACATTCTGGATTTTGATAAGGAATGGATAAAGTTAAACTCGTCTTGGTTAAAATACGTAAACTAGCTACGTATGTTTAATCGAACGCGTTTAAGCGAAACCGGGTAACCGTAAAAGTCGTATATAAGTTCCATAATGGGATATGTTTAAAATATGTTATAAAGTCAGTAGCTTTGCAAAAGATAGGCCCAAAGTGTGTTTAAATCCGTTTTATGCCTTTTAAGGGCATTTGGTCATTCTTGTGTTTATAAAAGATGTAAGTTAAGAATATGATGTTATGACCTTAGACATCCTGTAAAAATATGTATTTTATCATGTTATAACAGTAGGATATCAAATATATGTGTGTTTGATGATTTTGAAACACACTATGTCCCGCAGGGGCATTTTAGTAATTTCACACATAGCTTTGAGGCCGAATTTGGGATTCTGAGTTCGGGACTTGTACTTACTGTTGTTATATAAAAATAAGTTTATAAATCAGTAAGTAACAAGTCTCGGCTCATGGTTATGGTTTTTAAACCATACTTATGAGCCGAAAAGGCGTAAAAGTCGCTAAATTGCCGTTAAATCGATATTTAATATAAACTGAAGTTAGGACCTGTTTTAAATGGCCAAAATATGTCATTTAACTTATAACATCAGTAAGTTAAGGTTTTGATTATAAAAAGTTTGATTCTTGCTATTTTTCTTTAAAAAGGGTAGTTTAGTCGTTTAGCGGCGATTAGCGATTCTTAATCATACATTTAAGTCATAAACTGAACAAACATCCCAAATGGTCCTACTTATCATAACATATCAGTAAGTATACCATCCTTATGCTCATATGCGCTAAAAATCTCATTTTGTGCAAAAAGAACCTATTTGCAAAGTTTTAAGGATTTTTACGGAACTTATGTAATAACTCGGATTTCTTAGGAATCGAGTCATGAAACTTTAGGACAATATTATAGACAAAATCATGGTCATAAAATGACCAAAACTTAGTATCAAGAACGGCTTAAAATGGGTCAGAACTGAAAGTCAACTGAAAGTCAACTGTTTGAGACTTTCGGTTACAAACCGAGCCTAGACCAAAAATTGACGAACCGAACCTGTTGACATATGTTCAAATACTTATTTTAAGGTTATTAATGCTTTAAAACATATTTTATAACATCCAGATCGTTAGTTATGAATTTTACAAAAACTGCTCAGTTTGACTTTTATTGACTTTTCGGTTGACTCGTCAATTCGCCATGAATCCGTGAAAATCTGAAAATGCCCTCTTGAGGGTTTATTACCTCCATCATTATGAGCATGTAGGAACTTTCGTTACGCACAATGGTGGAGTATACACGGATTTATAGCAAAGTCAAGGCGTAATTACGACGAGACTTTGTTCTAGGCTAAGAACTATGAAGAATCGACTTAGCACGAGATTGAACACTTACATAAGGTCCAAGAGTTGCTAAGAACATAATGGAATGCTCCAAATTCGTCTAGGACTCCTCCAAGGTGTGTTGACAAGCTTCCAAGGTGATGATCTTGTTGCAACACATGGAGAAGGCTCCTTAAATGCATGTTGGGAATGATAGAGGGAATCCAGGTGTTGAGGAGGGTCTCCAGGTGCTCACAAGTGTCCTAGAGGTGTCAAACAATGAGCTTAAGGCGGCAAAAACCCGAGCAATAGGTGTCCAAGTGCATTGCTGGCAACCAAAATCATTTTTCTGTTGCTGGCACCTCCTCGCGGGGCGTGAGGGGTTTAGGCCTGCCGGTCGCGGCCCGCGATCGTGTCTTGTGTCAGCCATCCAAGTTTAAAACTTGGCAGTTTCAGTCCCCGTACTTATTTAGCTCATAGAACTCTTATTTCTTGCACTTTTGGCCCCTCTACTTCATTCTAAAACATAACGAGGATAGGATAAGCGATTCGACAAACCTTGGTCCCACCCGTTTTAGCGTAAAATACGCATACGGATTACCGGGACACGTGTCGGAAAATATTGGACGTAAAAACACGTAGTGTTACGACTTACAACCTCACAACACCCACAATCTAAACATTGCCACAACACCAATACATATATATATATATATATATTTCCCATGAACTCCATCATCAACAAGCGTTTTCGACAACTATTTTCCAATGGGAGATTGTTCCAATCAAAATGTACCATCGTCCCATCCACCTCGCTTCCCCCTCTATTAGTCACCAACAAACCATCGCACCACCACCTACAATCGCACAACCCCCACAATCTGAACTTACCACTACAACACCGTCTACAATCTGAACCTTGCCACCACAACACCACCTAACCAACACCATTACCTAGAGATCTGCGAAAATCCACCCCAACCTTCTCTCCCATCATGACGACTGCCTTCAAAACCCTTCAATCGACCATTACACAAATAAATTCCCCATAAAGTTTTAACCCTTGTAAAAACCACTATACAAGTTTTAATAGCACCAAAAATCATATATAGATATTTAAAAAAAACCTAGCTTGTGGATGCTACGCGAGCTTCTTTCTTTGATCGGCCACAATCGTCGTTGGTTTCTTCATTGAACGGTTCTGTTTGGGTTAAGCATTGACGTTAGGGTGGTTGTTTGTGACAGAATTAGGGCTTCTAGGGTTATGTTAGTGGTTGGTATTGTAGATGATGATGATGTAGTCGATTGCCTTACAAGTCTCGTCATATTTGCTTACAAGTCTCGTCATATTTGCTTCTCTGAGAATTCTAGGGTTTGGTGTGTTCCAAATTTGGGGAAAAGACAAAAGAGTTTATGTTTCGGATTTAGAGAGAGATAAAAGAGTGTGTATGTATGTTTGGTATATATACTTTTTATTTTGTTTATTAAGATATTTTTTTAAATAATTGGGTAAAATTACAAAACACCAGACATGAAAAATTAACAGAGTTTAAGAACAAAGAACGTGACTTGAAAGCTTTTTTAAAATATAAAGTATGATTCTTGACATTTTTAAAGTTAAAGAACCACTGAAATTTGGTATAAACATAAAGAACGAAATGCTTAATTTACCCTATAAAATAAATAGCTCAACCCTAAATTGTCCATATGTTATTTCAATTGAGATAACGATCAAAAGAATGGGGGTGTATAATAAGTATAAGGGTAAATTACACTTTTCGTCCTTTATATTTGTACCATATCGTAATGGATAGCTTTTAACTTCAATAATTACAGTCATAGTCATTTATTTATTAGGTGGTGAGTGCCATCAACGCTTCTTACCATGACATCCTTATCCTCGACTCTGCTCAATCACGCATGCTCCTTCTTGACCCTACCCGTATGCTGCTTTCATAGTGCATTGTTTGGTTTATTATGCATACAATCTTCTTTAATTATTCAAATATACTTTCAGTTTTACAATATGCTATTTTTATGCAAATAACATTCACAGCATCCTTATGAAAGGGGACACATGGACTGGTTCCTATTGGGTACTATATATATAATCTTTACTTGGATTCCTTTCTTCAATACATATTTATATATTGTATACCGTATACCCTTTCTTTAGGTTTTTTGGTTTTTGCATGTGCATGTTCTTTTTCTCTTATAGACAAGATTATGGACACTTGTCACTCTATGATTCCTTCTTACACTTTTTATTTTATACTCCTTCGAGAAATAACTCAACTCGTGGTTATGTAAGATGACTACATTTTGATAATTTCTATACTATACATTTCTTATACTATACATTTCTCATGAAAAGGAATAGTGCCAGGCAGCTGGCCTGGCACTTTTCTATTGGACCACCCAGCTTACTATATTATATTCGTTTTAAAATTACGGTTTCGCCTTTAGTTTAAATTACCTTTTCACCCCAAGTTCAAAATAAAATTATGTTTTCCCCTATCTCAAAATTACGATTTTGCCCTCAGTTCAAATTATGATTTTTTCCCTTATCTCCAAATTACGTTTTCGCCCATTAGACCAACCAATTTATATTTTATATCCAGTTTAAAGTTATGGTTTCGTCCTCAGTTTAAATTAGCTTTCGCCCCAAGTTCAAAATAAAATTATGTTTTCCCTCTATCTCAAAATTACGATTTTGCCCTCAGTTTAAAATTATGATTTTTCCCTTAGCTCCAAATTACGTTTTCGCCCATTGGACCAACCAATTTATAATTTTAGAGTAAACTGCCATTTTGGTCCCTAAGGTTTGGCCACTTTTGCCACTTTAGTCCAAATCTCAAAGTTTTTGCATCTGGGTCCCTGTAGTTTCATTTTTATTGCCATTTTGGTCCAAAAGCAAAACAAGGTCAGATTTCTCAAAAATAAACCCTGCTATTTTGTCTTTTTCTCAGGGGCAAAATTGTCATTTAAGCATTAATATGTTGACCCAAGTTGTTCTTCAGATTCACCTGTTCATCCATCTTCTCCACCTCCTCCTTGCATTCGTCAGCATCCACCATCATTTCATCATGTTCTCTAACATCCTGATTTACGATTTTCTCAACATCTAGCCCTACAGTCATCTCAACTTCTTTTTCTTGAACCACAAATACTTTCTCTTCTTGTTCTTCTTTCTCTTCATGTTCATTTTTCTCTTCACAGTCATCATTATGTTCATGTTCTTCATCCACTTTCACATTTTCTTCACCATCATCTACCATAAAAACCTCACCGTGTTGCGACCTTATCAACCGCTGCAAATGCGGCGCATAATAGCAGTCAACAAGTTTTTCCCCTTGAGTCAACTCCTTCTCAACCTTATACCAAATCAAACTAGCCGACTCCAGCTTCTCCGGATGCCCAACCCTAATACACCTAGTCCAATTCACCAACTCCACCGGCATAATCCACAACTACTCATGTAAAAGCACCCAATTAACCACAAAATCCTCAATAAACCCTATCTAAACCGAAAACACTTCCGAATCCACATCTGCCTTACTCCCTCCCTTATCCTATTTTATAACTGGCAACTCTAAAGCCCTAGCTAAATCGGCCCGATTCACATTAATCCTCTTTCCATTCACATAACTACATCTCTTCTTACGGTCATAACTAACTATCGACTAAAAGTGGTTATTAGAGGCTGGTTGTTGAGAGAGAAAATGGTTATTAGAGGCTGGGTGAAGAAAGGTGTGGCGGAGGTTAGTGGTGGTGGTGGCTGTGGATGGTGGTAGTGGAGAGGGAGTGAGGTTTTTGGGGCATCTGGGGAAAGATGAACATTGTTCAGTTCTTTTATATTTAATAATTAATAATTTGTTATAATAAATCATAAAATGACCAGTTTGCCCATGGGAAAAGAATAAAAACCAGGTTTTTTTTGAGAAATCTGAACTGATTTAATTTTTGAATCAAAATGGCAATAAAACTGAAACCATAGGGACCCAGTTGCAAAAACTTTGAGATTTGGACTTAAATGGCAAAAGTGGCCAAACCTCAGGGACCAAAATGGTTGTTTACTCTATATATCCAGTTTAAAGTTACAGTTTCGCCCTCAGTTTAAATTACGTTTTCGCCCCAAGTTCAAATAAATTATGGTTTTGCCCCTATCACAAAATTACGACTTTGCCCTCGGTTCAAAATTATGATTTTTCCCCCAGCTCAAAATTTCGTTTTCGCCCCCGGTTGAAAAAAACTTATCATTTTCCTCTCATGTCAAAATTATAATTCCGCCTCCAGTTCAAAATAAAATTATAATTTTGCCCCAAGTTAAAATTACGATTTTGCCCTCCGTTCAAAATTATGATTTTGTCCCAATTTCAAAAATTACAATTTCTCCCCTAGTTAAAATTTTTTATCTTGCAATCGTTTTACAATTTTTTTTTGCAAAACTATAGTAGTGTTTTATTTTACTTGGTTGACTCAATAAAATTACCAATTTGCACTGATCATTTTCTCCTGGTAAAAAAAATACTGTATTGCCATCGTTTAGCTTTTAGCAAATTACGATTTTACACCAGCCCAAAATTACAACTTTACCCCCAGTTAAAATTACAGTATTGCCATCGTTTTAGTTTTTTTTTTTTATAAAAGGTGCATGGGGAAATAGTGTCAAGCTGCTGCAGGGGACTCCCCGGTTGGCCTAGGTATGTTACGATTTTACCTTCAGTTCAAAATTACGATTTTGTCCTTAGTTCATAATTACGATTTTGCTCTTAGTTCAAAATTACGATTCTGACCTTAGTTCAAAATTACGATTTTGCCCTTAGTTCAAAATTACAATTTTCCCATCGCTTTAGCTTTTGGAAAACTATGATTTTACCCGGTCAAAAAATACGATTTTGCAATTAGTTCAATTTCAATATTGCCATCGCTTTATATTTTTTTAACAAAAGTATATAAGTGTTTTGTTTTAATTGGTTGACTTGATTAATTTTTTTTCTATGTAAAGGAGTTGTCTAACACTTGTTCATTAGTTCTGACAAATTATAGTTTTGCCCCAAACTCAAATAAACAATCTTGCCATAGTTTTCGATTTTTTTTTCTAGCAAAACTATGATAGTGTTTTTTTAATTGGTTGGGAAATTTTTGGCTTACCGCCCCTCAACGCGGGCGGGGTGCATTAACTAGTTAATCATAAAAGAAAACAAAAATGAATAGTGGTTATGTAAGATGACTAAATTAGTATAAAGGTAATAAACTGGAGTTGGTACCGAAAACAGGGAAAATGGGTACCTATACTGAATATACCCAGTACGGTTTAGTACCAGTACCCGGTACCAAATGCTCATCCTAGTTCACATGGAGCAGACCAAAGAAAGTAAAAAACACAGTTGAAAAATGAACAACGTGAAAAGAGAAAGGGCTCTCTGCAGTTGAGAGGAGTTCATTTGGCATACAAAGTTATACAAAATTGAACACTAAAACTGTGAGTGCAAAGTTAGTTATAAATTAATATACGGTAAATTATTAGTATTACAATTGTTATTATTATCATTAAAAAAACATTTTCTATGTAAACACTAATTTCTTTTCAAGTTTTAAATTTGCCACGCCTTTTAACCTATTTAATTTCTTAGAAATTCGATTTCTCTAATAGCGTGACGAATCAAATCAAACTCCCCCACGTAACAAACCGACCCGATACTAACCGAACTCCCACCGCGTCAAGTGAGGGAATCCCACTAGCTTACACACTCCGAAAGCCAAAATAGCAAGCCAGTAGGGTTTATAGTTGTGTTCAACCTCTTCTAACCATTATTCAAAACACAAATAGTTAATAGGTGCCAAGAGCATGCTTTTCCTCTTGAATAAATTAAATCTGTATTTTGTTATATGACCTGGAAAAGTAAGTGTATATATATTGATTGTGTGTTAAAACGTGCATAAGAACTTTATATAAAACTATGGGGCATGGTGGGACGGGGGTTTGGGACATGGGTCGACATGGACTGGGTGGGCTCCACTGGCAAGACTCAAAAAATTGGGGGTATGATGGGACTTGGGTTTGGGGTGGCTTGGCCAAATTCCTTTTATTTTTATTTTTAAACTAATGGATAATATAGGGTATGGTGCACCCAATGCGCACCCGCTAGCTCAGATGGGTAGCCCCGCCCAACGCCCGGGCTGAAACCCAAGCTAAAAGAGCCACACCCAAACCCAAGCCCATCCGGGGTGGTCACATGGGCGTTTCCCCCCAACCACCCCCCCCCCCCCCCTCTACCATAGCCTAAGGGAATAATTTTGCGCCTGAAAACCTTCTAGATATGATAACTTAACTATATAACTAGAATTGTTTAACTGAATCAAAGGGGTAAGGTGGTGGGGGAGGGGAAGGAGTGGCGGGCAGAATTTTATCTACCTTGGTCTATTTTTTGGTGTAAGAATTTTCACAACCAAATATTAAAAATTTCGGGTCGGTCATCATAGTCGAGTCGGGGCTAGGAAATAATATAGAAGCATTTAGTGGACATGCAAACGTTACATTATTAAGAACCATTTTTAAGCATCAAGTTATCAAATAGTGGTGATTAATAAGTTGCTTGGAACCAACAACTACCTTAACAACACAATTACTTCAACTAACTTCACAAAGTTTTGTTGGTAATCAAATGTGAAATAAAATCACTCAAAGGCATTCAATTGAAGCAAATTAGAGGATTCAATTTATCAAGTTAAAGAAGCAAATTAGAAGATCAATGGGTGGTTGTGCTATTTTAAACACTAGTTTACTTTGAAAGGAAAAAAACAAACTAAGTGTTATTTGGTAATCAAATGTGAATAAAATCATTCCGAGGCATTCAATGTATCAATTTAAATTTAAAGAAGCAAATTGGAAGATCAATGGGTGAGTGTGCTGAAAAAAATAAACTAAAATGCAGGACATGTAAGACTTGAACATAGGATCTATATGCTGGTAAACAATGGAATTAACCACCACACCATCTTTGCTTTTAATACTATAGGGTCCAACTAATTACATTTATGGGTCCTTGAAAAATTTTACATACTGGTTCTACTATTTTCTAAAAAAACATTGGGGTCCGTGGACCCCGACCCGCACCTTGTGGGTCCGCCCCTGGGAAGAAGTTAAAATGCAACTTACTTAAAGAAATAGTAAATCATGTGGGGGTCCGAAGCTGATATCACACATATCTGAATCAATAGCAGCATAACCCTTATCTACAGGATTCAGAAGTTAAAAATACATTAGTATATAACTTCAACCATCATACAACTACAGTACCCCGTTTTACTTTCGTAAATTTCCTTATGTTTGCAAAATATAAATGAAGAAACAAAAAAAGCTCCACGACTCACAGATGTTCAAATTCAAAAAGGGAACTATCCAAGGTCTTAAGCTTCTCCAACTCTGGTCCAGCGGCAATTCCAGGATCCACATAACACAACTAAAAGAGAACACACCATTATGTCAGCAAGCAAGCAGGTAGGTCACCAAAACCAATACAATCGGTGCATGCATATAACCAACCTGGTACTCCGTCTTCTTGAGAGTGTGAACCCCTCTTTTTATAAAGCTTTGCCATCCAACTTTCTTGCTCAGGCAACTTTCTAAAACTTGTGTTTTCTGACAACATTTATGTAGTATAATGTTAACATCAATTTGACTAAGGCATGCACTTACTTTTGTACACAACCACCCCCAAAAGAGTAAGGAAAAGGGCTAAAACAAATTTTCTAATTCAAAAGTTACAGACCAATCTTTATAAGCAGACAAAAACTGATCCATACACCAAAACCCAATTGTAAAGTAGCTTTTAGATCCATGCCACTATAATTACCCAATGCAGTGCATCAATAACAAAACACCCAGAGAGAGTATGTGTTGTACTCACATGAGCAGGATCTAAAATTAGAAGATTGGATTGCTGCATCCCATTTGGAAGATTTTTCAATTGAATTCCAACTATAGTTCTTGAATGTCCATCGTACTGGAAATACAAGGGCCTGCTCAATACAAGATGGAAACACAATGAACCATCCTGACATATAAATAAATGCTAATTAAATAGAAAACAGGGATTCATTAGACTTACGCTTTTTCAGTGACAACAACTTGGTTGCAGCCTGATTTGCTGAGCCTACTGTTGTCAGAAAAGTAAGACCACACCCAGTTGGCAAGAAGCTGCTGGCCATTGACCGTTCAGGGCAACATTTAGCATTACTACCAGAGCCTGGATCAGAAGCATCTGATCGATTCAGATATTTATCCATTGGCCCAATAACTTGTGGGGGGGGGGGGGGGGAAGGGGAGTTGAAAAACAGAAATCCGCAATGCGAGCACGAAGCCCAAAAGAACGAAAAAGTGCAGCACATTCGGTGGTGCCAATCCAAGTCCGTTTCCCGTATATCTTTTGATCAAAATCATTTGATCCTGCTGCATCAAATCCCTTCCCCCATGCAACTTCAAGCCATCGTTGGAGTGAAGGGATATCAGGCACAAACCCAACTCCTCCAAATAGAACCTCCCTTGCTTCTTGCCTTTGGACAAGCAAATGAGAGGCAAGCATTTGGATGTTTCGCCACCCACACCCCCACCCAACATCTTCAAACTTTAAGCTCTGGAAATGATCAGTGTAACCTGACAATATATTTATAGAATTCCCAGACTCCGACTCTAAACAGTTCTTCAACAAGGTCATAATAATACCATGCTTCACATCACGCTTAAGGTTGGCATCCCGAATATTTTCTTCTTCAGAACTAACACTTGCTGGTTGCATGGGATTGTCAACCTGCCATATCCAAAGATTAAAATTACTGTATCTTAATAAGTGCCTGAGCTTTTTGGAGGCTGAGTGCACACACACGTGTGTTGCATATAAGCCCTAAAATTAAAAAAAAAGTGTCATCTATCTATCTATCTATCTAGAAGATGCAATATCACTTTAGCATTTCACTGATTCAAATTCTTAACCAGACCTTTCTCCATGACATTGTAAATATATGAGAGATTTTAGGAAGCTACAGTCTACAAAAGCTACAATCTATAAAAATCCTAATAAGTGCGTCTAGTAGAGCCGATGATCATATATAATGATATTCAGCCCTAGAAGTTAGGCTTTGAGACTGGAAACAATTAAAAAGAGATTCACAAACCGAGATATTATTATTATTCGCCCCCAATCGGACATCCTGATCCTCGAAGTGATTGTTGGCGTGCCTGCATCACAAACATGAATATGAAGAGACGAAAGCACAAATCGAGTGATGCTGATAGATAGATACCTCTCGAGTTCTGTTGAAAGAACTTGAAGCGTGCAAAAAGGGCAAGATGACCACATCTATTCAATTCTTTGCCGATGCCGACGGGTAGGTAGTCCCTATTGAAATTCATTCCAGTTCCAGTATATATACCAACACTTTAATCGATTCAAATAAAAAAAATTACTTTAATCGATTCAAATAAAAAATTCAAAATCCATTCAAATAAAAAAATTACTTTAAACGATTCAAATAAAAAACTCAAAACTATATACGCAAATCAATTAGTGGGTATGGGTATTTGGATTAACTTATTTTAAAGTTTCTTTTGACTTATTAACTTCGTAGAAATTAAAAGGAACCTCAAACACTCTTTGAGAAGTCTTTTATGCCTTCAAAAAGGAGAAAATTGAGAAGTAACAAATTCTGACTTCTCACTTTTAAGAAAGATTTTGAGAAGTCACAAGCTAAAAGGAATCCAAACACCCCCTTAGACCACACGATATAGCGTTCAAAAATGGCATTGTTAATGTTTAATCTTGAAATGAAACATATACATTATGTCATTTATGTTATTAGAAACTACAATTGACTTGTGGCGCAATAAATAACAAGTATAACTCTTCAAACGAATTACTCATTTTTTCACCCTTTTACCGTGAGTACCCCCTTTGAGAGTATCTGATTTTTAAGGAAATATCAAAACGACGGATAAATTTGAAGTGTCACATATACATCGTGTCATTTATATTATTAGAGAACTATAATTTCTTGTGGCGCAAAAAATAACAAGTATTACACTTCAAACCAATTACTCATTTTTTCAACCTTTTACCATGAGTACCCCTCTTTGAGAGTATACTTGAAATGACACATATACATCATGTAATTTATATTATTAGAGAACTATAATTGCCTTGTGGTGCAAAAAATAACAAGTATAACCCTTGATACCAATTACTCCTTCTTTCAGTGTTTTACCGTGAGTACCCCTTGAGAGTATTCGATAGGGACATCTCAAAACGATTAATAAACTTGAAATGACACATATATATCATGTCATTTATGTTATTAGAGAACAATAATTGCTCTTGTGACGCAAAAAATAACAAGTATAACCCTTCAAACCTAATTACTCCTTTTTCACACTTTTACCGGAGTTACCCCCCTTTAGAGTATCCGATTATTAGGGGCATGTCAAAAGATGGATAAAGTTGAAATGACAGATATACATCGTGTCATTTATGTTATTAGAGAACTATAATTTTTCCTTGTGGTGCAAAAAATATACAAGTATACCCTTCAAACCAATTACTCCTTTTTTATCCATTTTACGTGATTACCCCTCTTTAGAGTATCGATTTTTAGGCATGTCAAAAGGGTGATAAACTTGAAATGGACACATATA
Source organism: Scalesia atractyloides (assembly GCA_947069175.1). Lineage (NCBI taxonomy): Eukaryota > Viridiplantae > Streptophyta > Magnoliopsida > Asterales > Asteraceae > Scalesia > Scalesia atractyloides. Next base: position 94,956,188 of record CAMTDV010000010.1, on the reverse strand, counting down.
CATCGTGTCATTTATGTTATTAGAGAACTATATTTTGCCTTTGGTGCAAAAAATATACAAGTATAACCCTTGAAACCAATTCATCTTTTTTTCACCCTTTTATCGTGAGTACCCTCTCTTTGAGAGTATCGTTTTTAGAGAACATGTCAAAACGAAGATAAAACTTGAAATGACACATATAATCGTGTCATTTATGTTGTTAGAGAACTATAATTTTGCCTTGTGGTGCAAAAAATAACAAGTATAACCCTTCAAACCAATTATCTTTTTTTCACCCTTTTACGTGATACCCCCTTCAGAGTAACTAATTTTTAGAGACAAGTCAAAACGATAGATAATCTTGAAATCACACATATATATCATGTAATTTATGTTATTAGAGAACTATAATTTTCCTTGTGGTGCAAAAAATAACAAGTATAACCCTTGAAACCAATTACTCCTTTTTTCACCCTTTTAGAGTGATACCCCCTTTGAGAGTATCCGATTTTTCGGGGCATGTCAAAACGATGGATAAACTTGAAAAGACACATATAAATCATGTCATTTATGTTATTAGAGAACTATAATTGCCTTGTAGCGTAAAAATATATAAGTATAAGCCCTTCGAATAAATTACTCATTTTTTCACCATTTTACCATGAGTACCCCCTTTTACGAGTATCCGATTTTTAGGGACATGTCAAAGAGATGAATAAATTTTAAATGATACATATACATCATGTCATTTATCTTATTAGGGAACTATAATTTCCTTGTGGCGCAAAAAAATAACAAGTATAACACTTCAAACTAATTACTCATTTTTCACCCTTTTACCGTGATACCCGCTTTTGAGAGTATCCGATTTTTTGGGTCATGTTAAAACGATAGATAAACTTAAAATGTCACATATACATCATGTCATTTATGTTATTAGAGAACTACAATTGCCTTATGGCGCAAAAAATAACAAGGTATAACCCTTCAAACTAATTACTCCTTTTTCACCTTTTTACTATGAGTACCCCCTTTGAGAGTATCCGATTTTTAGGGACATGTTAAAATTATGGATAAACTTGAAATGAAACATATACATCATGACATTTTTGTTATCAGAGAACTATAATTGCCTTGTGGCGCAAAAAAGAACAAATATAACCCTTCAAACCAATCACTCCTTTTTCACACTTTTACCGTGAGTACCCCCCTTTGAGAGTATCTGATTTTTAGGCACATATCAAATCGATGGATAAACTTGAAATGAGACATATACATCATGTCATTTCTGTTATTAGAGAACTATAATTGCCTTGTAGTGCAAAAAATAACAAGGTATAACACTTCAAACTATTTCTCCTTTTTTCACCCTGTTACCCGTTAGTGAGTACCCCCCTTTGGGAGTATCCGATTTTTAGGGACATGTCAAAGCTATGGATAAACTTGAGATGAGACATATATATCATGTCATTTATGCTACTAGAGAATTATAATTGCCTTGTGGCGCAAAAAATAACAAGTATAACCCTTCAAACTAATTACTCATTTTTTCACCCTTTTACCGTGAGTACCCCCCTTTGGTAGTATCTGATTTCTATTATTAGAGAACTATGATTACCTTGTGGCGCAAAAATTAACAAGTGTAACACTTAAAACTAATTACTCATTTTTCACCCTTTTATCGTTAGTACCCGCTTTTAAGAGTATCCGATTTTTTGGGACATGTCAAAACAATGGATATACTTCAAATGACACATAAATCATGTCATTTAAGTTATTAGAGAACTATAACTCCTTTTTCATCCTTTTACCGTGAGTACCCTTATTTGGGAGTATCTGATTTTTAGGAACATGTCAAAACGATGGATAAACTTGAAATGATATATATAAATCATGTCACTTTCGTTATTAGAGAACTATAATTGCCTTGTGGCGTAAAAATAATAAGTATAACCCTTCAAATAAATTACACATTTTTTCGCCATTTTACCGTGAGTACCCCCTTTGAGAGTATCTGATTTTTAGGGATATGTCAAAACGATGGATAAACTTGAAATGACACATATAAATCATGTCATTAATGTTATTAGAGAACTATAATTACCTTGTGGTGTAAAAATAATAAGTATAGCCCTTCAAACAAATTACTCCTTTTTTCACCCTCTTACCGTGAGTACCCCTTTGAGAGTATCCAATTTTTAGGGACATGTCAAAGAGATTGATAAACTTGAAATGACACATATACATCATGTAATTTATTTTATTAGGGAACTATAATTGTCTTGTGGCACAAAAAATAACAAGTATAACACTTCAAACTGATTATTCATTTTTCACCATTTTACCGTGAGTACCCGCTTTTGAGAGTATCCGATTTTTTGGGTCAAGTCTAAACAATGGAAAAACTTAAAATGACACATATATATCATGTCATTTATGTTTTTACTCCTATTTTGATTCTTTTACCGTGAGTACCCCCCTTTGGGAGTATCCGATTTTAAGTGGCATGTAAAAACGATGGATAAACTTGAAATGACACAACATCATGTCATTTATGTTATTAGAGAACTATAATTGCCTTGTGGCGTGAAAAATAACAAGGTATAACCCCTCAAACTAGTTACGCCTTTTTCACACTTTTACCGTGAGTACCACCCTTTGGGAGTATCCGATTTTTAGAGGCATGTCAAAACGTTGGATAAACTTGAAATAACACATATAAATCATGTCATTTATGTTATTAGAGAACTCTAATAGCCTTGTGGCGCAAAAAATAACAAGGTATAACCCTTCAAACTAATTACTCCTTTTTTCACCCTATCACCGTGAGTACCCCCTTTGAGAGTATCCAATTTTTAGGGACATGTCAAAACGATGGATAAACTTGAAATGACACATATAAATCATGTCATTTATGTTATTAGAGAACTATAATTGCTTTGTGGCGTAAAAAATAACAAGCTTTAACCCTTCAAACTAATTATCCCTTTTTCACCCTATTACCGTGAGTACCCGCCTTTGAGAGAATCTGATTTTTAGGGACATGTCAAAACGATAGATAAACTTGAAATGAGACAAATACATCATGTCATTTCTGTTATTAGAGAACTAATTGCCTTTTGGCGCAAAAAATAACAAGGTATAACACTTCAAATAGTTTACTCCTTTTTTCACCCTGGATAAACTTGAAATGACACATATATATCATGTTATTTATGTTATTAGAAAATTATAATTGGCTTGTGACGCAAAAAATAACAAGTATAACCCTTCAAACTAATTACTCCTTTTTCAACCTTTTACCCTCAGTACCCCCCTTTGGGAGTATCTGACTTTTAGGGACATGTCAAAACGATGGATAAACTTTAAATGACACATATAAATCATGTCATTTATGTTATTAGACAACTATTATTGGCTTGTGGCGCAAAAAATGACAAGTGTAACACTTCAAACTAATTACTCATTTTTCACCCTTATATCGTTAGTATCCGCTTTTAAGTGTATCCGATTTTTTGGTAGATGTCAAAACGATGGATATACTTGAAATGACACATATAAATCACGTCATTTAAGTTATTAGAGAACTATAATTGCTTTGTGGCGCAAAAAATAACAAGGTATAACCCTTCAAACTAATTACTCCCTTTTACATCCTTTTACTGTGAGTACCCTCATTTGGGATTATCCAATTTTTAGTGACATGTCAAAACGATGGATAAACTTGAAATGATATATATAAATCATGGCATTTATGTTATTAAGGAACTATAATTTCCTTGTGACGTAAAAATAATAAGTATAACCCTTCAAGCAAATTACTCCTTTTTTGCCCTTTTACCTTGAGTATCCCCTTTGAGAGTATCTGATTTTTAGAGACATGTCAAAACGATGGATAAATTTGAATGACACATATAAATCATGTCATTTATATTATTAGAGAACTATAATTGCCATGTGGCGTAAAAATAATAAGTACAACCCTTCAAACAAATTACTCCTTTTTTCACAGTTTTACCGTGAGTACCCCCCTTTGAGAGTATCCGATTTTTAGGGACATGTCAGAACGATGGATAAACTTGAAATGACACATATACATAATGTCATTTATGTTATTCGAGAACTATAATTGCAGTGTGGCGCAAAAGATAACAAGTATAACCCTTCAAACAATTACTCCTTTTTTCACCCTATTACCGTGAGTACCCGCTTTTGAGAGTATCCGATTTTTTGGGTCATGTCAAAACGATGGATAAACTTGAAATGACACATATACATCATGTCATTTATGTTTTTATAGAACTATAATTGCCCTGTGGCTTAAAAAATAACAAGGATGACTCTTCAAACTAATTACTCCTATTTTTCACCCTTTTACCGTGAGTACGTCCCTTTGAGAGTATCTGATTTTAAGAGAAATGTCTAAACGATGGATAAACTTGAAATGACACATATACATCCGGTCTGTTATTAGAGAACTATAATTGACTTGTGGCGCAAAAAGTAACAAGTATAACACTTCAAACTAATTACTCATTTTTCACCCTTTTAGCTTGAGTACCCGCTTTTGAGAGTATCCGATTTTTTGGGACACGTCAAAACGATGCATAAACTTGAAATGACGCATATACATCAAGTCATTTACGTTTTTAGAGAACTATAATTGTCTTATGGCGCAAAAAATACCAAGGTATAACTCTTCAAACAAATTACTCCTTTTTTCACCCTTTTACCGTTAATACCCCCTTTGGGACTATCCGATTTTTGAGGGCATGACAAAACGATGGATAAACTTGAAATGACACATATACATCATGTCATTTATGTTATTAGAGAACTATAATTTGCGTTACGGTGCAAAAAATAACAAGTATAACCCTTGAAACCAATTACTCCTTTTTTCACGCTTTTACTGTGAGTACCCCCCCCCCCCCATTTGAGAGTATCCGATTTTTAGGGACATGTCAAAACTATGAATAAACAGGAAATGACACAAATAGATCATGTCATTTATGTTATTAAAGAATAATAATTGCCTTGTGGCGCAAAAAATAACAGGTATAACCCTTCAAACTAATTACTCCTTTTTTCACCATTTTACCGTGAGTACCCCCCTTTGAGAGTATCCAATAGGGACATGTCAAAACGATGAATAAACTTGAAATAACACATATACATCATGTCATTTATGTTATTAGAGAATAATAATTTCCTTGTGGCTCAAAACATAACAAGTATAACCCTTCAAACTAATTACTCCTTTTTTCACCCTTTTACCGTTAGTACCCCCCTTTGAGAGTATCTGATTAATAGGGGCATGTCAAAACGATGGATAAACTTAAAATGACACATATACATCGTGTCATTTATGTTATTAGAGAACTATAATTTGCCTTGTGGTGTAAAAATAACAAGTATAGCCCTTCAAACAAATTACTCCTGTTTTCACCCTTTTACCGTGAGTACCCCCTTTGAGAGTATCTGATTTTTAGAGACATGTCAGAACGATGGATAAACTTGAAATGACACATATACATCATGTGATTGATGTTATTAGAGAACTATAATTGCAGTGTGGCGCAAAAAATAACAAGTATAACCCTTCGAACAAATTACTCCTTTTTTCACACTATTACCGTGGGTACCCCTCTTTGAGAGTTTCCGATTTTTAGGGACATGTCAAAACAATGGATATACTTTAAATGACACATATAAATCATGTCATTTATGTTATTAGAGAACTATAATTGCCTTGTGGCATAATAAAATAAGTTTAAACCTTCAAACAAATTACTCCTTTTTCACCCTTTTACCGTGAGTACCCCTCTTCGAGAGTATCCGATTTTTAGGGACATATCAGAACGATGGATATACTTAAAATGACACATATACATTACGTCATTTATGTTATTAGAGAACTATAATTTTCCTTGTGGTGCAAAAATTAAGAAGTATAACCCTCAAACCAATTACTCATGTTTTCACCCTTTTACCGTGAGTACCCCCTTTGAGAGTATCTGATTTTTAGGACACGTCAAAACGATGGATAAACTTGAAATGACACATATAAATCATCATTTATGTTATTAGAGACCTATAATTTCCTTGTGGTGCAAAAAATAATAAGTATAACCATTCAAATTAATTACTTCTTGTTTCACCCATTTACCGTGGGTACCCCCCTTTGAGAGTATCTGATTTTAGGGACATGTCAAAACGATGGATAAACTTTAAATGACACATATGCAGCATGTATTTATGTTATTAGAGAACTATAATTGCGTTGTGGCGCAAAATATAACAAGAATAACCCTTCAAACCAATTACACATTTTTTCATCATTTTACCGTGAGTACCGCCCTTTGTGAGTATCTGATTTTTAGGGAAATGTCAAAACGATGGATAAACTTGAAATGACACATATACAACCTATCGTTGATGTTATTAGAGAACTATAATTGCCTTGTGTCGTAAAAAATAATAAGTACATCCCTTCAAACTAATTACTCATTTTCACCCTTTTACCGTGAGTACCCGCTTTTGAGAGTATTCGATTGTTTGGGACTTGTCAAAACGATGCATAAACTTGAAATGACACATATGCATCATGTCATTTGTGTTTTTAGAGAACTATAATTGTTTGGTGGCGCAAAGAATAACAAGGTATAACCCTTCTTACTAATTAGTCCTTTTTTCACCCTTTTACAGTGAGTACCCCCCTTTGGATGTATCCGGTTTTTCAGGGCATGTCAAAATGATGGATAAACTTGAAATGACACATATACATCATGTCACTTATGTTATTAGAGAACTATAATATGCCTTGTGGTGAAAAAAATAACAAGTAAAACCTTCAAACCAAATACTCCTTTTTCACCCTTTTACCGTGAGTACCCCCCTTTGAGAGTATCTGATTTTTAGTGGCATGTCAAAACGATGGATAAACTTGAAATGACTATACATCATGTCATTTATGTTATTAGAGAACTACAATTGACTTGTGGCGCAAAAACTAACAAGTATAACCCTTCAAACTAATTACTCCTTTTTTCACCCATTTACCGTGAGTATCCCCCTTTGAGTGTATCTGATTTTTAGGGACATGTCAAAACGATGGATAAACTATAAATGACACATATACATCATGTCATTTATGTTATTAGAGGACTATAATTTGCCTTGTGGTGCAAAAAATAACAAGTATAAGCCCTTCAAACAAATTACTGTTTTTTCACCTTTTAGTGTGAGTACCCCCTTTTGAGAGTATTCGATTATTATGGAAATGTCAAAAAGATGGATAAACTTGAAATGACACATATACATCATGTAATTTATGTTATTAGAGAACTATAATTGGCTTGTGGCGCATAAAAATAACAAGTATAACCCTTCAAACCAATTACTCATTTTGTCACTCTTTTACCGTGAGTACCCCCCTTTGAGAGTATCTGATTTTTAGGGAAATGTCAAAACGATGGATAAACTTGAAATGACACATATACATTATGTAATTTATGTTATTAGAGAACTATAATTGCCTTGTAGTGCAAGAAATATCAAGTATAACCCTTGATACCAATTACTTCTTTTTTCACTCTTTTACCGTGAGTACCCCCTTTAAGAGTATCTGATAAGGACATCTCAAAACGATGAATAAATTGAAATGACACATATATATCATATCATTTATGTTATTAGAGAACAATAATTGCCTTGTGCCGCAAAAAATAACAAGTATAACCCTTCAAACTAATTACTCATTTTTTCATACTTTTACCGCGAGTACACCCCCCTTTGATAGCATCCGATTATTAGGGGCATGTCAAAATGATGGATAAAGTTGAAATGACAGATATACATCGTGTCATTTATGTTATTAGAGAACTATAATTTGCCTTGTAGTGCAAAAAAAAAGTATAGCACTTCAAACAAATTACTCTTTTTCCCCCTTTTACTGTGAGTACCCCCTTTTGAGAGTATCCGATTCTTATGGACATGTCAAAACGATGGATAAACTTGAAATGACACATATACATCATGTAATTTATGTTATTAGAGAACTATAATTGGCTTGTGGCGCATAAAAATAAACAAGTATAACCCTTCAAACCAATTACTCCTTTTTCACCCTTTTACCGTGAGTACCCCCCTTTGAGAGTATCTGATTTTTAGGGAAATGTCAAAACGATGGATAAAATTGAAATGACACATATACATCATGCAATTTATGTTATTAGAGAACTATAATTTCCTTGTGGTGCAAAAAATAACAAGTATAACCCTTGATACCAATTTCTCCTTTCTTCACTCATTTACCATGAGTACCCCCCTTTAAGAGTATCTGATAAGGACATCTCAAAACGATGAATAAACTTGAAATGACACACATATATCATGTCATTTATGTTATTAGAGAAAATAATTGCCTTGTGGCGCAAAAAAATAACAAGTATAACCCTTCAAACTAATTACTCCTTTTTTCACACTTTTACCGCGAGTACACCGCCCTTTGATAGTATCCGATTATTAAGGGCATGTCACAACAATGGATTAAGTTGAAATGACAGATATACGTCGTGTCATTTATGTTATTAGAGAACTATAATTTGCCTTCTGGTGCAAAAAGTAAAAAGTATCACCCTTCAAACCAATTACTACTTTTTTATCCCTTTTACCGTGAGTACCCCCATTTGAGAGTTTCCGATTTTTAGGGACATGTCAAAACAATGGATAAACTTGAAATGACACATATACATTTTGTCATTTATGTTATTAGAGAACTAAAATTTGCATTGTGGTGAAAAAAATAACAAGTATAACCCTTCAAACCAATTACTCCTTTTTCACCATTTTACCGTGAGTACCCCCCTTTGAGAGTATCTGATTTTTAGGGACATGTCAAAACGAAGGATAAACTTGAAATGACTATACATCATGTCATTTATGTTATCAGAGAACTATAATTGACTGTGGCGCAAAAACTAACAAGTATAACCCTTCAAACTAATTACTCCTTTTTTCACCCATTTACCGTGAGTATCCCCCTTTGAGTGTATCTGGTTTTTAGGGACATGTCAAAACGATGGATAAACTATAAATGACACATATACATCATGTCATTTATGTTATTAGAGAACTATAATTTACCTTGTGGTGAAAAAAATAACAAGTATAGCACTTCAAACAAATTACTGTTTTTTCACCCTTTTAGTGTGAGTACCCCCTTTTGAGAGTATTCGATTCTTATGGAAATGTCAAAAAGATGGATAAACTTAAAATGACACATATACATCATGTAATTTATGTTATTAGAGAACTATAATTGGCTTGTGGCGCATAAAAATAACAAGTATAACCCTTCAAACCAATTACTCATTTTGTCACTCTTTTACCGTGAGTACCCCCTTTGAGAGTATCTGATTTTTAGGGAAATGTCAAAACGATGGATAAACTTGAAATGACACATATACATTATGTAATTTATGTTATTGGAGAACTATAATTGCCTTGTGGTGCAAAAAATTACAAGTATAACCCTTGATACCAATAACTTCTTTTTTCACTCTTTTACTCTGAGTACCCCCTTTAAGAGTATGTGATAAGGATCTCAAAACGATGAATAAACTTGAAATGACACATATATATCATGTCATTTATGTTATTAGAGAAAAATAATTGCCTTGTGGCGCAAAAAATAACAAGTATAACCCTTCAAACTAATTACTCCTTTTTTTTACACTTTTTCCGCGAGTACACCCCCTTTGATAGTATCCGATTATTAGGGGCATGTCAAAACGATGGATAAAGTTGAAATGACAGATATACATCGTATCATTTATGTTATTAGAGAACTATAATTTTCCTTGTGGTGCAAAAAATAACAAGTACAGCCCTTCAAACAAATTACTCTTTTTTTCACCCTTTTACTGTGAGTACCCCCTTTTGAGAGTATCCGATTCTTATGGACTTGTCAAAACGATCAATAAACTTGAAATGACACATATACATCATGTCATTTATGTTAGTAGAGAACTATAATTGGCTTGTGGCGCATAAAAATAACAAGTATAACCCTTCAAACCAATTACTCATTTTGTCACTCTTTTACCATGAGTACCCCCCTTTGAGAGTATCTGATTTTTAGGTAAATGTCAAAACGATGGATAAACTTGAAATGACACATATATATCATGTAATATATGTTACTAGAGAACTATAATTGCCTTGTGGTGCAAAAAATAACAAGTAAAACCCTTGATACCAATTACTCCTTTTTTCATTCTTTTACCGTGAGTACCCCCCTTTAAGACTATCTGATAAGGACATCTTAAAACGATGAATAAACTTGAAATGATACATATATATCATGTAATTTTATTATTAGAGAACAATAATTGTCTTGTGGTGCAAAAAATAACAAGTATAACCCTTCAAACTAATTACTCCTTTTTTCACACTTTTATCGTGAGTACACCCCCCTTTGATAGTATCCGATTATTAGGGGCATGTCAAAACGATGGATAAAGTTGAAATTACAGATATACATCGTGTCATTTATGTTATTAGAGAACTATAATTTGCCTTGTGGTGCAAAAAATAAAAAGTATCACCCTTCAAACCAATTACTCTTTTTTATCCCTTTTACCGTGAGTACCCCCATTTGAGAGTATCCGATTTTTAGGGACATGTCAAAACGATGGATAAACTTGAAATGACACATATACATTATGTCATTTATGTTATTAGAGAACTAAAATTTTCCTTGTGGTGAAAAAAATAACATGTATAACCCTTCAAACCAATTACTCCTTTTTCACCCTTTTACCGTGAGTACCCCCCTTTGAGAGTATCTGATTTTTAGGGACATGTCAAAACGAAGGATAAACTTGAAATGACTATACATCATGTCATTATGTTATTAGAGAACTATAATTGACTTGTGGCGCAAAAACTAACAAGTATAACCCTTTTAACTAATTACGCTTTTTTTCACCCTTTTACCGTGTGTACCCCCCTTTGAGTGTATCTGATTTTTAGGGACATGTCAAAACGATGGATAAACTATAAATGACACATATACATCATGTCATTTATGTTATTAGAGAACTATAATTTGCCTTGTGGTGCAAAAATAACAAGTATAGCCCTTCAAACAAATTACTCTTTTTTTCACCCTTTTACTGTGAGTACTCCCTTTTGAGAGTATTCGATTCTTATGGATATGTCAAAACGATGGATAAACTTGAAATGACACACATACATCATGTTATTTATGTTATTATAGAACTATAATTGGCTTGTGGCGTAAAAAAATGTAACATCCGCCAAAAACCGGATATACCAAACCCGCTTTGTTTATCAACCGAACAATCAGTTAAAAATTTCGTTGCGTATTTAATGCCCAAATTAATTTTAAACGATACATAATTAATAAGTATATTAGAATATAAAATTTATTTTAGAAAATGTACTAAAAATAATGAAATAAAAATAAAATACTGCTGCCGGGTTTCGAACCCGGGTCAGCCAAAGGTTACACAAAGCATTAACACACATCTCTACAACCGCTCCGCCACTTGATCATTTTGTGAAGTTCTGGGGAACAATTAAGTCATATATGCAACTGAGAGTCAACCTGTTACGCCAACTGAAACCGATATCGGCTTTCAAACCGATCAAGACGTTTGATCTCCCGCGAAATCTTGATCATAACCGATAAAACCGATATCTTAAATCAATTCGACGTTAATGAACTTAAATTCAGGTGTTGTTTGGTTTTTATAACCGAAAACTTTTATTCTGAAATTACTTCAATAAAACACTCATCTCGCGATTCAATTTCATTCCCGAAGCTTCTAATTCTGTGTGTATTCTATTTTCTGGTCGTCGGAAGTGCTTTCTGATCATCGCCGGAATTCTCTGCAAGTCGCCGGAAAACCGAGACTCAACTCAAACCGGTAAAATACCTCGACTTTACTGTTTCAATCAATTGTTAGAACCTTACTAACATTAACCCATCGCTCATAATCAACCACAGACGACATTGCTGGACTTTCTGTTTTCACCGGAAAACTCCTGGATTTGTCGGAAACTCGCTGTTAACCGGTATGCTCATTCAAACATACTGATAATCATTACTCATTAGTTCAATTTCACATCTAATCCTTCCAACCTGTTAATTGATTCTAACAGCCGAAGGTTCCAAAACAGAGCCGACGAGCTTCGCCGGATTTTCTGAAGAAGACGATTTGTTCGATATTTTCTTTCCCCAAACTCTTCGATTCAATACTTTCCAATTGTTCATCTTGTTTGTAACATCCGTCAAAAACGGATTTACCAAACCCGCTCCGTTTATCAACCGAACAGTCAGTCAAAAATTTCGTTGCGAATTAAATGCCCAAAATATTTTTAAACGATCCGTAATCAATTATTATACGGGAATATGTATTTAGTTTTTGAAAAACTGTCAAAAATCGCAAAATAAAAATGATTTGTTTCTGCCGGGTTTCGAACCCGGGTCTGTACCGATCCGGAAACGGACTTAACTCACACACACAAACCACTGCGCCACTTGTTCCGTTTGTTAAATAATAGAATCATTTAATTCATAAAGTGACGTTACAAATTCAAAACCGGCGCCCAAACGGTTCAGTCGTCGGAATCCCGGAAATCTCGCGAGTCTTAACTACAATTTACGTTTTAACGTAAACCATTAACCAAATATCGGTTATAACCGATGTTTGAAGTCCGCGACCAAAACCATAACCGCCGGAGTTTTATGATATACGAACACAGTCGGAAATCAGACCAGATTCTTCAACGTTTTGCCCTATAAATTCACCCACAACCGACTGCAAACCTTTTCGCTCAAAAACACACCTGTTCTCGGCGTAATTCCACTCGCTGGAACTTCCCTGCTTATCGCCGGAAAACCGATTTCCTAGTTTCTGAACCTCACTGAGCCTCTGAGCTTATACCGGAGATACCCACACCTTTTTTCAAGCTTTCCGGAGACTCGCTGCTACAAGATATCTGACGCCGGAGCTTATTGCTGTCGCCGGAGTCCTGCCGGAAAACAGAGGGTCCAGTCGGTATACCTCTTTCGCTTATTTTCTTTATCTTTTCACCTTTATCTTACCTTAATGGACTGAAACACACTAATAAACTGATAAAAATCTTGAACCAGTCGATTTCCGATTTCTGGTTCTAACTGGATGAAGAAGACGACGTAATTCTGTATCATATAAGTACAATATAAATCATGAAATTAACCGGGTTAGACACACAGTCCAGCGGTGGACTGTGTGCACATATAAAACGCAAAACGTCTCGAGTTCGATTCCCGTCTCACACACGCTGCCTTAATAAAAATCTTTTTTTTGTTAAACTGAACCGGAGTCGCCACAGTTATATGTTAAGTATATTAATAATCGGAATAATAACCAAGTTAGACACACAGTCCAGCGGTGGACTGTGTGTTTGTTTATATCACAGGTCACGAGTTCGAGTCCGGTCTTCAGCACCGACTCGGACAATTATCTTTTCTTTTTAATAAGGCAGAAAAGGAAATAACTAATTAGTATTTAAGTATAATAAAAATCGAATGATATAACATGTTGAACACACAGTCCAGCGGTGGACTGTGTGTTGGATTAAACCACAGGTCCCGGGTTCGAGACCTGTGGAGTGCATGACCGTTTCGCTTAAAATGTTTTTAAAATAAAATGAATTTCGGTTTAATCTAATTAATATATATATATATAATTAAAATCAGATATATAACGGGTTAGACACGTAGCTCAGTTGGTAGAGCTGCGTGCACGCGTACGAGAGGTCTCGGGTTCGAGCCTCACTCAGCGCACAATAATATGCCATCGAACCGGTCAACGGTCAGGTCAACGGTCAACAGGCCGGTCAACGGTCAGAAAAAAAATAAATTTTTTTATTATTTTTATTTAATTATTTTTATTAAAAATCAATTATAAATACTTAAAAATAACATTTTTAAGGTTAGAAAATAGCCTCAAACTCACAAAAATACACCCAACAATCCTACTAAAATAGATTAATAAACCCCGTTTACTTACCAAACCATAATGCGATTTATCTAGGTTAAATCTCACTCGTGGTTAAAACCACTTCGCGTGCATTCAACGTCATCAACCGAACGCACCCACTGTGAGTGAATCTTACAATTCCCCCTTTTAAATTACACGTTTTGGGGTGTGTCATGTGTTATGAAAATAATTAATTTATTTATTTAAACTTGTGCCATACCACATCATGACTTAAACTTAGATTGTTTTATTGTTGTGATTTACTTATATTCCGTTTGTCAAATTATATGAAACTCATACATTAAGCCCATCAGTTCCTCGTGGGAGACGAGTAGAACATCGCGTGCTTCAATTCAAATTCATTATTATTCATGTGTGTATCATTGAGTTTATATTGTTTGTAGTTGTGATATTCATATTATCATGTTCATGCAATTCATTCATCAGGCCCCTCAGTTCCTCGTGAGAGACGAGTTGAGCATCGCGTGCCTCTAATTGTTCCATTATTGTTCATGTGTGTTTTCATTTAACATATTATGATTGTTGATCAAGTTACATCTAATTTTACTCATGTTTGGTTGTGCACATATTTCATAATCAATTTAAATAAATTGTTCAAATGTTTTCCATAGGATTCACTCGCCAACATTATGTTGATCCAAAACCTTTTTACACATGATACAGGTGAACAGTTGAAGCAAGGAAAACATAGGATATGCCTTAGAAGAGAACAAAGAAGTTTAGATTGTTAGTTAGATCATGTTGTAGCAATCATTGTAAATTCCCATTTAATTTGTATTAATGAATATGAAACGCTTAATAAATGTCATGAGCTTTGATGATAACCCAATCATGCCCCGATCACCTTTTCCGCTGCGGGTCGGGGTGTGACATTGTTCATTAACTGAATTAATCACGTATCAGTTGTTTTGACTGATCTCTGTGTTTTGAACGAAGAAGACGAGTTCAGATATGACATAAGATTAATTAAAATCGGAATTATAAACGGGTTACACACAGTCCAGCGGTGGACTGTGTGCAAAAAAAAACATACACGTCCCGAGTTTGATTCTTGATACACACCTTTGCAGTAATAAAATGCCTTTTTTTTGTTTAAAACTGAACCGGGTTAACTCCGCTATATGTTAAGTATAATAAAAACTAGGATATTTACCAAGATAGACACACAGTCCAGCGGTGGACTGTGTGCCAAACTAAACCACAGGTCCCGGGTTCGAGACCTGTGGAGCACACCGAGTCGTTATGTTAAAATCTTTTTAAAAAATAAATGATTTTCGGATTAATCTAATTAGTATATAAATATAATTAAAAACATAAATATTTCGGGTTAGACACGTAGCTCAGTTGGTAGAGCTGCGTGCACGCGTACGGGAGGTCTCGGGTTCGAGTCTCACCCAGCGCATACATGCACATGACCGAACCGGTCAACAGGTCAACAAGTCAACGGTCAACGCAAAAATAAACAATTTTTTTTTATTTTTATTTATTTAATTTAATTTAAAAATCAATTTAAAATACTTAAAAATAATATTTTTAAAGATATTAAACTCACAAAAATATATCTAAAAATTCCATTAAAATCCTTAATAAAATCCACTCATTTACTATATTTTCCGTTATTATTTAGGTTAATTATTTCTCGTTGTTCCGCTCTTCCAATTCGTGCGCATCTCATCATCTCCAATCAAACGCACCCAAGGTGAGTGAATCTTTACAAATTCCCTGTTTTAATCACGTTTTGGGGTGTATCATGTATCTTGCTATATATTATATTTAAATCATTGTGCATACATCATATCATGAACATGTGTATTCAGTTTGTTTCAACTGTTGTGTGGTTATTGTTAGATGAAATTTATCATTTTCAGTACATGCAATTTCATAGGCCGCCGCTCCCCATTACATTATGAGCGTTGAGCATGTTCCCCATTACATTATGAGCGTGAACCTGGCGTGCCACATACGATCGGCTCCGTTTGATTGAGCCTTGATCGCACAGACATTTTTCATTTTCAGTACATGCAATACGATCGACTCCGTTTGATTGAGCCTTGATCGCACAGTTCATTCATGTTATTTATCGTATGATGTTGGTATGTTAAAGTATGCTATCATATGTTATTGTATGTTATAGTTGTGATTGCTATGTTGCTATTGCTTGATTATTTACATTTGCTCATTTATGATTATGCACAATTTTTCATTGATAAACTAACAAGTAAATCAATAATAAATGTTTATCTAACAAGGTTCACTCGCCAACTTATGTTGACCCAAAAACCCCCATTTTTACACATGATACAGGTGAACCAGCTGCAGCTAGAAACACATAGGATTGGACTAGAAGAATAAAATGATTTAGAGCTTGGAACTATTTTGTTTGGTTATTTCTTTGTATTGTATGGACATGTTTGGATTATTTGGAATGTAACTTTGACTTTAATAAATATGAAACATATTAGTAAATGTCATGAGCTTTGGTGATAACCCAATTATGCCCCGACTCTTATTCCGCTGCGGGTCGGGGTGTGACAGATTGGTATCAGAGCCATGACTATAGGGATATAGGATAGGTTATTTGACCCTTAGAGCCTATACTATAGTTGATTAGAAACTTATAAGATTTTTGTGTGTTACATGCCAAATTTCATGATGTTTATATGTTTTATGTTAAATGTTACATTCAATGTTATGCAAGCATGTTCATAAGTATATATTATCATATAATGCCTATCATGAATCATATTCTCATAACATATCACATCCATGAAAGCACACACCACATCATGATTGCTTTTACAATGATTTATTTGTGTTTTCAAATCTCATCAAAGTGAGTTCTTATGACGGGCATGTAGTAACTGGAAGGGTATCAGTACCGGTAGTCGGAACGTCCTGTCTAGGCTGGCATTCGTATAAATCCAAAATAAAGGACCAGTTTGCCTACCTGGGGACTAACGATGAGAGTACGAAGTACCTATTAGGCCAAAGCATGCTATACCAAACGTCGTGTGAGCTAACCCCACTTTGAGTTGTCATTGTGTCTACACCTGGACACATTCCGACCATACATCTCGTAAACATATTTTGTGGTTTGCATTCGGGTGATGCAAGTGTTAAATCGCCAATACTAATGTGAATCCTACCAAGCCAATAGCCATGGGGGCCCACATGACTATATAGGTGAAGGTATGGGGGACATTTGAGGCCTAACATGAGCAAACCCAAGACATCCTATGGATGTAGTTGCATTATTGATATTTATGTTATTTTCACTTTTCTTAAAGACACATGACACCTAAAAAGACTCCATAAACTCACAATCTTCTTATGTATGATCCTGTAGATGTCGTCCAGACAACAACGAAGGGGTAAAAGATCAGGAAGGTCTCAGGAACGCTTGGCCACACAAATCGCGAAACAAATGGCCACGATACTGCCTGACATTGTGGTCCAAGTACAACAAGCCCTCGCAACAAATCCTACTAATCCTTCCCAACAACATGACCAGAACATCGACAACCCTCCTACCAGCAAGTGCTCATATAAACATTTCAAGTCTTGTGATCCTCCTAAATTTGAAGGGACTGAAGGTGTCACTGCTCTCCTCCACTGGTTTGAGGAGATGGAAAACACTTTTCTCAACTGCGATTGTCCTGAGGATCGCAAGGTTCGATACGCCACCGGGAGACTATTTGGGGTAGCTTTCACCTGGTGGAATACTGAAAAGGGGAAGAGGGGAATTGATGATGCAATGGCCTTAACGTGGGAGGAGTTAAGGGAAATCATGACTAGGCGTTTCTGTCCTAGGAGTGAGATTAAAAAGTTGGAGGACGAATTTCATTCTTTAAAGCAAAAGGAGGGAGATCATACCATCTACAACAAGAGGTTCTTAAAGTTGAACCAAATGGTCCCTAACTTGTTCACCCCAACTTATCGCTTGATCGAGCATTATATTCGAGGTCTTCCCTCGAAAATTCAAGATTCAGTTCTCAGCACTTCACCAGCAACACTTGAAGCTGCTATGGAACTAGCCACTGAACTGACCGAAAATCGCATTCGAAACGGTAAATTCAAAGAGGAGAAGAAGAAAGCCCCCATTGAGGCTCAAACTTCAAACCATTCTGGTTCCTCCTTGAAGTTTACTGGTAAAAGGAATCGAAGCACAAGAAACTTCGCCGTCACACAAACCAATTACCCTATTCCTGCTGCACCCATTACCCAAGTCGCCCCTTCACCTGCACCATACAAAAGACCATACTCTGGCCCGTTACCAAAATGCAACCGTTGCCGATACCACCATTCTCCTGATCATCCTTGCCAATATTGCACCGGCTGTGGTCGCGCAGGTCATACTGTTCAAACACTGTCGCATACCTCAGCGAACGAACCGTCACCAGCCTTCAACCCAAACCCACCAACAAATAATGGGTCAAGCCCAACAACCCCTACTACTACCACCTACCCAACATTTAGCCCAAACATACTATCAACCCAACTATCCCATGGTACAACCTATGCGGGCTTGCTACAATTGTGGAGATCCAAGCCATTTTAGAAACACTTGTCCACGTTTGGTGAACATCATTCATGCCCAAGCTCAAGCAAATCCGGTGAATCAAGCTAACCAAGCTCCACCACCTGCAAGAGGAAGAGCTTATAACATCAACACCAATACTGTTGAAAATAATAACGGCCCAAACGAATCACCCAACTAATTTTTCCTCGCCAAGAATCAAGACTCAACTCTAATCGTCTAGTTTTAATGTTTTCTTTATGTTATCTTAATCTTTCCGTATTCCAGTTGTAAAATTTGGAAATTATGTATCCAAGAATTTTAATGCGATTTGATATTACAGTTTTTTCTATACTCATTGATTTAACATTTATATCATCATACATCTTGACGTATCTCAATCTCATCATTTAAAGAAGTTGGGTTGTGTCACACTTTTACATAGACTGACCCCTTCGTCATAACCAACGAGAGAGGTACTGTCATCATTCAGTCATGTATCATCTCAGAATTTAGACTCAAGTTTTGTTCGTTGTGTTGTTTATGTTTTAGAGTCACATAGAACTGATCATGATTTACTGATAAAGCCAACGAAAATTTGACAAGAATATGGTGGATACGCCGCTGGTACTTCCTATATATAAGTATTCTTGGAAAAGGATCAAAAGCATTACCAGGAGGTTATGAAAAGTTCCGTGTAGGTTTAACTATCGTCATGGTTGAAGTTTTTGTTTTATGATACATACCTTAACATTACAAATGTATCAGTTACCTCAAAACTATTATACATAAAATCGTAAGCGTCATCAAAGATCAAAATCCGAGAAGCCCAGCATGTTTCAGTAACAGAAAGGAGACGTACGCAAGGAGCCGTCTTGTGGAGCTGAACTTAAAATTGAAACTAAATCCAACGGTATTCTATACTGTCTAGATCGGATATGGATTCCTGACCACAATAACCTTCGTGATATTTTTTTTCTTATGAATGAGGCACACAAAACACGATATTCTATACACCCAGGAGACGACAAGTTGTATCAAGACCTATGATACACCTACTGGTGGCCTGGAATGAAAAAGGATATTGCTGATTTTGTTTCCAAGTGCCTTTCATGTTCCAAAATAAAAGCTGAACACCAAAGACCCTCAGGACTTCTGGTCCAACCTAAAATACCTATATGGAAGTGGGAAAATATAACCATGGACTTCATTACCAGGTTACCTCGCACTTTTGGTGGGTATGACACTATATGGATAATAACTGATCGACTTACAAAATCAGCTCACTCTATTCCTATCCGCGTAGATTTTAAGAACGAAAAGCTAGCTCGTATTTATATCAGCGAAATCGTAAGCTGACATGGAGTACCGTTAAGCATTAATTCTGATCGTGATGGTCGTTTAACTTCACGAACAATGGCAAGCAGTACAAGCCGCTATGGGTACGCGATTAGATCTCAGTACCGCCTATCATCCTCAAACTGATGGTCAATCTGAACGCACCATTCAAACTCTTGAAGATATGCTTCGAGCATGTGTCATAGACTTCAAGGGAAATTGGAACGCTCATCTACCATTAGTCGAATTTTCGTTCAACAACAGCTATCATTCAAGCATCAGCATGGCACCTTTTGAAGCTTTATATGGTCGTAAGTGCCGATCTCCAGTATGTTGGCACGAAATTGAGGAAGCTCAAATCACTGGTCCAGAATTGATCCAAGAAACCGCAGACAAGATCCATCAAATCCGAAACAATCTTCTAGCGGCCCAAAGTTGTCAAAAGAGTTATACAGACAAACGACGGAAGCCTTTAGAGTTTAACATTGGTGATCAGGTACTTCTAAAAGTATCACCGTGGAAGGGAGTAGTTCGTTTTGGTCAAAAAGGGCAAGCTAGCACCACGCTACGTAGGACCTTTCAAGATACTCAAAGAGTAGGACCTGTAGCTTACAAGCTTGATCTACCAAAAGAACTCAACAGGATTCATCCCACATTCCACGTATCAAACTTGAAGAAGTGTCACGAAAACCTCCACATTCCTCTGGAAGATATTCAGATTGATGAATCTATGCATTTTATTGAAAGACCTATAGAGATCATGGACTTCGGAGAAAACGTCTTCAACGAAGTCGCATTCCAATTGTTAGGGTACGCTGGGAGTCGAAACGGGGACCTGAGTTTACTTGGGGACGTGAAGACTCAATCCGTGAAAAATACCCGCACCTTTTTCCTACTACTATTACTTAAATTTCGGGACGAAATTTCTAAAAGTAGGGGATACTGTAACATCCGCCAAAAACCGGATTTACCAAACCCGCTTCGTTTATCAACCGAACAATCAGTTAAAAATTTCGTTGCGTATTTATTGCCCAAATTAATTTTAGACGATACATAATTAATAAGTATATTAGAATATAAAATTTATTTTAGAAAATTTACTAAAAATAATGAAATAAAAATAAAATACTGCTGCCGGGTTTCGAACCCGGGTCAGCCAAAGGTTACACAAAACATTAACACACATCTCTACAACCGCTCCGCCACTTGATCATTTTGTGAAGTTCTGGGGAACAATTAAGTCATATATGCAACTGAGAGTCAACCTGTTACGCTAACTGAAACCGATATCGGCTTTCAAACCGATCAAGACGTTTGATCTCCCGCGGAATCTTGATCATAACCGATAAAACCGATATCTTAAATCAATTCGACGTTAATGAACTTAAATTCAGGTGTTGTTTGGTTTTTATAACCGAAAACTTTTATTCTGAAATTAATTCAACAAAACACTCATCTCGCGATTCAATTTCATTCCCAAAGCTTCTAATTCTGTGTGTATTCTATTTTCTAGTCGTCGGAAGTGCTTTCTAATCATCGCCGGAATTCTCTGCAAGTCGCCGGAAAACCGAGACTCAACTCAAACTAGTAAAATACCTCGACTTTGCTGTTTCAATCAATTGTTAGAACCTTACTAACATTAACCCATCGTTCATAATCAACCGCAACGACATTGCTGGACTTTCTGTTTTCACCGGAAAACTCTGGATTTGTCGGAAACTCGCTGTTAACCGGTATGCTCATTCAAACATATTGATAATCATTACTCATTAGTTCAATTTCACATCTAATCCCTCCAACATGTTAATTGATTCTAACAACCGAAGGTTCCAAAACAGAGCCGACGAGCTTCGCCGGATTTTCTGAAGAAGACGATCTGTTCGGTATTTTCTTTCCCCAAACTCTTCGATTCAATACTTTCCAATTGTTCATCTTGTTCATTAACTGAATTAATCACGTATCAGTTGCTTTGACTGATGTCTGTGTTTTGAACGAAGAAGACGAGTTCAGATATGACATAAGATTACTTAAAATCGAAATTATAAACGGGTTAGACACACAGTCCAGCGTGGACTGTGTGCAAATAAAAAACATACACGTCCTGAGTTCGATTCTTGATACACACCTTTGCAGTAATAAAATGCTTTTTTTTTTGTTTAAAACTGAACCGGGTTTACTCCGCTATATGTTTAGTATAAATAAAAACTAGGATATTTACCAAGATAGACACACAATCCAGCGGTGGACTGTGTGCCAAACTAAACCACAGGTCCCGGGTTCGAGACCTGTGGAGCACACCGAGTCGTTATGTTAAAATCTTTTTAAAAAATAAATGATTTTCGGATTAATCTAATTAGTATATAAATATAATTAAAAACAAAATATTTCGGGTTAGACACGTAGCTCAGTTGGTAGAGCTGCGTGCACGCGTACGGGAGGTCTCGGGTTCGAGTCTCACCCAGCGCATACATGCACACTGACCGAACCGGTCAACAGGTCAACAAGTCAACGGTCAACGCAAAAATAAACAATTTTTTTATTTTATTTATTTAATTTAATTTAAAAATCAATTAAAAATACTTAAAAATAATATTTTTAAAGATAGAAAATAGCCTTAAACTCACAAAAATATATCTAAAAATTCCATTAAAATCCTTAATAAAATCCACTCATTTACTATATTTTCCGTTATTATTTAGGTTAATTATTTCTCGTTGTTCCGCTCTTCCAATTCGTGCGCATCTCATCATCTCCAATCAAACGCACCCAAGGTGAGTGAATCTTTACAAATTCCCCGTTTTAATCACGTTTTGGGGTGTATCATGTGTCTTGCTATATATTATATTTAAATCATTGTGCATACATCATATCATGAACATGTGTATTCAGTTTGTTTCAACTGTTGTGTGGTTATTGTTAGATGAAATTTATCATTTTCAGTACATGCAATTTCATAGGCCGCCGCTCCCCATTACATTATGAGCGTTGAGCATGTTCCCCATTACATTATGAGCGTGAACCTGGCGTGCCCACATACGATCGACTCCGTTTGATTGAGCCTTGATCGCACAGACATTTTTCATTTTCAGTACATGCAATACGATCGGCTCCGTTTGATTGAGCCTTGATCGCACAGTTCATTCATGTTATTTATCGTATGATGTTGGTATGTTAAAGTATGCTATCATATGTTATTGTATGTTATAGTTGTGATTGCTATTGCTATTGCTTGATTATTTACATTTGCTCATTTATGATTATGCACAATTTTTCATTGATAAACTAACAAGTAAATCAATAATAAATGTTTATCTAACAAGGTTCACTCGCCAACTTATGTTGACCCAAAAACCCCCAATTTTTACACATGATACAGGTGAACCAGCTGCAGCCAGAAACACATAGGATTGGACTAGAAGAATAAAATGATTTAGAGCTTGGAACTATTTTGTTTGGTTATTTCTTTGTATTGTATGGACATGTTTGGATTATTTGGAATGTAACTTTGACTTTAATAAATATGAAACATATTAGTAAATGTCATGAGCTTTGGTGATAACCCAATTATGCCCCGACTCTTATTCCGCTGCGGGTCGGGGTGTGACAGATTGGTAACAAGTATAACCCTTCAAACCAATTACTCATTTTTTCACCCTTTTACCGTGAGTACCCCCCTTTGAGAGTATCTGATTTTTAGGAAAATGTCAAAATGATGGATAAACTTGAAATGACACATATACATCATGTAATTTATGTTATTAGAGAACTATAATTTCCTTATGGTGCAAAAAATAACAAATATAACCCTTGATAACAGTTACTCCTTTTTTCACTCTTTTACCGTGAGTACCCCCTTTGAGAGTATCCCATAGGGACATCTCAAAACGATGAATAAACTTGAAATGACACATATACATCATGTCATTTATGTTGTTAAAGAATAATAACTGCCTTGTGGCCCAAAAAATAACAAGTATAACCCTTCAAACTAATTACTCCATTTTTCACACTTTTACAACGAGTACCCCCCCCCCTTTGATAGTATCTGATTATTAGGGGCACGTCAAAACTATGGATAAACTTGAAATGACAGATATACATCATGTCATTTATTTTATTAGAGAACATTATTTTGCCTTGTGGTGCAAAAAATAACAAGTATCACCCTTCAAACCAATTACTCTTTTTTAATCTTTTTTACCGTGAGTACCCCCCTTTGAGAGTATCCGATTTTTAGAGACATTTCAAAACGATGGGTAAACTTGAAATGACACATATACATTATGTCATTTATGTTAGAGAACTATAATTGCCTTGTGGCGTAAGAATAATAAGTATAGCCCTTCAAACAAATTACTCCTTTTTGCGTAAAAATGCCATGAGTACTACCATTGAGGGTATCTTATTTTTAGTAACATGTCAAAACGATGGATAAACTTGAAATGACACATATACATCATGTAATTTATGTTATTAGAGAACTATAATAGCCTTGTGGTGTTTAAATAATAAGTATAACCCTTCAAACAAATTACTCCTTTTTTCACCCTTTTACCGTGAGACCCCCCTTTGAGAGTATCCGATTTTTAGAGACATGTCAGAACGATGGATAAACTTGAAATGACACATATACATCATATCATTTATGTTATTTGAGAACTATAATTTGCCTTGTGGTGCAAAAAATAACAAGTATCACCCTTCAAACCAATTACTCCTTTTTCACCCTTTTACCATGAGTACCCCCCTTTGAGATTATCGGATTTTTAGGGACATGTCAAAACGATGGATAAACTTGAAATGACACATATACATCATGTCATTTATGTTATTAAAGAACTATAATTGCCATGTGGGGTAAAAATAATAAGTATAGCCCTTCAAACAAATTATTCCTTGTGGCGTAAAAATACCGTGAGTACCACCATTGAGAGTATCCGATTTTTAGGTACATGTTAAAACGATGGATAAACTTGAAATGAAACATATACATCATGTCGTTTATGTTATTAGAGAACTATAATTGTCTTGTGGCGTAATAATAATAAGTACAACCCTTAAAACAAATTACTTATTTTTTACACCTTTTACCGTGAGACCCCCCTTTTAGAGTATCCGATTTTCAGAGACATGTCAGAACGAAGGATAAACTTGAAATGACACATATACATCATGTCATTTATATTATTAGAGAACTATAATTTGCCTTGTGGTGCAAAAAATTACAAGTATAAACCTTTAAACCAATTACTCCTTTTTCCACCCTTTTACCGTGACTACCCCATTTTGAGAATATCCGGTTTTTAGAGACATGTCAAAATGATGGATAAACATAAAATGACACATATACATCGTGTCATTTATGTTGTTAGAGAACTATAATTTTCCTTATGGTGCAAAAAAATAACAAGCATAACCCTTCAAACCAATTACTTCTTTTTCACCATTTTACCGTGAGTGACCCCCTTTGAGAGTATCTGATTTTTAGGAACATGTCAAAACGATGTATAATCTTGAAATGAAACATATACATCATGTCATTTATGTTATTAGAGAACTACAATTGCCTTGTGGCGCAATAAATACAAGTATAACCCTTCAAACGAATTACTGCTTTTTTCACCCTTTTACCGTGATTACCCCCTTTGAGAGTATCTGATTTTTAAGGAAATATCAAAACGATGGATAAATTTGAAGTGTCACATATACATCGTGTCATTTATATTATTAGAGAACTATAATTGTCTTGTGGCGCAAAAAATAACAAGTATAATACTTCAAACCAATTACTCATTTTTTCAACCCTTTACCATGAGTACCCCTTTTGAGGGTATCTGATTTTTAGGGAAATGTCAAAACGATGGATAAACTTGAAATGACACATATACATCATGTAATTTATAATATTAGAGAACTATAATTTCCTTGTGGTGCAAAAAATAACAAGTATAACACTTGATACCAATTACTCCTTCTTTCACTCTTTTACCGTGAGTACCCCCCTTTGAGAGTATCCGATAGGGACATCTCAAAACGATTAATAAACTTGAAATGACACATATATATCATGTCATTTATGTTATTAGAGAACAATAATTGCCTTGTGGCACAAAAAATAACAAGTATAACCCTTCAAACTAATTACTCCTTTTTTCACACTTTTATCGCGAGTACACCCCCCTTTGATAGTATTCG
The DNA here is from genome assembly GCA_947069175.1 of Scalesia atractyloides. Lineage (NCBI taxonomy): Eukaryota > Viridiplantae > Streptophyta > Magnoliopsida > Asterales > Asteraceae > Scalesia > Scalesia atractyloides. Next base: position 94,930,082 of record CAMTDV010000010.1, on the reverse strand, counting down.
ATTATTAAGGGCATGTCAAAAAGATGGATAAAGTTGAAATGACAGATATATATCGTGTCATTTATGTTATTAGAGAACTATAATTTGCCTTGTGGTGCAAAAAATAACAAGTATCACCCTTCAAACCAATTACTCCTTTTTTTATCCCTTTTACCGTGAGTACACCCCTTTAAGAGTTTCCGATTTTTAGGGACATGTCAAAACGATGGATAAACTTTAAATGACACATATACATTATGTCATTTATGTTATTAGAGAACTATAATTTGCCTTGTGATGAAAAAAATAACAAGTATAACCCTTTAAACCAATTACTCCTTTTTCACCCTTTTACCGTGAGTACCCCATTTGAGAGTATCTGATTTTTAGGGACATGTCAAAACGAAGGATAAACTTGAAATGACTATACATCATGTCATTTATGTTATTAGAGAACTATAATTAACTTTTGGCGCAAAAACTAACAAGTATAACCCTTCAAACTAATTACTCCTTTTTTCACCCTTTTACCGTGAGTACCCCCCTTTGAGTGTATCTGATTTTTAGGGACATGTCAAAACGATGGATAAACAATAAATGAAACATATACATCATGTAATTTATATTATTAGAGAACTATAATTTGCCTTGTGGTGCAAAAAATAACAAGTATAGCCCTTCAAACAAATTACTCATTTTTTCACCTTTTTACCGTGAGTACCCCATTTTGAGAGTATCCGATTTTTATGGATATGTCAAAACGATGGATAAACTTGAAATGACACACATACATCATGTCATTTATGTTATTAGAGAACTATAATTGGCTTGTGGCGGAAAAAAATAACAAGTATAACCCTTCAAACCAATTACTCATTTTTTCACCATTTTACCGTGAGTACCCCCCCCCCCCCCCACTTGAGAGTTTCTGATTTTTAGGTAAATGTCAAAATGATGGATAAACTTGAAATGACACATATACATCATGTAATTTATGTTATTAGAGAACTATAATTTCCTTATGGTGCAAAAATAACAAGTATAACCCTTGATAACAGTTACTCCTTTTTTCACTCTTTTACCGTGAGAACCCCCTTTGAGAGTATCCGATAGGGACATCTCAAAACGATGAATAAACTTAAAATGACACATATACATCATGTCATTTATGTTGTTAAAGAATAATAATTGCCTTGTGGCGCAAAAAATAACAAGTATAACCCTTCAAACTAATTACTCCTTTTTTCACACTTTTACCACGAGAACACCCCCATTTGATAGTATCCGATTATTAGGGGCATGTCAAAACGATAGATAAACTTGAAATGATAGATATACATCGTTTCCTTTATGTTATTAGAGAACTATAATTTGCCATGTGGTGCAAAAAAAACAAGTATCACCCTTCAAACCAATTACTCCTTTTTTATCCCTTTTACCGTGAGTACCCTCCTTTGAGAGTATCCGATTTTTGGGGACATTTCAAAACGATGGGTAAACTTGAAATGACACATATACATTATGTCATTTATGTTATTAGAGAACTATAATTGCCTTGTGGCGTAAGAATAATAAGTATAGCCCTTCAAACAAATTACTCCTTTTAGCGTAAAAATACCATGAGTACCACCATTTAGGGTATCTGATTTTTAGTGACATGTCAAAACGATGGATAAACTTGAAATGACACATACACATCATGTCATTTATGTTATTAGAGAACTATAATAGCCTTGTGGCGTTTTAATAATAAGTATAACCCTTCAAACAAATTACTCCTTTTTTCACTCTTTTACCGTGAGACACCCCTTTTAGAGTATCCGATTTTCAGAGACATGTCAAAACGAAGGATAAACTTGAAATGACACATATACATCATGTCATTTATGTTATTAGAGAACTATAATTTGCTTTGTGGTTGCTTTGTGGTGCAAAAAATAACAAGTATCCCCTTCAAACCAATTACTCCTTTTTTCACCCTTTTACCATGAGTACCCCCCTTTGAGAGTATCCGATTTTTAGGGACATGTCAAAACGATGGATAAACTTGAAATGACACATATACATCATGTCATTTAAGTTATTAGAGAACTATAATTTCCATGTGGGGTAAAAATAATAAGTATAGCCCTTCAAACAAATTACTCCTTGTGGCGTAAAAATACAATGAGTACCACCATTGAGAGTATCTGATTTTTAGGGACATGTTAAAACGATGGATAAACTTGAAATGACACATATACATCATGTCATTTATGTTGTTAGAGAACTATAATTGCCTTGTGGCGTAATAATAATAAGTACAACCCTTCAAACAAATTACTCATTTTTTCACCCTTTTACCGTGAGACCCCCTGTGAGAGTATCCGATTTTCAGAGACATGTCAGAACGAAGGATAAACTTGAAATGACACATATACATCATGTCATTTATGTTATTAGAGAACTATAATTTGCTTGTGGTGTAAAAAATTACAAGTATAAACCTTCAAACCAATTACACCTTTTTCAACCCTTTTACCGTGAGTACCCCCTTTAAGAGTATATGATTTTTAGGAACATGTCAAAACGATGTATAATCTTGAAATGAAACATATATATCATGTCATTTATGTTATTAGAGAACTACAATTGACTTGTGGCGAAATAAATAACAAGTATAACCCTTCAAACGAATTACTCCTTTTTTCACCCTTTTACCGTTAGTACCCCCTTTGAGAGTATCTGATTTTTAAGAAAATATCAAAACAATGGATAAATTTGAAGTGTCACATATACATCGTGTCATTTATATTATTAGAGAACTATAATTTCCTTGTGGCGCAAAAAATAACAAGTATAACACTTCAAACCAATTACTCATTGTTTTTCAACCTTTTACCATGAGTACCCCTTTTTGAGAGTATCTGATTTTTAGGGAAATGTCAAAATGATGGATAAACTTGAAATGACACATATACATCATGTAATTTATATTATTAGAGAACTATAATTGCCTTGTGGTGCAAAAAATATCAAGTATAACCCTTGATACCAATTAATCCTTCTTTCACTGTTTTACCGTGAGTACCCCCTTTGAGAGTATCCGATAGGGACATCTCAAAACGATTAATAAACTTGAAATGAAAAATATATATCATATCATTTATGTTATTAGAGAACAATAATTGCCTTGTGGCGCAAAAAATAACAAGTATAATCCTTCAAACTAATTACTCCTTTTTCACACTTTTACCGCGAGTACACCCCCTTTGATAGTATCCAATTATTAGGGGCATGTCAAAACGATGGATAAAGTTGAAATGACAGATATACATCGTGTCATTTATGTTATTAGAGAACTATAATTTGCCTTGTGGTGCAAAAAATAACAAGTATCACCTTCAAACCAATTACTCCTTTTTATCCCTTTTACCGTGAGTACCCCCCTTTAAGAGTATCCGATTTTTAGGGGCATGTCAAAACGATCGATAAACTTGAAATGGCACATATACATCGTGTCATTTATGTTATTAGAGAACTATATTTTGCCTTACGGTGCAAAAAAAATTACAAGTATAACCCTTGAAACCAATTACTCCTTTTTTTCACCCTTTTACCGTGAGTACCCTCTTTGAGAGTATCCGGTTTTTAGGGACATGTCAAAACGAAAGATAAACTTGAAATAACACATATACATCGTGTCATTTATGTTGTTAGAGAACTAGTAATTTTCCTTGTGGTGCAAAAAATAACAAGTATAACCCTTCAAACCAATTCATCCTTTTTTCACCGTTACCGTGAATACCCCCTTTCAGAGTAACTGATTTTTAGGGACATGTCAAAACGATGGATAATCTTGAAATTAAACATATACATCATGTCATTTATGTTATTAGAGACTATAATTGCTTAGTGGCGCAATAAATAACAAGTATAACACTTATACGAATTACTCCTTTTTCACCCTTTTACCTTGAGTACCACCCTTTGAGAGTATCTGATTTTTAGGTAAATGTCAAAACGATGGATAAATTGAAATGACACATATACATCGTGTCATTTATGTTATTAGATACTATAATTTTCTTGTGGCGCAAAAAAAACAAGTATAACACTTCAAACTAATTACTCATTTTTCACCTTTTTACCGTGAGTACCCCTCTTTGAGAGTATCGATTTTTTGGGAAATGTCAAAACGATAGATAAACTTGAAATGACACATATACATCACGTAATTTATGTTATTAGAGAACTATAATTTGCCTTGTGGTGCAAAGAATAACAAGTATAACCCTTGAAATCAATTACTGCTTTTTTCACCCTTTTGGAATGAGTACACCCCCCTTTGAGAGTATCTGATTTTTAAAGACATGTTAAAACGTTGAATAAACTTGAAATCACATATACATCGTGTCATTTATTTTATTAGAGAACTATAATTGTATTGTGGTGCAAAAAATAACAAGTATAACACTTCAACCGAAAAAACACCTTTTTTCACCCTTTTAGAGTGAGTACCCCCCCCTTTCGTAGTATCTGATTTTTAGAGAAATGTCAAAACGATGGATAAACTTGAAATGACACGTATACATCGTGTCATTTATGTTATTAGAGAACTACAATTGCCTTGTGACGAAAAAATAGCAAGTATAACACTTCAAACTAATTACTCATTTTTCACCTTTTTACCGTGAGTACCCCTTTGAGAATATCTGATTTTTGGGAAATGTCAAAACGATTGATAAACTTGAAATACACATATACATCATGTCATTTATTTTATTAGAGAACTATAATTTGCCTTGTGGTGCAAAAAATAACAAGTATAACCCTTGAAAACAATTACTCCTTTTTTCACCCTTTTAGAGTGAGTACCCCCCTTTCGGAGTATCCGATTTTTAGAGACATGTCAAAACAATAAATAAACTTGAAATGAAACATATACATCATGTTATTGATGTTATTAGAGAAAAATAATTGCCTTGTGGCGTAAAAAAATAACTAGTAACCCTTCAAACTAATTACTCATTTTTTCACCCTTTTAACGTGAGTACCCCCCTTTGGGAGTATCCGATTTTAGGTGCATGTCAAAATGATGGATAAACATGAAATGACACATATACATCGTGTCATTTATGTTGTTAGATAACTATATTTTGCCTTGTGGTGCAAAAAATAACAAGTATAACCCTTCAAACCAATTAGTCCTTTTTTCACATTTTTACCGTAAGTAACCCCCTATGAGAATATCTGATTTTTAGGGACATGTCAAAACTGGATAAACTTGAAATGAAACAAATGCATCATGTCATTTATGTTATTAGATAACTATAATTGACTTGTGTCGAAAAAATAACAAGTATAGCCCTTCAAACAAATTACTCCTTTTTTCACCCTTTTACCATGAGTACCCCCTTTGAAGGTATTCGATTTTTAGGGACACGTCAAAATGATGGATAAACATGAAATGACACATATACATCCTGTCATTTATGTTATTAGAAACCTATAATTGCGTTGTGCCGCAAAAAATTACAAGGTATAACCCTTCAAACTAATTACTCCTTTTTTTCACACTTTTACCGTCAGTACCCCCCTTTGGGAGTATCCGATTTTTAGGGGCATGTCAAAATGATGGATAAAATTGAAATGAGACATATACATCATGTCATTTATGTTATTAGAGAACTATAATTGCCTTGTGGCGCAAAAAATAACAAGGTATAACCCTTCAAACTAATTACTCCTTTTCACCTTTTTACCGTGAGTACCCCCCTTTGAGAGTATCCGATTTTTAGAGACATGTCAAAACGATGGATAAACTTGAAATTACACATATACATCATGTCATTTATGTTATCAAAGAACTCTAATTGCCTTGTGGCGACAAAAATAACAAATATAACCCTTCAAACAAATTACTCCTTTTTTCACCCTTATACCGTAAGTCCCCCCCTTTGAGAGTATCTGATTTTTAGGGACATGTCAAAACGATGGATAAACTTGAAATGACACATATACATCATGTCGTTTATGTTATCAGAGAACTATAATTGCCTTGTGGCGCTAAAAATAACAAGTATAACCCTTCAAATCAATTACTACGTTTTCCACTTTTTTATCGTGAGTACCCCCCTTTAAGAGTATCTGATTTTTAGAGACATGTCAAAACGATGAATAAACTTGAAATAACACATACAAATAATGTCATTTATGTTATCAGAGAACTATAATATACTTGTGGCGTAAAAATAATAAGTATAGCCCTTCAAACCAATACTCTTTTTTCACCCTTTTACCTTGATTTGAGAGTATCCGATTTTTAGGGACATGTCAAAACGATGGATAAACTTGATACATATATATCATGTCATTTATGCTATCAAAGAACTATAATTGCCTTGTGGCGCAAAAAAATAACAAGTATAACCCTTCAAACCAATTACTTCTTTTTTCACCCTTTTACCATGAGTATCCTTCTTTAAGAGTATCCGATTTTTAGGGACACGTCAATACGATGGATAAACTCGAAATGACGCATATACATCATGTAATTTATGATATAAGAAACTATAATTGCCTTGTGGCAAAAAAAATAACAAGTATAACCCTTTAAACTAATCACTCCCTTTTCGCCGTTTTACCGTGAGTACCCCCTTGAGAGTATCCGATTTTTAGGGAAATGTCAAAACGATGGATAAACTTGATATAACACATATATATCATGTCATTTATGTTATCAGAGAACTGTAATTGCCTTGTTGGCGACAAAACTAACAAGTATAACCCTTCAAACCAATTACTCCTTTTTTCACCCTTTTACCGTTAGCCCCCCCCCCCCCCTAGAGTATCCGATTTTTAAGGACATGTCAAAACGATGGATAAACATGAAATGAAACATATACATCATGTCACTTATATTATCAGAGATCTATAATTTCCTTCTGACGCAAAAAATTATAAGTATAGCCTTCAAACAAATTACTCCTTTTTTCACCCTTTTACCGTGAGTAACCCCTTTTGAGAGTATCCTATTTTTAGGAACATGTCAAAGATATGGATAAACTTGAAATGACACATACAAATCATTTGTGGCATAAAATAATAATTATAGCCCCTCAAAAAAATTACTCTTTTTTTCACCCTTTTACCGTGAATACCCCCTTTGAGAGTATCTGATTTTTAGGGAAATGTCAAAACGATGGATAAACTTGAAATGACACATATACATCATGTCATTTATGATATTAGAGAACTATAATTTGCCTTGTGGTGCAAAAAATAACAAGTATAACCCTTGAAACAATTACTCATTTTTTCACCCTTTTAGAGTGAGTATCCCCCTTTCAGAGTATCCGATTTTTAGAGACATTTCAAAACAATGAATAAACTTGAAATGACACACATACATTATGTTCTTTATGTTATTAGAGAATAATAATTGCCTTGTGGCGTAAAAAAAATAACAAGTAACCCTTCAAACTAATTACTCATTTTTTCACCCTTTTAACGTGAGTACCCCCGTTTGGGAGTATACGATTTTTAGGGCATGTTAAAACGATGGATAAACATGAAATGATACATATACATCGTGCCATTTATGTTAGAGAACTATATTTTGCCTTGTGGTGCAAAAAATAACAAGTATAACTCTTCAAACCAATTAGTCCTTTTTTCACATTTTTACCGTGAGTAACCCCCTTTGAGAATATCTTATTTTTAGGGACATGTCAAAACTGGATAAACTTGAAATGAAGCATATACATCATGTCATTTATGTTATTTGAGAACTATAATTGACTTGTGGCGAAAAAATAACAAGTATAGCCCTTCAAACAAATTACTCCTTTTTTCACCCTTTTACCGTGAGTACCCCCCTTTAAGGGTATTCGATTTTTAGGGACATGTCAAAATGATGGATAAACATGAAATGACACATACACATCCTGTCATTTATGTTATTAGAAAACTATAATTGCCTTGTGGCGACAAAAATAACAATTATAACCCTTCAAACCAATTACTCCTTTTTTCACCCTTATACCGTAAGTCCCCCCCCCCCTTGAGAGTATCTGATTTTTAGGGACATGTCAAAACGATGGATAAACTTGAAATGACACATATATATCATGTCGTTTATATTATCAGAGAACTATAATTTCATGGCGCAAAAAAAAAAACAAGTATAACCCTTCAAACCAATTACTACGTTTTCCACTTTTTTTATCGTGAGTACACCCTTTAAGAGTATCCGATTTTTAGGGACATGTCAAAACGATGAATAAACTTGAAATAACACATACAAATAATGTCATTTATGTTATCAGAGAACTATAATTGACTTGTGGCGTAAAAATAATAAGTATAGCCCTTCAAACCAATACTCTTTTTTCACCCTTTTACCTTGATTTGAGAGTATCCGATTTTCAGGGACATGTTAAAACGATGGATAAACTTGATACATATACATCATGTCATTTATGCTATCAAAGAACTATAATTGCCTTGTGGCGCAAAAAACAACAAGTATAACCCTTCAAATCAATTACTACTTTTTTCACCCTTTTACCATTAGTATCCTTCTTTAAAAGTATCTGATTTTTAGGGACACGTCAATACGATGGATAAACTTGAAATGACGCATGTGCATCATGTCATTTATGTTATAAGAGAACCTATAATTGTCTTGTGGCACAAAAAAAAACAAGTATAACCCCTCAAACTAATTACTCGCTTTTCACCCTTTTATCGTGAGTACCCCCCCTTTGAGAGTATCCGATTTTTAGGGAAATTTCAAATCGATGGATAAATATAACACATGTACATCATGTCATTAATGTTATCAGAGAACTGTAATTGCCTTGTGGCGATAAAAATAACAATTATAACCCTTCAAACCAATTACTCCTTTTTTCACCCTTTTACCATTAGCCACCCCCCCCCCCCCCCTTGAGAGTATCCGAGTTTTAGTGACATGTCAAAACGATGATTAAACTTGAATGACACATATACATCATGTCATTTATGTTATCAGAGAACTATAATTTCATTCTAGCGCAAAAAATAATAAGTATAGCCCTTCAAAAAATTACACATTTTTTCACCATTTTACCGTGAGTACCCCCTTTTGAGAGTATCTGATTTTTAGGAACATCTCAAAACGATGGATAAACTTGAAATGAAAGATAAATCAAGTCATTTATGTTATCAGAGAATTATAATTGCCTTGTGGCGCAAGAAATAACAAGAATTAACATTCAAACAAATTACTCCTTTTCTCACCCTTTTACCGTGAGTACCCCCCTCCCCCCGAGAGTATCAGATTTTTATGGACATGTCAAAACGATGGATAAACTTGAAATGACACTTCAAACTAATTACTTCTTTTTTCACCCTTTTACCGTGCGTACCCCCCTTTGAGAGTATCCGATTTTTAGTGACATGTTAAAAAGATGGATAAACTTGAAATGAGATATATACATCATGCATTTATGTTATTAGAGTACTATAATTGCCTTTTAGCGCAAAAAATAACAAGAATAACCCTTGAAACTAGTTACTCCTTTTTTCACCCTTTTACCGTGAGTACCCCTCCTATGAGAGTATCTGATTTTTAGGGACATGTCAAAACGATGGATAAACTTGAAATGACAAAAATAAATCATGTCATTTATGTTATAAGAGAACTATAATTGCCTTTTGGCGTAAAAAAAATAAGTATAACCCTTTAAAGAAATTACTCCTTTTTTCACCCTTTTACCGTGAGTACCCCCCTTCGAGAGTATCCGATTTTTTGGGATATGTCAAAGAGATGGATAACCTTTAAATGACACATATACATCATGTCATTATGTTCTTAGAGAACTATAATTGCCTTGTGGAGCAAAAAATAAAAAGGTATAACTCTTCAAACTAATTACTCCTTTTTCACCCTTTTACCGTGAGTAACCCCCATTGAGAGTATCCGATTTTTATGGACATGTCAAAACAATGGATAAACTTGAAATGACACATATACATCATGTCATTTATGTTATCAGAGAACTATAATTGCCTTGTGGCGCAAAAAATAATAAGTATAACCCTTAAAAGCAATTACTTTTTTTCACCCTTTTACCTTGATTTGAGAGTATCCGATTTTTAGAGAATGTCAAAACGATGGATAAACTTGAAATGATACATATACATCATGTCATTTATGCTATCAGAGAACTATTATTGCCGTGTGGCGCAAAAAATAACAAGTATAACCCTTCAAACCAATTACTCCTTTTTCACCCTTTTACGTGAGTACCCCCTTTGAGAGTATCTGATTTTTAGGGACATATAAAACGATGGATAAACTTGAATGAGACATATACATAATGTCATTTATGTTATAAGAGAACTATAATTGCCTTGTGGCGCAAAAAATAACAAGTATAACCCTTCAAACTAATTAGTCCTTTTTTCACCCTTTTACCGTGAGTAACCCTTTGAGAGTATCCAATTTTTAGGGACTTGTCAAAGAGATGGATTGAAATTTACACATATACATCATGTCGTTTATGTTATAATAGAAATTTAATTTCCTTGTGGCGCAAAAAAAAACAAAGTATAACCCTTCAAACCAATTATTCATTTTTTCACCGTTTTACCTTGAGTACCCCCCTTTGAGAGTATCTGATTTTTACGGACAGATCAAAACGATGGATAAACTTGAATGAGACATATACATAATGTCATTTATGTTATAAGAGAACTATAATTGCCTTGTGGCGCAAAAAATAAAAGGTATAACCCTTCAAACTAATTACTCTGTTTTCACCCTTTTTATTATGAGTACCCCCTTTAAGAGTATCTAATTTTTAGGGACATGTCAAATGATGGATAAACTTTAAATAACACATCTAAATCATGTCATTTATGTTATTAGAGAACTATAATTGCCTTGTGGCGTAAAAATAATAAGTATAACCCTTCAAACAAATTACTCCTTTTCTCACCCTTTCACCGTGAGTACCCCCCCCCCTAGAGGATCTGATTTTTATGGACATGTCAAAACGATGGATAAACTTGAAATGACGCTTACAAATCATGTCATTTATATTATTAGAGAACTATAATTGTCTTGTGGCGTAAAATAATAAGTATAGCCCTTCAAACAAATTCCTCCTTTTTTCACTTTTTTTACCGTGAGTACCCCCTCTTTGAGAGTATCCGATTTTTAGGGACATGTCAAAAGATGGATAAACTTGAAATGACACATATACATCATGTCATTTATGGTATTAGAGAACTATAATTGTCTTGTTGCGCAAAAATTAACAAGGTTTACCCTTCAAACTAATTACTCATTTTTTCACTCTTTTACCGTGAGTACCCCGCTTTGGGAGTATCCGATTTTTAGTGACATGTCAAAATGATGGATAAACTTGAAATGAGACATATACATCATGTTATTTATGTTATTAGAGAACTATAAATCCTGTGGTGCAAAAAATAACAAGAATAACCCTTGAAACTAGTTAATCCTTTTTTCACCATTTTACCGTGAGTACCCCCCTTTGAGAGTATCGGATTTTTAGGGACATTTCAAAACGATGGATAAACATGAAATGACACATATAAATCATGTCATTTATGTTATTAGAGAACTATAATTGCCTTTTGACGCAAAAAATAACAAGAATAACCTTGAAACAAGTTATTTTTTTTCACCCTTTTACCGTGAGTACCCCCATTTGAGAGTATCTGATTTTTAGGGACATGTCAAAACGACGGATAAACTTGAAATGACACATATAAATCATGTTATTTATGTTATTGGAGAACTATAATTGTCTTGTGGCGTAAAAATAATAAGTATTTCCCTTCAAACAAATTACTCATTTTTTCACTCTTTTACCGTGAGTACCCTGTATGAGTGTATCCTATTTTCAGGGACGTGTCAAAGAGATGGATAAACTTGAAATAACACATATACATCATGTCATTTATATTATTAGAGAACTATAATAGCGTTGTGGCGAAAAAAATAACAAGGTATAACCCTTCAAACTAATTACTCCTTTTTCACCCTTTTACCGTGAGTAACCCCATTTGAGAGTATCCGATTTTTAGGGACATTTCAAAAAGATGGATAAACTTGAAATGACACATATACATAATGTCATTTATGTTATCAAAGAACTATAATTGCCTTGTGGCGCAAAAAATAACAAGTATAACCCTTCAAACCAATTACTCTTTTGTTCACCCTTATACCGTGATTTGAGAGTATCCGATTTTTAGGGACATGTTAAAACGATCGATAAATTTGAAATGGCACATATACATCATGTCATTTATGTTACTATAGAACTATAATTTCCTTGTGGCGCAAAAAATAACAAGGTATAACCCTTCAAACCAATTACTCCTTTTTTGACCCTTTTACCGTGAGTACCCTTCTTTGAGAGTATCCGATTTTTAGGGACATGTCCAAACGATAGATAAAATTGAAATGATGCATATACATCAAGTCATTTATGTTATAAGAGAACTATAATTGGCTTGTGGCGCAAAAAATAACAAGTATAACCCTTCAAAACAATTACTCCTTTTTTCACTCTTTTAACGTGAGTACCCTTCTTTGAGAGTATCCGATTTTTAGGGACATATCAAAACGATGGATACACTTGAAATGACGCTTATACATCATGTCATTTTATAAGAGAACAATAATTGCCTTGTGACGCGAAAAATAACAAGTATAACCCTTTAAACCAGTTACTCCATTTTTCACTCTTTTACCCTTTGAGAGTATCTAACTTTTAGGGACAGATCAAAACGATGGATAAACTTGAAATGACACATATGATCATGTCATTATGTTATTAGAGAACTATAATTGCCTTGTGGCACAAAATATAACAAGGTAACCATTCAAACTAATTACTCCTTTTTCACCCTTTTACTGTGAGTACCCCCTTTGGGAGCATCCGATTTTTAGAGACATGTCAAAACGATGGATAAACTTGAAATGATATACATCATGTCATTTATGTTATTAGAGAACTATAATTGGCTTGTGGAACAAAAAATAACAAGGTATAACCCTTCAAACCAATTACTTCTTTTTTGACATTTTTACCGTGAGTACCCTTCTTTGAGAGTATCCGATTTTTAGGGACATGTCCAAACGATGGATAAAATTGAAATGAAGCATATACATCAAGTCATTTATGTTATAAGAGAACTATACTTTCCTTGTGGCGCAAAAAATAACAAGTATAACCCTTCAAACCAATTACTCCTTTTTTCATCCTTTTATCGTGAGTACCCTTCTTTGAGAGTATCCGATTTTTAGGGAAATGTCAAAACGACAGATAAACTTGAAATGACGCAATACATCATGTAATTTATGTTATAAGAGAACTATAATTGCCTTGTGATGCAAAAAATAACAAGTATAACCCTTTAGACTAGTTACTCCTTTTTTCACCCTTTTACCGTGAGTACCCTCCTTTGAGAGTATATGATTTTTAGGGACCGATCAAAACGATGGATAAACTTGAAATGACACATATAAATCATGTCATTTATGTTATCAGAGAACTATAATTGCCTTGTGGGGCAAATATAACAGGGTAACCCTTCAAACTAATTACTCCCTTTCACCCTTTTACCGTGAGTACCCCATTTGTGAGTATCCGATTTTTAGGGACATGTCAAAACGATGGATAAACTTGAAATGAGACATGTACATCATGTCATTTATGTTATTAGAGAACTATAATTGCCTTGTGGCGCAAAACATAACAAGGTATAACCCTTTAAACTAATTACTCATTTTTCACCATATTACCGTGAGTACCCCCTTTAAGAGTATCCGATTTTTAGGGACATGTTTAAAACGATGAATTAACTTGAAATGACACATATACATCATGTCATTTAGTTTATTAGAGAACAATTATTGCCTTGTGGCGCAAAAAATAACTAGTATAACCCTTCAAACTAATTACTCCTTTTTTTACCCCTTTGGGAGTATCCGATTTTTACGGGCATGTCAAAACGATGGATAAACTTGAAATGACTCATATACATCGTGTAATTTATGTTATTAGATAACTATAATTTCCTTGTGGTGCAAAAATTAACAAGTATAACCCTTCAAACCAATTACTCTTTTTTTCACCCTTTTACTGTGATTTGAGAGTATCCGATTTTTAGGGACATGTTAAAACGATGGATAAACTTGAAATGACACATATACATCATGTCATTTATGTTCTTAGAGAACTATAATTGCCTTGTGGTGCAAAAAATAACAAGGTATAACCCTTCAAACCAATTACTCCTTTTTTTACCCTTTTACCGTGAGTACCCTTCTTTGAGAGTATCCGATTTTTAGGGAAATGTCTAAACGATGGATAAAATTGAAATGACACATATACATCAAGTCATTTATGTTAAAAGAGAACTATAATTGTCTTGTGGCGCAAAAAATAATAAGTATAACCCTTCAAACCAATTACTCCTTTTTTCACCCATTTATCGTGAGTAACCTTCTTTGAGAGTATCCGATTTTTAGGGACATGTCAAAACGATGGATAAACTTGAAAAGACGCATATACATCATGTCATTTATGTTATAGAGAACTATAATTTCCTTGTGATGCAAAAAATAACAAGTAATAACCCTTCAAGCCAATTACTCCTGTTTTCACCCTTTTACCGTGAGTACCCCCTTCGATAGTATCTGAATTTTAGGGACAGATCAAAACGAGGATAAACATGAAATGACACATATACCTAATGTCATTTATGTTATTAGAGAACTATAATTGTCTTGTAGCGCAAAAAATAACAAGTATAATCCTTCAAACCAATTACTACGTTTTTCACCCTTTTACCATGAGTACCCCCCTTTGAGAGTATCCGATTTTTAGGACATGTCAAAACGATGCATAAACTTAAAATGACACATATACATCATGTTCTTTATGTTATTAGAGAACAATAATTGCCTTGTGGCATAAAAAAATAACAAGTAACCCTTCAAACTAATTACTCATTTTTTCACCCTTTTAACGTGAGTACCCCCCTTTGGAAGTATCCGATTTTTAGGGGCATGTGAAAACGATGGATAAACATGAAATGACACATATACATCGTGTCATTTATGTTATCAGAGAACTATAATTGACTTGTGGCGTAAAAATAATAAGTATAGCCCTTCAAACTAATTAGTCATTTTTTCACACTTTTACCGTGAGTACCCCCCCCCCCCCTCCTTTGAGAGTACCTGATTTATGTTATTAGAGAACTATGTGGCACAAAATATTACAAGGTATAACCCTTCAAACTAATTACTCCTTTTTCACCCTTTTACCGTGAGTACCCCCTTTGAGAGTATCCGATTTTTAGAGACATGTTAAAACGATAGATAAATTTGAAATGAGACCTATACGTCATGTCATTTATGTTATTAGAGAACTATAATTGCCCTGTGGCGCAAATAATAACAAGGTATAACCCTTCAAACTAATTACTCCTTTTTCACCCTTTTACCGTGAGTACCCCCTTGAGAGTATCGGATTTTTAGGGACATGTTAAAACGATAGAAATATTTGAAATGACACATCTAAATCATGTCATTTATGTTATTAGAGAACTATAATTTCCTTGTGGCTAAAAATAATAAGTATAGCCCTTCAAACAAATTACACATTTTTTCACCCTTTTACCGTGAGTACCCCCCTTTGAGAGTATCCGATTTTTAGGGACTTGTCAGAGAGATGGATAAACTTGAAATGACACATATACATCATGTAATTTATGTTATTAGCAAACTATACTTGCCTTGTGGCGTAAAAAATAACAAGGTATAACCCTTCAAACTAATTACTCCTTTTTTCACCCTTTTACCGTGAGTACCCCCTTTGTGAGTATCCGATTTTCAGGGACATGCCAAAACGATGGATAAACTTGAAATGAGACATATAATTATGTCATTCATGTTATTAGAGAACTATAATTGCCTTTTGGCGCAAAAAATAACAAGGTATAACCCTTCAAACTAATTACTCATTTTTCACCATTTTACCGCCCTTCAAACAAATTACTCCTTTTACACCCTTTTACCGTGAGTACCCCCCCCCCTGAGAGTACCTGATTTTTAAGGACATGTCAAATAGAGGGATAAACTTGAAATGAGATATATACATCATGTCAATTATTTTATTATAGAACCATAATTTCCTTGTAGTGCAAAACATAAAAAGTATAACCCTTCAAACTAATTACTCCTTTTTCACCCTTTTACCGTAAGACCCCCCTTTGAGAGTATCCAATTTTTAGGGACATGTTAAAACGATGGATAAACTTGAATGAAACATAATCATTACATTTATTATTAAACTATAGCTTGTGGCGTAAAAATAATAAGTATAGCGCCTCAAACAAATTACTCCGTTTTTTCACACTTTTACCATGAGTACCCCCATTGAGAGTATCCAATTTTTAGGGACATATCAAAGAGATGGATAAACTTGAAATGACACATATACATCATGTCATTTATGTTATTACAGAACAACAATTGACTTGTGGCGCAAAAAATAACAAGATATAACCCTTCAAACTAATTACTCCTTTTTTCACACTTTTACCTTGAGTACCCCCTTTGAGAGTATCTGATTTTTAGGGGCATGTCAAAACGACGGATAAACTTGAAATGACACATATACATCATGTCATTTATGTTATTAGAGAACAATAATTGACTTGTGGCGCAAAAAGTAACAAGATATAAGCCTTCAAATTTATGTTATGAGAGAACTATAATTTGTGGCGTAAAAATAATAAGTATAGCCCTTCAAACAAATTACTCCTTTTTTCACTCTTTTACCGTGAGTACCACCTTTTGAGGGTATCCGATTTTTAGGGACATGTCAAAACAATGCATAAACTTGAAATGACACATATACATCATGTCATTTATGTTATTAAAGAACTATAATTGCATTGTGGCGCAAAAATAACAAGTATAACACTTCAAACTAATTACTCATTTTTTCACCCTTTTCGCGTGAGTACCTCCCTTTGAGAGTATCTAATTTTTAGGGACATGTCAGAACGATGGATAAACTTGAAATGACACATATACATCATATCATTTATGTTATTGGAGAACTATAATTGCCTTGTGGCGAAAAATAACAAGTATAACCCTTCAAACTAATTATTCCTTTTTCAACCGTTTACCATGAGTACCCCTCTTTGAGAGTATCCGGTTTTTAAGGACATGTCAAAAAGATGGATATACTTGAAATGACACATATACATCATCTCATTTATGTTATTTGAGAACTATAATTTCCTTGTGGCTAAAACATAACAAGTATATCCCTTCAAACCAATTTCTCATTTTGTCACCCTTTTACCATGAGTACCTCCCTTTGAGATAATCCGATTTTTTGAGACATGTCAAAACGATGGATAAACTTGAAATGACACATATACATCATGTCATTTATGTTATTAGAGAAATATAATTGCTTGTGGCGCACAAAATAACAAGTATAACCCTTCAAACTCATTACTCATTTTTTCACCTTTTACCGTGAGTATCCCCCTTTGAGAGTATCCGATTTTTAGGGACTTGTCAAAGCGACGGATAAACTTGAAATGAAACTTATACATCATGTAATTTATGTTAGTGGAGAACTATAATTGCCTTGTGGTGCAAAAAATAACAAGGTATAGCCCTTTAAACTAATTACTCCTTTTTTTACCCTTTTACCATGAGTATCCCCTTTGAGAGTATCCGATTTTTGGGACATGTCAAAACGCTGGATAAACTTGAAATGAGACATATATATCA
The DNA here is from genome assembly GCA_947069175.1 of Scalesia atractyloides. Lineage (NCBI taxonomy): Eukaryota > Viridiplantae > Streptophyta > Magnoliopsida > Asterales > Asteraceae > Scalesia > Scalesia atractyloides. The sequence continues at coordinate 94,912,270 of CAMTDV010000010.1, read as the reverse complement.
TGTCATTTATGTTATTAGAGAACTATAATTGACTTGTGGCGCACAAAATAACAAGTATAACCCTTCAAACTAATTACTCCTTTTTTCACCCTTTTACCGTGAGTACCCCTCTTTGAGAGTATCCGATTTTTAGGGACTTGTCAAAGAGATGGATAAACTTGAAATGACACTTATACATCATGTAATTTATGTTATTACAAAACTATAATTGCCTTGTGGCGCAAAAAATAACAAGGTATAACCCTTCAAACTAATTACTCCTTTTTCACCATTTTACCGTGAGTACCCCCCCCCCCCCCCCCCCCTTTGGGAGTATCTGATTTTAGGGACATGTCAAAACGATGGATAAACTTGAAATGAGACATATACATCATGTCATTTATGTTATTAGAGAACTATAATTGCCTTGTGGAGTAAAAAATAACAGGGTAAACCCTTCAAACAATTACTCCATTTCACCCTTTTACCGTGAGTACCCCCTTTGAGAGTATCCGATTTTAGGGACATGTACACGTATACATCATGTCATTTATGTTATTAGAGAACTATAATTGCCTTGTGGAGTAAAAATAATAAGTATAGCCCTTCAAACTAAATACTCTTTTTTCACTCTTTTACCGTGAGTACCCCCCTTTGAGAGTACCCGATTTTTAAGGACATGTCAAAGAATGGATAAACTTGAAATGAGATATATACATCATGTCAATTATTTTATTATAGAACTACACTTGCCTTGTAGTGCAAAAAAAAAACGTATAACCCTTCAAACTAATTACTCCTTTTTTCACCCTTTTACCGTGAGACCCCCCTTTGAGAGTATCCAATTTTTAGGGACATGTCAAAATGATGGATAAACTTGAAATGACACACATAAATCATTTCATTTATTTTATTAGAGAACTATAATTGCAATGTGACGTAAAAATAATAAGTATAGCGCAGCGCTTCAAACAAATTACTCATTTTTTCACACTTTTACCATGAGTACCCCCCATTAAGAGTATCCGATTTTTAGGGACATACCAAAGAGATGGATAAATTTGAAATGACACATATACATCATGTCATTTATTTTATTAGAGAACTACAATTGTCTTGTGGCGCAAAAAATAACAAGGTATAACCCTTCAAACTAATTACTCCTTTTTTCACACTTTTACCGTGAGTACCCACCTTTGAGAGTATCTGATTTTTAGGGGCATGTTAAAACGATGGATAAACTTGAAATGACACATATACATCATGTCATTTATGTTATTTAGAACTATAATTGCCTTTGTGGCGCAAAATATAACAAGATATAACCCTTCAAATTTATGTTATGAGAGAACTATAATTGCCTTATGGCGTAAAATAATAAGTATAGCCCTTCAAACAAATTACTCCTTTTTTCACTCTTTACGTGAGTACCCCCCTTTGAGAGTATCCGATTTTTAGGGACATGTCAAAACATAGATAAACTTGAAATGAGACATATACACATGTCATTAATGTTATTAGAGAACTATAATTGGCTTGTGGCGCAAAAAATAACAAGTATAACACTTCAAACTAATTACTCATTTTTTCACATCTTTTACCGTGAGTACCCCCTTTTGAGAGTATCCGATTTTTTGGGACATTTCAAAACGATGGATTAAGTTGAAATGAAACATATACATCATGTTATTTATGTTTTTAGAGAACGGTAATTTCCTTGTGGCGCAAAAAATAATAAGTATGGCTCTTTAAATAATTACTCTTGTTTTCACCCTTTTACCGTGAGTACCTACCTTTGAGAGTATCTAATTTTTAGGGACATGTCAGAACGATGGATAAACTTGAAATGAAATATATACATCATATCATTTATGTTATTGGAGAATTATAATTGCCTTGTGGCGTAAAAAATAACAAGTATAACCCTTCAAACTAATTACTCCTTTTCACCCTTTTACCATGAGTACCTCTCTTTGAGAGTATATGATTCATTTATGTTATTTTTGAACTATAATTTCCTTGTGGCTAAAAAACTAACAAGTATATCCCTTCAAACCAATTATTCATTTTTTCACCCTTTTACCGTGATTACCTCCCTTTAAGATAATCCGATTTTTTAAGACATGTCAAAACGATGGATAAACTTGAAATGACACATATACATCATATCATTTATGTTATTAGAGAAATATAATTGCCTTGGGGCAAACAAAATAATAATATAACCCTTCAAACTCATTACTCCTTTTTTCACCCTTTTACCGTGAGTATCCCACTTTGAGAGCATCCGATTTTTAGGGACTTGTCAAAGCGATGGATAAACTTGAAATGACACATATACATCATGTAATTTATGTTAGTATAGAACTATAATTGCCTTGTGGCGCAAAAAATAACAAGGTATAACCCTTCAAACTAATTACTCCTTTTTTCACCCTTTTACCATGAGTACCCCCTTGGGAGTATCCGATTTTTTGGGACATGTCAAAACGATGGATAAACTTGAAATGAGACATATAAATCATGTCATTTATGTTATTAGAGAACTATAATTGACTTGTGGCACACAAAATAACATGTATAACCCTTCAAACTAATTACTCCGTTTTTCACCCTTTTACCGTGAGTACCTCTCTTTGAGAGTATCCGATTTTTAGGGACTTGTCAAAGAGATGGATAAACTTCAAATGACACATATACATCATGTGATTTATGTTATAATAGAACTATAATTGCCTTGTGGCGCAAAAAATAACAAGGTATAACCCTTCAAACTAATTACCCTTTTTTCACCCTTTTACCGTGAGTACCCCCCCCCCCCCGGAGTATCTGATTTTTAGGACATGTCAAAACGATGGATAAACTTGAAATGAGACACATACATCATGTCATTTATGTTATTATAGACCTATAATTGTCTTGTGGCGCAAAAAATAACAAGGTATAACCCTTCAAACTAATTACTCCATTTTCACCCTTTTACCGTGAGTACCCCCCTTTGAGAGTATCCGATTTTTAGGGACATGTACACATATACATCATGTCATTTATGTTATTAGAGAACTATAATTGCATTGTGGCATAAAAATAATAAGTATAGCCCTTCAAACAAATTACTCCTTTTTTCACCCTTTTACCGTGGGTACCCCCCTTTGAGAGTACCCGATTTTTAGGGACATGTCAAAGAGATGTATAAACTTGAAATGAGATATATACATCATGTCAATTATGTTATTATAGAACTATAATTGCCTTTTATTGCAAAAAATAACAAGTATAACCCTTCAAACTAATTACTCCTTTTTCACCATTTTACCGTGAGTACCCCCTTTGAGTGTATCCGATTTTTAGGGTATGTCAAAACGATGGATAAACTTGAAATGACACGTATAAATCATTTCATTTACTTTATTAGAGAACTATAATTGCGTTTTGGTGTAAAAATAAAAAGTATAGCGCTTCAAACAAATTACTCCTTTTTTCACAATTTTACCATGAGTACCCCCATTGAGAGTATCCGATTTTTAGGGACATGTCTAAGAGATGAATAAACTTAAAATGACATATATACTTGTAACAACCTAAAATTTTAAAAGTAATAAAAACATGATTTATAATAATATTATTGATTTTGAAGGTTTTAATATTGGTCCTCGTTGATTTCATGAGTTCTAATAGATAATTTGTATAACATAAAATATTTTTGTTAGACTAGTGAATTTACACAGTTTCTTTTAGAATCAAGTTAATTATCTCATAAAAAAAACAAAACTTGAAGTTTAAACGTGATAAATATTTGAACATGGAGTTAATTTAATTTTAAATATTTGTATATTTTTAATAGGATAAGGATTTATGATTTAATTGTATTTTATGATTTGTTGAACAATGGGTAAATATGCCTTTATCATATATATCTTTTAATTGAAATCAGTTACCGTATTAATAGCATGATAATATTTATTGATAAAAAATTATTTTTATGAATTAAATAAAATATTTTTGATAGTTAGCTATAAAACAAATCCATATAATGTTTCAATATGTGACTGCAATTCTCTTCGTTTCTAAAAGCAAGTAGATTTTCCATGAAAATCAAATCGTACAAAATTGTTCTTATATTACCGCAACGTTTAAGAATTTAGAGCTACTCGAGTTGAATCTACGTGATTAAGGTATGGACTCTATAACAACTTAATGTGTACGGATTTAGATCTTCTTTACTTCGTAGTAGAATATCTAAATTTGTTAATACGTGATGGTTATTATTATATGGTACCGAATTGTTATTCTGAATCTGAATATCTGAAATCCGTATGTGAAATGTGAAATCTGAAACTCTGAAATCTGAATGTGCTACTCTGAAACCGATATGATTTAGATGTTTTATCATATGTTTGGTGTACATGATACATGTCATAGTTGTTGTCCCACTGGGTAAATTTTACTCAAGCGTGCATATGTCTTTTATGTATGTTAGGTTACAGGTTTACCATCTGAGGAGACTTGGGAAGAGAGCTCGGGGGAACTAAAGACTGACAAGATTTTTTATAAAATTACTGATGTTTTTATAACTATTGTAAACTTTTGTAAAGTTTTAAATTATTTAATGGAATTATGTTTGATTCTGATTAACCGTTATAGTGACACGTCAGCCCTATGATGGGTGAACTCCTGGGAAGTCTCCATCGGGGCAACAAAAAACAAAGCCGTGAGTTCTTGGATGGGCAATCCATCGGGGACAAAGCAGACAATATTGGTGGTGCGAGGTGGCCGGATGTTACAAATGGTATCAGAGCTTAGGCTCTTTTCTGTCAAAAAATATTTTTAAAACAAAACCTGTGGGCAATGGGTAGCGCGAGGTTAAGATATTTGTGTATCCGCTATAGATAGGAGCTTCTAAATTTTATTTTTACCGACATCTATCTGAATCATTTACGTTATGTTCTTTGTTAGAAAGTATTGTGCTTCGTTAGTGTTTAGTCTGTTAGTGTTTATTTGAAATTTCAGGGACAAAATTATTTTTAACTGGGTAATATTGTAACAACCCGAAATTTTAAAAGTAATAAAAACATGATTTATAATAATATTATTGATTTTGAAGGTTTTAATGTTGGCCCTCGTTGATTTTATGAGTTCTAATAGATAAGTTGTATAACATAAAATATTTTTATTAGACTCTAGTGAGTTTACACAATTTCTTTTAGAATCAAGTTATTATCTTATAAAAAAACAAAACTTGAAGTTTAAACGTGATAAATATTTGAACATGGAGTTAATTTAATTTTAAGTATTTGTATATTTTTAATTGGATAAGGATTTATGATTTAATTGTATTTTATGATTTGTTGAACAATGGGTAAATATGCCTTTATCATATATATCTTTTAATTGAATTCAGTTACCGTATTAATAGCATGATAATATTTATTGATAAAAATTGATTTTTATGAACTAAATAAAATATTCTTGATAGTTAGCTATAAAACAAATCCATATATTGTTTCAATATGTGACTGAAATTCTCTTCGTTTCTAAAAGCAAGTAGATTTTCCATGAAAATCAAATCGTACAAAATTGTTCTTATATTACCGCAACGTTTAAGAATATAGAGCTACTCGAGTTGAATCTACGCGATTAAGGTATGGACTCTATAACAACTTAATGTGTACGGATTTAGATCTTCTTTACTTCATAGTAGAATATCTAAATTTGTTAATACGTGATGGTTATTATTATATGGTACCGAATTGTTATTCTGAATCTGAATATCTGAAATCCGTATGTGAAGTCTGAGACTCTGAAATCTAAAATATGATGTGAAGTCTGAAGGTGAAATCTGAACGTGCTACTCTGAAACCGATATGATTTAGATGTTTTATCATATGTTTGGTGTACATGATACATGTCATAGTTCTTGTCCCACTGGGTAAATTTTACTCAGGCGTGCATATGTCTTTTATGTACGTTAGGTTACATGTTTACCATCTGAGGAGACTGGAGAAGAGAGCTTGGGGGAACTAAAGACTGACAAGATTTTTATAAAATTACTGATGTTTTTGTAACTATTGTAAATTGTTGTAAAGTTTTAAATTATTTAATGGAATTATGTTTGATTATGATTACCGCTATAGTGACACGTCAGCCCTAGGATGGGTGACCTCCTGGGAAGTCTCCATCGGGGCAACAAAAAACAAAGCCGTGAGTTCTTGGATAGGCAACCCATCAGGGAACAAGCGGACAATATTGGTAGGGCGAGGCGGCCGGATGTTACATACATCATGTCATTTATGTTATTAGAGAACTATAATTGGCTTGTGGCGCAAAAAAATAACAAGATATAACCCTTCAAACTAATTACTCATTTTTTCACACTTTTACCGTGAGTACCCCCCTTTGAGAGTATCTGATTTTTAGGGGCATGTCAAAACGACGGATAAACTTGAAATGACACATATACATCATGTCATTTATGTTATTAGAGAACAATAATTGACTTGTGGCGCAAAAAGTAACAAGATATAAGCCTTCAAATTTATGTTATGAGAGAACTATAATTTGTGGCGTAAAAATAATAAGTATAGCCCTTCAAACAAATTACTCCTTTTTTCACTCTTTTACCGTGAGTACCCCCCTTTGAGAGTATCCGATTTTTAGGGACATGTCAAAACGATAGATAAACTTGAAATGAGACATATACATCATGTCATTAATGTTATTAGAGAACTATAATTGGCTTGTGGCGCAAAAAAATAACAAGTATAACACTTCAAACTAATTACTCATTTTTTCAATCTTTTACCGTGAGTACCCCCTTTTGAGAGTATCCGATTTTTTGGGACATGTCAAAACGATGGATCAACTTGAAATGCCACATATATATCATGTCATTTATGTTTTTAGAGAACTATAATTGCCTTATGGCGCAAAAAATAACAAGTATGGCCCTTCAAACTAATTACTCCTATTTACACCCTTTTACTGTAAGTACCCCCCTTTGAGAGTATCTAATTTTTAGGGATATGTCAGAACGATGGATAAACTTGAAATGACACATATACATCATGTCATTTATGTTATTAGAGAACTATAATTGCCTTTTGGCGCACAAAATAACAAGTTTAACCCTTCAAACTCATTACTCCATTTTTCACCCTTTTACCGTGAGTATCCCCCTTTGAGAGTATCCGATTTTTAGGGATTTGTCAAAGAGATGGATAAACTTTAAATGACACATATATATCATGTAATCTATGTTCGTAGAGAACTATAATTCCCTTGTGGAGCAAAAAATATCAAGGAATAACCCTTCAAACTAATTATTCCTTTTTTCACCCTTTTACCGTGAGTACCCCCCCCCCTTGGGAGCATCCGATTTTTAGGGACATGTTAAAACGATGGATAAACTTGAAATGCGACATATACATCATATCATTTATGTTATAATAGAACTATAATTGCCTTGTGGCGCAAAATATAACAAGGTATAACCCTTCAAACTAATTACTCCTTTTTCACCCTTTTACCGTGAGTACCCCCTTTGAGAGTATCCGATTTTTAGAGACATGTCAAAACGATAGATAAATTTGAAATGAGACCTATACGTCATGTCATTTATGTTATTAGAGAACTATAATTGCCCTGTGGCGCAAATAATAACAAGGTATAACCCTTCAAACTAATTACTCCTTTTTCACCCTTTTACCGTGAGTACCCCCTTTAAGAGTATCGGATTTTTACGGACATGTTAAAAACGATAGAAATATTTGAAATGACACATCTAAATCATGTCATTTATGTTATTAGAGAACTATAATTTCCTTGTGGCATAAAAATAATAAGTATAGCCCTTCAAACAAATTACACCTTTTTCACCCTTTTACCGTGAGTACCCCCTTTGAGAGTATCCGATTTTTAGGGACTTGTTAAAGAGATGGATAAACTTGAAATGACACATATACATAATGTAATTTATGTTTTAGAGAACTATAATTGACTTGTGGCGCAAAAAATAACAAGGTATAACCCTGCAAACTAATTACTTCTTTTTTCACCCTTTTACCGCGAGTACCTCCTTTGTGAGTATCCGATTTTTAGGGACATGTCAAATCGATGGATAAACTTGAAATGAGACGTATACATTATGTCATTTATGTTATTAGAGAACTATAATTGCCTTGTGGGGCAAAAAATAACAAGGTATAACCCTTCAAACTAATTACTCCTTTTTCACCCTTTTACCGTGAGTACCCTCTTTGAGAGTATCCAATTTTTATGGACATGTCAAAACAATGGATAACTTGAAATGACACATATACATCATGTCATTTATATTATTAGAGAACTATAATTTCCTTGTGGCGTAAAAATAAAAAGTATAGCCCTTCAAACAAATTACTCCCTTTTCACCCTTTTACCGTGAGTAACCCCCCCCCCCCTTGAGAGTACCTGATTTTTAGGGACATGTCAAATAGATGGATAAACTTGAAATGAGATATATAAATCATGTCAATTATTTTATTATCGAACTATAATTGCCTTGTAGTGCAAAAAATAACAAGTATAACCCTTCAAACTAATTACTCCTTTTTTTCACCCTTTTACAGTGAGACCCCCCTTTGAGAGTATCCAATTTTTAGGGAAATGTTAAAACGATGGATAAACTTGAAATGACACACATAAATCATTTCATTTGTTTTATTAGAGAATTAAATTGCCTTGTGGCGTAAAAATAATAAGTATAGCGCTTCAAACAAATTACTCCTTGTTTCAAACTTTTACCACGAGTACCCCCCATTGAGAGTATCCGATTTTTAGGGACATGTCAAAGAGATGGAAAAACTTGAAAAGACACATATACATCATGTCATTTATGTTATTAGAGAACTATAATTGCCTTGTGGCACAAAATATAACATGGTATAACCCTTCAAATTTATTTTATGAGAGAACTATAATTGCCTTATGGCGTATAAATAATAAGTATAGCCCTTCAAACAAATTACTCCTTTTTTCACCCTTTTACCGTGAGTACCCCCTTTGAGAGTATCCGATTTTTAGAGACATGTCAAAACAATTGATAAACTTGAAATGACACGTATACATCATGTCATTTATTTTATCAGAGAACTATAATTGTCTTGTGGCGCAAAAATTAACAAGTATAACCCTTCAAACTAATTATTCATTTTTTCACTCTTGTACCGTGAGTACCCCCTTTTGAGAGTATCAGATTTTTTGGGACATGACAAAATGATGGATCAACTTGAAATGACATATATACATCATGTCATTTATGTTTTTAGAGAACTATAATTGCCTTGTGGCGCAAAAAATAACAAGTATGACCCTTCAAACTAATTACTCTTGTTTTCACCCTTTTACCGTGAGTACCCCCCTTTGGGAGTATCTTAATTTTAGAGACATGTCAGAACGATGGATAAACTTGAAATGACACATATACAACATGTCATTTATGTTATTGGAGAACTATAATTGCCTTGTGGTGTAAAAAATAACAAGTATAACCTTTCAAACCAATTACTCCTTTTTCACCCTTTTACCGTGAGTACTCCTCTTTGAGAGTATCCGATTTTTAGGGATATGTCAAAACGATGGATATACTTGAAATGACACATATACATCATGTCATTTATGTTATTTGAGAGCTATAATTTCCTTGTGGCTAAAAAAATAACAACTATATTCCTTCAAACCAATTACTCATTTTGTCACCCTTTTTCCGTGAGTACCCCCGCTTTGAGAGAATCCAATTTTTGGGACATGTCAAGACGTTAGATAAACTTGAAATGACACATATACATCACGTCATTTATGTTATTAGAGAACTATAATTTCCTTGTGCCGCACAAAATAACAAGTATAACCCTTCAAACTCATTACTCCTTTTTTCACACTTTTACCGTTTGTATCCCCCTTTGGGTGTATCCGATTTTTAGAGACTTTCAAAGAGATGGATAAACTTGAAATGACACATATACATCATGTAATTTATGTTAGTAGAGAACTATCATTGCCTTGTGGCGTAAAAATAATAATATAGTCCTTCAAACAAATTACTCCTTTTTTCACCTTTTTACTGTGAGTCCCCCCTTTTGAGAGTACCCGATTTTTAGGGATATGTCAAAGAGATGGATATACTTGAAATGAGATATATAAATCATGTCAATTATGTTATTATAGAACTATAATTGCCTTGTAGTGCAAAAAATAACAAGTATAACCCTTCAAACTAATTACTCCTTTTTCATCCTTTTACCGTGAGTACCCCCTCTGAGAGTATCCGATTTTTAGAGACATGTCAAAACGATGGATAAACTTTAAATGGCATATATAAATCATTTCATTACTTTATTAGAGAACTATAATTGCCTTTTGGCGTAAAAATAATAAGTATAGCGCTTCAAACAAATTACTCCTTTTTCACACTTTTATAATGAGTACCCCCCATTGAGAGTATCCGATTTTTAGGGACATGTCTAAGAGATGGATAAACTTAAAATGACACATATACATCATGTCATTGATGTTATTAGAGAACTATAATTGCCTTGTGGCGCAAAAAATAACAAGGTATAACCCTTCAAACTAATTACTCCTTTTTTCACACTTTTACCGTGATTACCCCCCTTTAGAGTATCTGATTTTTAGGGGCATGTCAAAACGATGGATAAAATGACACATATACATCATGTCATTTATGTTATTAGAGAACTATAATTGCCTTGTGGCGCAAAAAGTAACAAGGTATAAGCCTTCAAATTTATGTTATGAGAGAACTATAATTGCCTTGTGGCGTAAAAATAATAAGTATAGCCTTTCAAACAAATTACTCCTTTTTTCACTCTTTTCCCGTGAGTACCCCCCTTTGAGAGTATCCGATTTTTAGGGACATGTCAAAACGATGGTTAAACTTGAAATGAGACATATATATCATTCATTTATGCTATTAGAGAACTATAATTGCCTTGTGCGCAAAAAATTACAAGTATAACACTTGAAACTAATTACTCATTTTTTCACCCTTTTACCATGAGTACCCCCCTTTTGGGAGTATCCGATTTTTTGGGACATGACAAAACGATGGATCAACTTGAAATGACACAAATACATCATGTCATTTATGTTATTTGAGAACTATAATTTCCTTGTGGCTAAAAAATAGCAAGTATATCCCTTCAAACCAATCACTCATTTTGTCACCCTTACCCACCTTTGAGAGAATCCGATTTTTTTGGAAATGTTAAAACGATGGATAAACTTGAAATAACACATATACATCATGTCATTTATGTTATTAGAGAACTATAATTGCCTTGTGGCGCACAAAATAACAAGTATAACCCTTCAAACTCATTACTCCTTTTTTCACCCTTTTACCGTGAGTATCCCCCTTTGAGAGTATCCCCCTTTGAGAGTATCTGATTTTTAGGGATATGTCAAAATGATGGATAAACTTGAAATGAGACATATACATCATGTCGTTTATATTATTAGAGAAATATAATTGTCTTGTGGCGCAAAAAATAACAAGTATAACACTTCAAACTAATTACTATTTTTTTAATCTTTTACCGTTAGTACCCCCTTTTGAGAGTATCCCATGTTAAAACGATGGATCAACTTGAAATGACACATATACATCATGTCATTTATATTTTTGGAGAACTATAATTGCCTTATGGCGCAAAAAATAACAAGTATGGCCCTTCAAACTAATTACTTCTATTTTCATCCTTTTATCGTGAGTACCCCCCTTTTAGAGTATCCGATTTTTAGGAAAATATCAGAACAATGGATAAACTTGAAGTGACACATATACATCATGTTATTTATGTTATTGGAGAACTATAATTGCCTTGTGGGTAAAAAATAACAAGTATAACCCTTTAAACCAATTACTCATTTTTTCACCCTTTTACCGTGAGTACCCCTCTTTGAGAGTATCCGATTTTTAGGGACTTGTCAAAATGATGGATATACTTGAAATGACACATATACATCATGTCATTTATGTTATTTGAGAACTATAATTTCCTTGTGGCTAAAAAAATAACAAGTATATCCCTTCAAACCAATTACTCACTTTGTCACCCTTTTACCGTGAGAAATACCCTTTGAGAGTATCTAATTTTTAGGGACATGTCAAAACGATGGATAAACTTGAAATGACACATATACATCATGTCATTTATGTTATTAGAAACTATAATTGCATTGTGGCGCACAAAATAACAAGTATAACCCTTCAAACTAATTACTCATGTTTTCACACTTTTTACCGTGAGTACCCCTCTTTGAGAGTATTCGAGTTTTATGGAAATGTCAAAACGATGGATAAACTGTAAATATATTTTCTGCACATCTTGATAAAAGAATTAAGTCCTTGATTTTACTGAGGTGATTTACGATCACATTCGATCCACTCTTTATCGACAGACATGGTAATGTAACTGAAACATAATTTAGTGTTTAAGGAATCTATTTTTTGAGATGAATATTGGCAATTGAAAGGTAGGCTGCTACACCCACTTCTTGAATACTTTATCCCATATATGAATGTGCATTACACGATTTTTGTTTAAGAAAAATCCGACAGCATTTCCCCTTAGCTCCCAAGTGTGTGTGTATACACCCGCAGAGCAAAGAGAAAATTACAACCAATTTTTTCTTAAACAAACAACCGTGTAATACACATCCTTCTCCTAGATGATATAAAGTATTCAAAAAGCAGTCCCAAGACGGGGACTACCCAAAATTAATTTCTAAAGTAATTTCGGACGGGTATTTCTAAGCTCATCATATTAATCATAAATATGGTGATTATTTCTAATTTCGATGTCTAATATATTTATTTGTTCTTTTAAATATTTTTCTAAAAACAATAATAACCATACACATGTTAATATAATTACATACATACAAATATACACGTACATATAAATACATACCCATATAAATGTACATACAACACAATTATATATACATACATACACACCCATACATATACATATATAAAAACAAATACACATTTCATAATATTCTTTTATAATTTTTTATTGGTTCATACAAAGTCTACGGTAAACGTTTATATATATATATATATATATATATATATATAGAGAGAGAGAGAGAGAGAGAGTTAGGATCATGTGAGAAGCAATAGGCTAATTGAGAAACTTGAGAAGTATTCTGGACCACAAATTTTCTCAAAACTTTCCGTATTATATAGTTTTAAAATTGACTATATACATATGTGTATAATTCAATATACATATATGTATATAGTCAGTTTTAAACTATACATATGCGTATATTGCGAAAAGCTTATGAAAATGTGTGGTACAGAATACTTCTCAAGTTTCTCAACTAGGGTGGACTTCTATTAGGATCCCTATCTTATATATATATATATATATATTTCACCACTTCAACTATACAAAGTTTATGTTATTTTTGTCTCTTAAAAAAGGGAAAACGGATTTACAATAATTCTTTCACATTTGTTTCTTAGCAAAAAGTATTGTTTTGTATTAACTTTACATTTCAATACAAAAGTCAACTACTATTTTTTGTCGGACATGTATGTTTTTTTTAAGCATAAATGTGATAGAATACTATAACAATATCACATGTTTAATTTTTTATTGGTGATGTCTCCAACTAGTGTCTCCAATCAGCTAACAACAACATAAATAGAGTTTTTTATATAAAAAGCACACAACACATAATTTGAAACACATAAACAACTAATCAAGAGTAGCACTTGCAGCAGATTCGATATAATACCTATAGAGCAACAGTGGCGCGGCAGACTCGACAAGAAACTCACGGGCTCGCACAGTTGACCAGGGAATGGTTTCTACAACAAAACGTTAACAAAGACACTATAGAGTTATTTTCAACGGTCTACGAATTCACACATCCAAGTGACTATTTCACACCTTCAAGACGGGTCGTATAGAGCTAGACGGGGCTCTGAGTGGGATGTCGGACACAGAATTTAAGGGTCTAGACACACCGTATAGGTCTAGACGGGGCGTCTTGAAGTTTCTAAAAGACTATTATACCCCTGGTTTAGGGCTATAGTGGAGGAAAAACAGGGGTATAATGGTCTTTTAAACGACACTAGACGCCCCGTATAGGTCTAGACTAGGCGTTTAGTGTGTTCAAAAGACCATTATACCCCTGTTTTTCCCCAGTATAGCATTAAATCAGGGGTATAATAGTCTTTAAAAAACCTTCAAGACGCCCCGTCTAGACCTATACGGGGCGCCTAAACCCTTAAATTCTGTGCCCGACATCCCATTCAGAGCCCCCTTGATTACAGTGCCTAGACGCCCCGTCTAGCCCTATACAACCCGTCTAGGGCACCAAAGTTGTCCAAATAGGCAGCAGGGGTGTGTGGATAGATTGAGTCTTTGCAGAACTGAAGCATATAATCAATAATATATATATATATATATATATATATATGTCGAACAGAAACCTGAAGGTAGAGAGCGACACGACGAAGAACGGCAGCGATGGTTGACAATGGTGGAGCGGAGCTGGTCGGAGCTCGCGGTGGCTAACAAGAACAGCGGCCAACGGAGCTCGCGGTGGTGAATTCCGGCCGGCGGTGGGGTCGCGGTGGGGTGTCATCTTCGGTAGTGTGGGCGGCGGGAGGAGAATTCCGGTTGGCGGCGTTGTCTTCGTCTGATATGAAGTGAAATTGGGGAAGTGGTGGGAAGAAGAGGCGTTTTGCCGCTAAATTGGATTTTTTGATCTTTAGCGACGAATAAAGGTCATCGCTTTTGCTTGTGGTACGAAAGAACCCGCTCCGTTAGATCAACCGGATAATGGACGGCCAAGATCATCTTAGGGGTAGCGACGACATTGATGACCTCGCTATTGCGAAATACGTACGGGAAAACCCTAGCCCTTGGATGAACGAAGTTATGAACGGTTAGATCTTATTAAAAAAAGCGCGTCCGGATTCACAACCTTTAGCGACGATGTTTTGGATGTCGTCACTAATGGCGTCGTCGCTGTTGCTCGTAGTGAAATATCATAAACTAGTACTCTAGTAGGTCACACATAAAACAAAAGTTTTTTATAACAGTTCTCTAGAGTCTTGAGAGCGAATCAGAGATACATGGATATCGAATTATCGATGGTTCATTTAGTATATTACAAATGGGGTATGTTACGATGATTTTTCTTATACCAATATGTTTATTGTTCACTACTAAAATTACATATAATCAAATCTTTAAAAAATCCCAAGCATTAAATGCAAACTATGATTACAATTTCACCACCATCACTGTCAGTAGTCTATTCCTCTCCTTATCATCACACCTCAACTCAAAACTCTTCAAATTTCCTCGCCATCATTTCTTGAATCTTAAACAACAAAGTTATAGAAAATCCCCGTCGATTGAATCCCCACGCACCACCGTTCTACCTTCCACGTTCCGCCGTCCACAACACCCTAAACCTAAACCACCACCGGAAAAAAAGAAAGTTGTTCCGTGTTCACTTGCGTCAGTGGCTAAAGGTCCCAGGAGCAGGCTACGTTGGGTAGCTCGTCGGAGAGTATCGCATTCACCGCCGGTGCACGACGGTGGTCGTCGGAAGTTTCGGGAAGTTATGCCGCTTAAGAAAGATGAACCTTCTACTTCTGTGATGATAAGAAACATACCCAACAACTACACGTACGTAATTAATAATATTCTTGATTTCTTTATCGAGTTTGATTCTTTATTATATATATATATATATATAATGTATATATATATATATATATATATTATTTGTTATATGTTTGATCGATCAATTGTTTGTTATTATATATATTTTTAACAGGCGGCCATTGTTGGTTGAGTTCTTGGACAATCATTGTAAACATGAGAATGAAAAGGCGGGAAACACCCTTCGTTCGGCTTTGATTTCGTCTATCTTCCTATTGATTTCAGGTTAATCTGTCGATTTGTTTTTTTAAATAAAAACGTGTTTTCAGATCTTTAAAAATGTTATGTGTGTGTGTATGTATACATTCATCAAAGGCGCCACATAACAAGCATTGAAAATATGATCGGTATTCTCCCAACATTACATACATTCATCAAACATGATAACAATTACAGTGAATGCTAACATTCAAAAGCCCTAACATCAACATTAAAAGCAAATGATTGAATGCATTCAAAAACCTTAACCTTCAAAAGCCCTAACATTAACATTAAAAGTAAATGATTGAATGCATTCAAAAACCCTAACCATCATCACTAAAATTACATGCATTCATCTACCACCACATGCATCACCATCACAAAAATTACATGCATTCATCTAGCACCACCTCAAAAGTTACCACTTCCAGTAATACCCTTCAAAAAAGTCAAAGCCCAAGCTGTCAAGGTTGATAAAGGTTTTATGAAAACTCTTGGTGCCATAATCAGCTTCATCATCGGCTTCATGATCAGCGACTTCTTCTTCAGCTTCATCATCGGCTTCATAATCAGCGACTTCATCTTCGACGGCGATTTCAACTTGACATTTATTCACTTGAGTCTCTTTCACAGCGGATTCTTTCACTTGAGATTCTTTCACAACGGATTCTTTCACTTGAGATTTTTTCTTGTGATTTTTCAAGAGTATAAAACCAAGAATCAAGATATCAACGATACCAAGAATCACGATAACCACAAAACTAAAAGAGAGTGTTAGAGATTTTGAGTTCATGTTTGAAGTCATTTGATCTACCATTACAATGAAGCAAATGAAGGTGATTTGGTCGAGAGTTAACAGGGTTACAGCAAGAGATGGAGAGGCTCGATGATTTGACATAAAGGAGGGGTGCTAAATGTATTATATTTAGCTAGAGTCTACTTTGAGGAAAGACATTGAGATGGTATCTTTATATATTATACGAGGCTAGAGCCCGCGTATCCATGCGGTTTAACAAATAAAACTACTAAAAAGCTTTAAATTATAATTAATTAACTAAAATAAAATATTAACATAACATGTTAGTTAAATATACATGTGACAATTAACAAAATACATATACAATGTATCACTAAGTATACAAATAGTTCTTACATGTTATATCTCTCTATATTTTTTTGTACAAAACGTTGAAAGTTTCTGAGCCTCTTCCTGCTTTCCATCAGTAACCTATGCAAAGGTCTCAATATTTACCCATATAGAAGACATATGCAACTTGGTTGCCAGCACCATTTGGCTGCTACAATATTGTCTTAATAAAAATCAAAAGAAATTATTAAAATTCTACAAGTCACTTCACAAACTTTGTTAAAACATATATCAAAGTTGTGCAGCAAAGTTGGAGTACTGACCTATATATGGGTAATTAGAGAGATTCTAACCTAGTAAAATTTAAAATCACATATGTATCTTGGTCAAGTTGATTGCACAGTAGTTCAAAATTTCGAAAAATAAGAGTAAAAATTACAAATAATGTCCACGTGATGCTACTCAAACTTTAGGTTTAGTCGAGACTTAGTATATTGCATTTATGTTCTTGCTTCGATCCTGTATGGGCATTGCCAAACTTTTCTTTGGCTTGAGGACATGCCAACCTGTACACATGAAAGATGCAGCGTTGTTCTTTGACAAAGGGTTGCGTGAGGCGATTGAGGAATTGGTGGTTTGTGGAGGTCCTTTTGTTTGGAGACTTACAGTGGCGACTTGCTTCCTTACCTATTAGGTTTGGGGGTTTAGGGTTGTATTCGGCTGTAAAGGCTTCATCCTATGCTTTTGTGGCCTCGAGGGCACTACAGGACCACATCTTAAGAGACAGTGGCGTATATGGTATGGATTCTGATTATGTTTGTGCTTTGGCTTGTCTTCGTGATACGATTCCAGCTTTGACTTCAGCGGTTTCACTAATAAGGACACAGCCCCCCTAAAGCCTAACATGCATTGGCGAGTGCTCTTTTTAGTAAAATTGTCCATGACATCGAAGTACAGTTTGACTTGACCGTTAGACAAAAACCCGTTTTTGAGTGTCTACGAGCACCACATGCACAAGATTTTCTTCTTGCTATACCTATAGATGGGTTAGGCCAGCATATGTCACCGGTGGAATACCGTACTATCCTTAAGTATCGCCTCATGATTCCTTTATTTCCTGTTGATAAGGTATGCCCTATTTGTCATAAGGTGTGCTTGGATTCTTTTGGGGAGCATGCAGTTCATTGTAGGGAGCTCCCGGGGTTCAAATATCGGTATGATTTAGTTAGGGATGTCCTTTTTGACATATTCAGGCGCGCTGGTATTTCTACTAAGAAAGAGGCACCCGTTAATTTCTTAACTGACCCGTTGGAAGGGAGATCTACACTTTCGACCAGCCGACATTCTGGTCTTTGGATGGGTAGGAGGAAAACATGCATATTGAACTGACAGATTGTTGTTTTTTCATGATAAGATAAAATATTGGTTTATCTTGAATGTGAAAAAGACTAATGGTTTTTCGAGATACTTGCTTGTGTTTCTAAACAGATTGATGCAGTTATCAAAATGAAGTGCATAATACAAGTGAAGTGCAGTTTGAGAATGGATTGAAAAGTGTGAAGATGCATGGTAGGATCCTTCTACTACATTGCAGAGTGATAATGGAAAGTTGGAGTTTACTTGCTTAACCAAAGATTGCTAGTTCATTGATCTACAACGAATGAAAGTTTTGGAGACTGGAAGCATCAGCTAAGGGGGAGTCCGTTGATGTCAGAAACTGTGTGTAGCTGAAGCTATCCAAAGACCAAAAGAACACAAGATGTTTGAGGACAAAGTTACACTATGAAACTATTGTCAAGGGGGAGTCTGTTGGTGCATATTCTGTGACAACAGCTTAATAGTTTAAGTATTTAGTCTTTGGATATTTTGTATTGGGCTTAGCTTATTGGTTAGCTAGTTTATTATTGTAATGGGCTTGGAGAATGGCCTAGCCCAGATGGAAGCCCGGTTCATTTATGATTAGGGTTTGTAACAACTAGAGAACACTAAGAGAAAGGCTAGAGAGAGAATTCAAAATGGTGTGTGTGCAAGATCATAGAGATAGGTTGTGTGAGGTATTGAGTTGATTGTAAACTGCAAGTTGGATAATCAATAGAATACCTGTTTAATTGTAATTTTGTTTCTACTATTTTCTGTGACAATCTGGTCTAGAGGATTCCGCACTCTAGGTTAGATAGACAATTCTGTCAAGATCCATAGGATTAAGGGGACCTACAGTACGGGTTAGTCCAGTCCATGCAAGGTGACGACATCGTCCTTGTGCTTCCGGATCTGAGATCTTGCTTGACAACGCCTCGTTCCACTTCATAGTGAACGAAACATACGTCATTAGTCCGTATTTTGTTTAAAAATCAATGTTTTAAAAAGTTTTTATCAGATCTAACACTTGGTGAGTCGAAATCATCAAGATCTCTAACTTGGGAGCCACATCTTAGCCCAAATACACTCGTTTAGTGTAGATCCAAGTGAAAAACAGAAGTTTTGTAGAAAAAGATGAAGATTTTCATAAACATAAGAGTTTTGATGAAAACGAAGGTAATCCTTGTGCAAAACCGTTGTAAAGCTTTGTTGTTTGCATAAAAACGGGTTGATCTTACTTGGAAAACAAGGGTTTTCGGTTTTAGGAGTTTTCGGGCGAACTTGCAGCAAGGAGAGCATGAATGGAGGTGCTGGGTATTTATAGGTGAAGAGAAATAAAGGGATCAGATATCAAGTTCGGACGAACTTGACATAAGTTCGAGCGAACTTGGCACAAGTTCGGGCGAACTTGGCCAGTTTGCTTGAACTTATGCAAGTTCGAGCGAACTTGCATCATGTTTGGAGCTTCTGCAGCCTGGTCAACTTCGGGCGAAGTTGGTGTGACCCACTTCGGCCGAACTTGGCCTATTGGCTAAGTTTTGTTCATTATTTTCGCGTTAAGAGTTCGTTTGGCGATTCGGTTCGTATTAGATAGTTACGTTAAGAGTTTTAGCGAAGCGTTAAGCATTGCATTATTAAATAAATGCGATTTAGCGATTTGAATAAGCGAGAACGATGCGATAGCGAGTATAATCATAAACCATAAAGCACACATAACACATAATTATCATATCGTAACATAATTAACTGCGTTTGCGATGTGATGCGATAAGCGATGTCGAGGGCACGAGCGTTTATTAAATAATAACACACTCGGCTCTTAAAGTAACACAGTTACTTGTGACTGCGTTGAGTTAGCGTTGCGTTTAATAAGCGTTTAGATGTATTATAGTTGTGACAAAACATAAACCATCCTTTATTATCGAATCTCGGATACAAAGATAGATTCACACGAAATAAGCGGAAGCAGGATAACAATGAAAATACGAGTTGTTACAGTCTCCCCTACTTTAGGAAATTTCATCCCGAAATTTAAGTAGTGGCTGTAACAAAGAGATGTGGATATTTAGCTTTCATATCACTTTCCAGTTCCCAAGTGAACTCGGCAGCACGTTTGCCTTCCCATCGGACTTTCACAATAGGAATGCGAGAGCGTCGAAGTTTCTTGTTCTCTCGTTCCATGATTTCTACTTGCTTTTCCACGAAGTGAAGAGTCTCGTTAAGTTGCAAATCCTCGAGTGGAACATGAAGATTTTCTTCAGCTAGGCATTTCTTGAGGTTCGAGACGTGGAAAGTTGGATGTATGTTGTTGAGTTACGCTGGTAGTTCGAGTCGATAGGTCACTTTGCCAATTCTTTCCAGAATTTTAAAGGGACCCACGTATCGTGGTGCTAGTTTCCCTATCTTTCCAAATCGGATCACTTCCTTTCATGGAGCAACGTTTATCAGCATAACTCTTTTGGCGAATCCGAGCTTTCAAGAGATTGTCTCTGATTTGGAGGATCTTGTCTGTCGTTTCTTGTATTAACTTGGGACCGGTGACTTGTGATTTTCCGATCTCGTGCCATACAATAGGCGATCGACATTTTCTTCTATACAGTGCCTCAAAAGGTGCCATTTGAATACTAGTATGATAACTATTATTGTACGAGAATTCTACTAAAGGTAAATGCGTATCCCAATTACCACCGATATCTATGATGCACGCACGAAGCATGTCTTCGAGGGTACGGATCGTGCGCTCAGTCTGACCGTCGGTTTGAGGGGAAAAGCGGTACTGAGATTAAGCGTAGTACCGAGGGCGGATTGAAAAGTCTCCCAGAGACGTGAGGTAAAGCGACCATCATGGTCAGAGATGATGTCACGAGGTGTCCCGTGTCGACAAATGACTTCGGCGGTATAGATTTGTGCTAATCATTCAACCTTGTAGTCTTCTCGTATGGCAATAAAGTGAGCTGACTTAGTAAGACGATCGACGATAACCCAAATGCTATCGTGACCTGAGGAGGTACGAGGGAGTTTCATAATGAAGTCCATGGCTATACTCTCCCACTTCCACATCAGGATTTCGGGTTGTTCGAGCAAACCAGAGGGCCTTTGATGTTCGGCTTTAACTTTCGAGCAAGTTAAGCACTTTGACACATATAAAGCGATATCCTTTTTCATGCTAGGCCACCAGTACTTAGGACGAAGGTCCTGGTACATCTTGTCGGCTCCGGGGTGAATAGAGTATCACGATTTATGAGCTTCGGTCATTAGCCACTCTTGAAGATTATCACGGCTAGGAATCCAAATATGATCGAGATAATAGTAAATGCCATTAGGTTTAGCTACAAGTTGGGTTTCTGCTCCACATTTCATTTCTTCTTGCAGGGTATTCTCATTAAAACAAGTGAACTAGGTGGCGCGAATCAAAATTTCGAGATTAATAAAAGCTTGAGAGTCATGAACACTATACACATAGCTTCATCGGCTGAGAGCATCGGCTACGACGTTTGCTTTGCCGGGATGGTAGCGTATCTCACAATCATAGTCGTTGAGAAGTTCCACCCATCTGCGTAACGCATGTTCAGTTCTTTCTGATTAAAGATATGCCGTAAGCTCTTATGGTCGGTGAAGACCGTACACTTGCTACCGTAAAGGTAGTGTCGCCATATCTTTAATGCAAAAACAACTGCACCGAGTTCGAAATTGTGGGTAGTGTAGTTCTTCTCGTGGATTTTGAGCTGTCGAGATGCATACGCGATAACATTGTCTCGTTGCATGAGAACACAACCAAGACCTAGGTTAGAGGCATCGCAGTAAACAACGAAATCGTCGTTTCCGTCGGGCAGAGCTAGTAAAGGGCGTTGCATAGCATACGCCTGAGGGTTTGAAAGGCTTCCTCTTGTTTGGAATCCCAAACGAAAGGCTTGTCCTTATGAGTTAAAGCGGTGAGAGGAACGACGATTTTTTAAAAGTCGGCGATGAATCGACGGTAATAACCTGCCAATCCAAGGAAAGAACGGATTTCAGATGCATTTTTCGGCATAATCCAACTCTTTACAGCTTCGATCTTTGCAGGGTCGACATGAATTCCTTAGCTGTTAACGATATGGCCGAGGAATTAGACTTCTTCGAGCCAGAATTCTCACTTAGAGAACTTGGCATAAAGGCGATTTCCTTGAAGAAGTTTGAGAACTAAATGAAGATGTCGCGCGTGTTCGGCTCTCGACTTCGAGTAAATAAGGATGTCATCGATAAACACAATGACGAAACGATCCAAGAAGGCTTTACAAACACGATTCATCAAATCCATGAAGACCGCGGGTGCATTTGTGAGTCCAAAAGGCATGACCACGAACTCAAAATGGCCATAATGAGTACGAAAGGCGGTTTTCGAAATATCTTCTTCTAACACGCGTAACTGATAATAACCAAAACGTAGATCGATCTTAGAAAACAAGTAGCACCTTGAAGATGATCAAACAAAATCATCGATTCGAGGAAGAGGGTAGCGGTTCTTTATCATGAGTTTATTGAGTTCACGATAATTGATGAACATTCGAAACGTCCCATCTTTCTTTTTCACAAAAAGAACGGGTGCGCCCCATGGCGAAGTGCTCGGGCGTATGAAACCTTTATCAAGAAGCTCTGGAAGTTGGCTAGATAGCTCGCGCATTTCGGATGGTGCAAGGCGGTAGGGAGATTTAGCAATAGGTGTAGCACCGGGAATTAAATCAGTACGGAATTCGACATCACGAGTAGGGGGTAAACCAGGTAAATCGTCGGGACAGACTTTAGGAAATTCACAAACAACGGGTACATCTTTCAAGGTTTTCTTTTCTTTTTCTGGGTTCACGATGTGGGCTAGGAAAGCAATACATTACTTACGCAAACACTTGTTTGCTTGAGTGCATGACAAAAGCATCAACTTCTTTGAGGGTGTTTCGCCGTAAACATGTAGTTGATCACCGTTTGGAAGGGGAAAACAAATCATTTTATCGAAACAAACTTCAGCATGATTCTCTGTTGGTGCATATATGTCTATTGCCTATGTCTAAGATGAGTCTATTGTATAGATAGGGTTTCGTAGCGTCAGAAGTTTAGTTTTGAAGTTTTTGTATGATAGTTATAATTTTCGTACGAAAATCAGGCAAGATTTTCGCACGAAAATTTCGTGCGAAAATCTCAGCCTCCTGGGTCACTAGGTGCTGTCATTTCTTGCCTATAAATAGGTGACTTAGGTTGTGTGTTAGGCATGCTGTTTGGAGGAATCAGTGGCGAAGCCCTGTCCGAGTCTGTAATCGTTTCAAACGTTAATCAATACACAGACGGTTAAACAGTAATCATTGCTTGTTCAATCAGCTAACAATGAATTCCGCCTCTGTTAGCTGAGCAAGTCTGACCGGAAGCTCACTAAGTTGGGTCCGATCCTAAACTTTAACATTCTCACGAAGAAAATCCATGCCTACTATGACATCGAAAGCTACCTAGTTGCATATGTATGAGATTGACCGAGAAGATGTGGTTGTTGAGATCGAGAGTACAACCATGTAAGACGGAGTTAACAGTAACGGTTCTTCCGGTGGAGACTTCAACATCGAAAGTCTTTGGGAGTTTAGCGCACTTACATTTTAAAAGTTTTTTGAATTCTAACGACACAAAACAGTTATCGGCACCAGTATCAAATAAACAAGAAGCATAAATATCATTAACAATGAACGTACCATTGACAACATTGTTGTCGTTCTGAGCCTGGTGGTGATTGAGATTAAAGGCAATTCCACGCACAGCATGTGGTTGTTGCTGTTGCGGCTGTGGTGGCTGTGGCTGAGGCTGCTGTTGCGGCTCTTGCTTTACGGCTTTTTTGGGCAGACATTGCTAAAGTGGTTTGGATCACCACAAGTGTAGCAAGCACGTGCTTTTGGGACTGGTGCTTGCTGTTGGGGTTGCTTCTGGTTGGTTTGAGGAGCACGGGGTGGAGCTGGTAGTGCTGCTGGTGCTGGAGGAGCTTGCTGACGAGGACCAGTACGGCAGCTGACAGTGAAATGGCCGTAGATGTTGCAGTTGGTACAGAAACGGCAGTTGCCTCCAACTGGGTGATGGTAGGTACACTTTGAGCATAGCGGGTGAGGGCTAGTGTGCGCACGCTTTGTAGGTGGTGCGTTTGGTGTAGCAGCTTGGAGTGGCTGGGAGTTCAACGGTGCAACAACTGCAAAGTTCTTGCTTGGGTTCCCTCTTTTGCGACCTCGGCGGTTGGACTTTGATTCTTGAGACGACTCGGTAGTAGCACTGGGCTCGGGGGTAGCCTGATTCGCGACTTTGCTGTACACGTTTGTTATTAGTCTCGGATGCAAGCTAAAAAGTCTCTTCGATGGTAGTTGTACGCGCTGCTTGGACGAAATCAGCAACGCAGTCAGGTAGAGCACGAAGATACTTCTTGATTGCTTTTTCTGTGGTGTCCACCTGACCAGGACAAATGATACTTAGCTGCTTGAAGCGGGCAGTGAGACCTGCGTTGTCGGGTCCATCTTGCTTGATAACCCAAAATTCATTCCCCAGATTCTGAATTTCATGGGGAGGACAGAATTCTTTCATCATAACTGCCTTAAGTTCCTCCCATGTGAGCCTGTAAGCTTCATCATTTCCGTGCCTATTGCGCTCTGTGGTCCACCAATCAAGTGCCCTTGATTGGAAGACACCGATAGCATTGATGGTGCGGAGAGTTTGGGGCATCCGCTCTGGCGGAAAGTGACCTCAATGGATTCGAACCAATGGAACATTGCCCTTGGTCCGTCTGTGCGGGTGAAAGTAAGAGGTCCGCACGCTTTGAATTGTTTGAAGCTGAATGAGGACTTGGGAGCATCATTCTTAGAGTCCACTGATGAGTTACTGCTGACTGCTTGAATTTCGCTAACAATCTGGGGAATGACCTTAGCCATCTGCTTGGCTACTAGCGAGGCAATACGCTTGTCAGCATTGTTGTGCTGGATGTTCCTCCTAGTGTGAGATCCCATAGAAGACATCTACATGAAGGATTAGATTATATGAGATTCGATTATAATAGGTTTATGTTTAAAAGTTTAGCATTTTACAACATAATATTTATTATTATTATTGTCCACGTAAAGCACATAATCACGAAATCACGTATTCACATAAGCACGTAAGCACATAATCACATAGGCACGTAAGCATGTAAGCACATAGGCACATATTTTTGCACGTATTCACTTTCAATAACAATCGTGCATAGCGCGTATGAGATGCGAGTAGTATAAGAGAAATAAGCGAGTAATACCGCATATGAGGACATTCGCGTAGGAGAGTTGAGCTTCTTAGTTTGGTTGGTGATTATTTAGCGTTTTAGATTACGAGAGCTGTGCGAGTTGTGCGTATTTTCATAAAGCAAGAAATCGATAATACGGGAAATCGATAATACGAGAAATCGATAAAGCATAATATCCACAAAATTTAAACACATGATTAATAATAAAACTCGATGATGCGTAAAATCGGCCATTGTAGGCTTAAATCAATTTGGAGCGTCCTGGGTTTTGAGACAGCGACTACCCAAAGTAGTTCAAAAATTCTTTGATTCGGGCACACGCTTTGGCCTAATAGGTGAATGCTCTCACGGCCTCACAGCTAACGACATTACTCTTCCAATTACTACGTATCCCGAGCCATCGAAATAGTTGAGACTTTGGTGAGATTGAAAATCGAGGAGTGGAATTAGTTATTAAGATGTGTGTTTCACCCCTAACTTAACAACTTCGTCCCATGTTTGTGGTTTTCAACGATCGCGTCGGGAGTTCCACTGAAATAGAGGTGGAGATTTCCGTCAAGATATGGATATAAAACCTAGCTTAACGAAAGAATCTCGTGCAGTAAATAGTACGCGGAGTGAGCGATTTTATCGAGAGTTCTTGGTTTTCACACCTAATCCCGACCAAATCACTCGTTTGTGTTATACGAGCGTTTTCAAGTGTGTACATTGTGTTAGCCTTAGGAAAGGCAGCATTTATGGCAAATAGTTTAAGCACTTAAGTCAAAGAATGGTCAATTTGGTTCCTTAGACTATTAGACTAGGTCAAACATGGAAATCCTACCTAATTCCCTATAGTTATGGCTCTGATACCAATCTGTCACACCCCAACCGATGGCGGAATCATAGGGGCGCGACACTAGGCGAATCAGATTCCTCAAGAGAATCCATAACGACTATTTAAGCGACAATATTTAAGCGTTCAATATCCCATAATATCAAACACAAAATCCCCAAATAATCATTACAAATACTAAACAATCTCTTAAACATATCCAATCCGATATTCCCTATATTTCTATTACATGAGTTTCTAATGATAAAATCCTAGATCCATTGCAGCAAAAGTCATCAACCTGTCACATATGTTAAAATAAACGTCAATATAATTAAGTAAAGGTGAGCATACAGGTTTGCATAGATAATAGATACAAAAGCGTTTAGCATACACCGCATGAACATGCGTAAGAGATGTGAATTATACTACTGCATTGATACATGTAAACCAACAAACCGTGAGTGCGAGGCACGTGAACAAGTGTCCACGTCCTAAAGAGAAAATAAATGAGAAATAAAAGTGTGAGCCTTAACAACCCCGGGCCTCCGGGTGGCGGGTCAACCTCTAGCAAGCTATCATGTTAATGGTGGCATACAAACCAAGCAATACATACAACTCAGCAATTCACGTATAATCATGTAAAGGCGGGTTCCGAATAAGCGTTTTGAGTTGTGTGATGTGTTTTGATATAGGAACATATGTGACACCCAAAAGTGCGTTTAAGCGTAAAAGGGTTCAAGTATACTCACAATGTGTGCGTTAAGAGAGAGATGAGATCTGATGTGGATTGAAGGGAGCGCCGGTTCAGCTTGTAAACGAACAAAAGTGCATCAGTCTTCCGAAGTGCTGAGACGGTCGAAACGTGAAGGAGCAGTGGACAAGTTTGGGCAAAGTTGTACCAAATCTGTTGGATTTGGTACAAGTTCGGCAAACTTGCCTGAAAAGTTGCTGGAATGTACAAGTTCGGGCGAAGTTGCAATAAATCCCCTGGATTAGTGCAAGTTCGGGCGAACTTGACATGTTTGCTTACAAATGCCACAAGTTCGGGCGAACTTGTCTGGTTTCCTTGGAAACTGGGCAAGTTCGAGCGAACTTGGTTGATTTTCTTGAAGATTGAACAAGTTCGGCCGAAGTTGTTCACCAATCTGGTGACAACTTTGAGCGAACTTTCTCCTTTTGGAGCGAACTTGGCTGATTTGGTCACCAAATCGTGCGTTTTCGCGTCGTTTGCTGAGGAAATCAAGTGTTCATCCCTCCAACCTTGAGCTACTGAGCAAAACATAGGCTGGAGAGGTCTTTTGGAGCGAGTTATAGCCACTATACAAGAACTTAGGCTAATCCGGGTGAACTTGATGGTTCGTACGGGTTAGTCCAGTTCGTGCAAGGTGACGACATCGTCCTTGTGCTTCCGGATCTGAAATCTTGCTTGACAACGCCTCGTTCCACTTCATAGTGAACGAAACATACGTCATTAGTCCGTATTTTGTGTAAAAATCAATGTTTTAAAAAGTTTTTCTTAGATCTAACACTTGGTGAGTCGAAATCATCAAGATCTCTACATTGGGAGCCACAGCTTAGCCCAAATACACTCGTTTAGTGTAGATCCAAGTGAAAAACATAAGATTTTAGAAAAAGATGAAGATTTTCATAAACATAAGAGTTTTGATGAAAACGAAGGTAATCCTTGTGCAAAATCGTTGTAAAGCGTTGTTGTTTGCATAAAAACGGGTTGAATCTTAATTGTAAAACAACGGTTTTTGGTTTTAGGAGTTTTCGGGCGAACTTGCAGCAAGGAGAGCATGAATGGAGGTGCTGGGTATTTATAGGTGAGGAGAAATAAAGGGATCAGACATCAAGTTCGGGCGAACTTGGCCAGTTTTCTTGAACTTATGCAAGTTGCAAGTTCGAGTGAACTTGCATCATGTTTGGAGCTTCTGCAGCCTGGTCAACTTCGGCGAAGTTGGTGTGACCAACTTCGGCCTAACTTGGCCTATTGGCTAAGTTTTGTTTGTTATTTTCGTGTTAAGAGTTTGTTTGGCGATTCGTTTCGTATTAGATAGTTACGTTAAGCGTTTTAGCGAAGCGTTAAGCGTTTCGTTATTAAATAAATGCGATTTAGCGATTTGAATAAGCGAGAGCGATGCGATAGTGAGTATAATCATAAACCATAAAGCACACATAACATATAATTATCATAACATAACATAATTAACTGCGTTTACGATGTGATGCGATAAGCGATGTCGAGGGCACGAGCGTTTATTAAATAATAACACACTCGGCTCTTAAGTAACATAGTTACTTGTGATTGCGTTGAGTTAGCGTTGCGTTTAATAAGCGTTTAGCTGTATTATAGTTGTGACAAAACATAATTAGTTAACATAAACCATCCTTTATTATCAAACCTCGGATACAAAGACAGATTCACACGAAATAAGCGGAAGCAGGATAACAACGAAAATATGAGTTGCTATACATAAAATACAACGCTAGCATGCAACAAATACAAGTCAACCCAAAGTGTCCACTAGCGTAATCTTGCCATCACAATGGACAAGACCGTTAAACGATTGAATAGTTAACAATGAACCATCAAACGAGCGGTGTACTACTCCTATATCGCTATACATGTTAAGGTACGCTTGTGAAGTTAATGACAAGTATAGTGAAACAATGGCTTCTAGCATGTATGTATCATAAAGATATCATCATAGCATGTATAATTGGATTGGTTGATTGAATAGTGTGATTGCATGTATAAGTGTGAATTTTGATAGTTTACATATGTTACACCCAAAGTGCGTTTAAATAAAAGGGGTCATGTATACTCACGGTTTGCAAGGCTTCCAAAAACGTGAGTGAAGAGTCTTTAGAATTTGGGAATTTGGGAATGTTGAGGTCACCCTACAAGGGGAAACGAAGGCGTGTGAGTTATGGAGTTCGGTATTGAGTTAGATTAGGGGTTTAGAGTAGTATGAAAGAATGTCTATTGCAAGAAAGTACATCCTGTCTAAAAGCACTCATATGGACACTATGTTGGTCATGTTTTCATGGGTACCGATTCACCCATTAGAATCCATAATTTGAGGAACTTAAGCCAAGATGAAAATTACCATAACGCATAACATTCAACCATGGGTTTGGTTGATGTTATGATTCGGTATATACAGATATGTATTCATAATTATTTAGTCCAAGTCATATATAGTCATGCATGGAGATAGGATGAATTCCATCCATTTAACCTTATTGTATAGATTTACCTAAGCACAAAATCATCAACTTACTTGATGATTTATGTCGGTCATGAATGGAAAAAGAATGAAAGTATATCATCTAAATCATCAAGTAACCAAATGAAGCTCAAACTAGGCTAGTGCATTCCAATCATGACAAATGTTTGGAGACCTGTTATAGTTTAGACACTTTATCACTAGAAAGTTTACTTGATGACTTAGGTTAAAGAAAATGGATTAACTAACAAAGTGAGGCAGTGGAATCATTGTTGGAAATCCAAGGCTCCAGCGTTCATGCTTTACCAAAACACAAGTCTTTCAACATTAGAGGTTTAAAGCTTGGATGGTTTTATCACTTTGTAGGTTGTTTGGAAACCTTTAGAGCTATTGGTTCGTGAGGTTTTTTAGACTAACCTTTTGGAAATCAACCATAAGTCCCACAACCATAAGTTTGATGAGGACAAGGTTGGTACAAGATTCCATAAGATGAACAATGAAATGAGACAAGTTTGTAAATTTTTTTATAAACCATAATTTAAATCTAACTTTGGAGCCTCATGCAAGTGATGTACCACCTTGTTACACCTTGGTGAACCTTGGGTAACATCCTTGAAGGTCATCCAAATATATTGATATAAGAAAATAAGAAGAAAAAGTAGAAAAAGTGAGGTAGAACTCACTTGGAACACAAGATAGTGTTTTTCCCAAAACAAAATTTTCTTGTACTTTGAGTGAGTCTTGAGATAGTTTAGAGAGTTTATAAAGTGTGGAGGAGTTGTGGAAGTGATGTATATATAGTTGGGGATTAGGGTTTGGGTTACAAGAAGGCTGGAAGGTGATTAAAGAAGAAAAGGAGGGGAAAGGAGGTCAAATCCCGTAGCTTTTCAACGTTTTTCCCGCCCAGAGGGGCTTACGAACCGTAAGCTACATGTTACAGTCCGTAAGGACCCTGAAAACTTTTTTTTCTCAACCTTGTTGTTTGATAACTTGTTCAATTATGCAACTTCCTTGATATATTAAGCATAAATTAGTGTTTCTAAGGGATGTTAGGGCATGTTATGAACATGGTATATGATTGATTGAACTCCAAGTACCGAAAAAACGTAAATTTTGCCGGTTGTGTATAATTTGTATGTATTTCGTGATTGATTACATATTGCATAAGCATGATTAAACAAGATTGAAATAGACATGATTTCTCATTATGATCATAGTCTCGAGATTACAAGGGCTGATATGAAATATGAATACAAGTTTATAAAGATAGAATGTGAATACAAACTTTCCATACATGGAAATATAAAAATGCGAGGCGTTACACCGGTGGAGTACAATACTATCCTTAAGTATCGCCTCATGATTCCTTTATTTATAGTTGATGAGACATGTCTTGTTTGTCATAATGCGTGTTTGGATTCTTTTAAGCATCATGCAGTTCACTGTAGAAAGCTCCTGGGATTCAAGTACCGACATAATGTGGTTACGATGTCCTTTTTGACATTTTCAGACGCGCTAGTATTTCTGCTAAGAAAGAGGCCCCCGTTAATTTCTTAACTGACCCATTGGAAGGGAGATCTATCCTTAGACTAGCTGACATTTTGGTCTTTGGATGGGTATGAGGAAAACATGCATGTGTGGATCTAACAGGGGTTTCCCCGGTTGTGGGCTTAGGGGGTAGTGCTTCACGACGGGTCAGGCTGCTTCGAGCAAAGTGACCAAACACGAGAAAGCGTGTCTTGACAACCAGCACGTGTTTATCTCATTTGCTTTTGATACTTTTGGTTTCCTGGCGCCAGAGACTGTGGACCTACTTAGTCGAGTTCAAAGGGTTATTCATCGTAGTGTTATTATCCCGAGATCTATGGACGTAGTTTTTAAAACACTTAGTTTTGCTATTAAAAAGGGGTAACTGCACATGTTGCCCATTTACCATCTATCTCAATGTAAATTCATAACTATAGATATTAATGAAACGGGTACATATTCGTAAGATGAAATTTGTGTATGCTTTTCATGTTTTACAATAATAGAGTTTTTGTGGTAGTTGTGTTTGAAAACTGATGACTTGTATCAAGTTTATTAATGAAATATTGTTCTAAGCATAATTGGTCGTTTTGTGACATTTATCGTGTCCCTAAACAAGTTTCTTAACAGGTCATTTCATGTTGACCCGTTTCTAAACAAGTCGTGTTCGTGTTTGAAGAAAACGACACTATAGTGTGTTAGTATATGAGGTCATCATGTCTTGATGTATACTTTCTCCCTTGTTATGTCAACCATAGTCTCCAATATGTGATGACCATTTGTCACTTTAGACCTAAGGCAGAAGAAATAAAAAAATGTGGACAATTTTTATAATGATGAGGAACATTTGTTTTGTAGAGATGATGGAAACTTAGTGTTGATTTATTATTTGAAGTTGGAGATGCGAATGAGAAGATTGTGATCCATCCGATTTTCGTTAAATACAGTTCTATCACTCATAATTTATTTATTTCTCTAGTCGTCTAAGATATATCAATTATAAAGAAGTAAGGGTGTTTTTGTAATTTCAATATTTGTCTTTTTTTATATTTCCTCTAACAAAATGAATTCAAAATAAATTATTTTAATATTTTAACAAACAGAAACAAGAAGTTTTGAAAAGTGTGTAAAATAAAATGGTTTTTAAAATACTAGTAAGTTACACCCGTGTTTTGCGGCGATGAGCATGCTGATATAAAAAAAACTAGACGCAATGGTAAAGTAACGTTGATGAAGGGAATTTGGACGGTATTGGTTTGGTTTGTAACTGTATCTATAGATACCGACACTCTGTATAACAACAAAAAAATATAACCCAAAAAGTTAGGTTCAATTGTAATAAGTTAAATAAAAAAAACTCTCAAAAGTGTAATAAAAAAAAACAAAAGAAAAAAATTTGGTTAAAAAAGAGAAAATAATGTTATTAAACTTTAAAGGCCGTATAATAACTCTATAAAAGTTTAGGAATATAAACATAAAATGGTTAAAGAAAAAAATATTAAAGTTTAACAATTGTACTAGTGAAAAAAACTTATTTAAGTGTAGGGTTGCAAATGTAGATAATTGAATTGAGGTGGTGTGTGTGTGTTGGGAGGGTGGGAGATATTGCTAATCACCCATAATAGAGGATAATGCTAAACAAAGCAGCTAAGGACCCTTCGGCACAGTTAAATATTGTTAACGATTTTAAGACCCTAAACTTGTTTAAATGTCTTAAAATTGTAGTAAAATTATATATTTGACACAAAGAATTGTATTTCAGGATAGTTTAGATAAGAGTTTTTTTTTCTTTTTTTTTAACTCGTATAATGAAAAATCGAATATAAGGTACTGTTTTTTAAGAGATAAAATGTCTGTAGTCTGCAGACCACATCTACAAACATATGTAGAAAAAGAGGTAGACCAAACCTCTGTGGTCTGCAAGAAGAAGACCGTTTGCTTATTAACGTATGTAGACTTCTAAAATAAACTGGCGGTGGTGTATGGACGGTGGTGGTGGGTGGTAGTGGTGGACGGTGATGGTGGTAGACAGTGATGGTGGTGGTGGGTGGTGGCGATGGACGGCGGTGGGTGGTGGATGGTGGTGGCGGTGGACGGTGGTAAGTGGTGGACGGTGATGGTGGTAGACAGTGATGGTGATGGATGGCGGTGGGTGGTGGCGGTGGACGGTGATGGTGGTGATGAACGGTGGACGGTGGTGGTGGTGGTGGTGGTGGTTGGTGGTGGTGTTTAACCCTCTGCAGATGTTAGATCTTAGGTCAGGTCTGCACCAAGAAGAGCTCGAGTAGACGTTTTTTAATGAAACGTTTTCGAAAACTCAAACAGTCTGCGCGTTACAATGACTGTGCTTGGTCTGCATGGCGCAGACATAAGAACTTGCGCAGAGCTTTTCTGAAAAAACAAACAGGCAGCTAAGTATTTTGGTAAAATAAGTTTAGAGCTAATTGCCCGAATGGTCCCTGTGGTTTGCCATTTTTCACCTTTAGTCCCCATCTTTTTAAAATAGCGTATTTGCTCCCTGTTATTTGCTCACTTGTTACACGGGTAGTCTCTACACTGGATGTGTGTTAAGTTATTTAGTTAACTGTGTATAAAATTACAAAAATACCCTTAGTATATTAAAAACAAAAATAAAAACAAAAGTTTTATACTCAAGAGGCCCACCCAACATATCTTCATCAGAAACAAGTCCCACCCCATTGGCCAATCTTACCCTTAATCAAATATTGTTACACCACCACCACCGTCCTCCTCCCTTCTCTAATCGCGGCTGGCACCACTCCACACCAACCTCACCGTTCTGCCTCACTCTTTACCAAACCTGACGTTTCCTGAAGCATGATGGCAATGTGGGAGTAATTATGAGAAAGAAGCATCAAAGATTGGGAATTTATGGGTAGTGGTGGTGAGCTTTCTAATAGAATAACTAAAAAGGGAGAATAATTATGAGAAAGAAGCAGCAAAGATTGGGAGACAAACTGTGAATATGATGCATTCTTGTCATTTCATGGGGTTATACATAGAGATTTAAAGCCTGAGAATTTCTTGATGGTTAGTCAAAATTAAGAAGCTCCATTAAAGAAGGTTAGTTTTTGTGGTATTTATCTCTTAATTAATCATATTAATAGCTCACATGCGGAACCACCTGTGCAACTCTCCATCGGTTCACATGCGGAATTGTCGTCGGTGGACTCTGATATGTAACTAGGACCTGCAAGCTTGGCGTCGCCGGAAAAAAGAATCGATGGACTAGTTTGGTGTTGCCAACAGTGTTTATTGAATTCAGAGTGGTGTCGATGAAGATTGTTTAGATTTGTTGTGTCGGAGCTGTGGTGGCGTTCAACATCGTTTTTAGGCGAGTGTTTCACCGACGAAAAAGGGATGACGGTGATTGGGCCGGAGAAGGGGTGTGGTGGGGATATTATTCATATTATTAATATTTAATTAAAAAAGGAGGGTACCACTGTTTTAATTTAGTAATTTCATTTTTTGTTTTTCATTATAAGTTAAAGGGGTATTTTAGTCAATTCCCTTGGACTTAACTAGGAAACTTAACAGCCATCCAGGTTAGGGAGCATTCGAGTAACCAAAGTCTAAACCACAAGGAGTAAATATATTATTTTAAAAAGATGAAGACTAAAGGTGAAAAAATGACAAATCACGTGAATGGATTATCCAGGCAATTAACTCATAAGTTTATTTTGAGTTAAGGTGACTTGGTGAGAAAATAAAAAAAAAAGTATTCTACTACGAGTGGCAGGCGTTTATTGTGATTTAAAAGAAAAAAGGAGTTTTGGGGGTGAGTGTTGTGTTTAGGGTTTTGAAGAAGAAGGAAAAATGAGCAGCTCGTCGAGAGAATATTCTCCAGACTGGCTTCGTAATGTGGAGGTTTGGATTTACGATATTGAAATTGTAGTTTACTACTACTACTACGCATCAGTTGTAATTTTGAAATCTGTTGGCATGGCAGGCACCACCAACAACATCAATTTGGGCATTATCTTCATCCTCTTCTGAATCTGCTGCTGCTGCTGCTGCTGCTGGAGATGAGGATGATGATGATGATGATGATCAACTTCCCATAAGCTCTGTCGTCAGGAAGTCCCCAAAAGTATAACTATTCTTATTCATTGCAAAGCTTTGTTACTCTTAGTTTCTAATTCTCTGTGTGTGAACAGGAACCTAAAACTTCGCAGGAGGAGCATGAAGCAAAGCTGGAAGAAGAAGAAGAAGAAGAAGAAACTTCAGCTTCTTCTAAGAAGAGGCGGCTACAAGGTAATTGTCAGTATGTGAGCAGGACCCTCGTTGCAGTTGACTTGACTTGTTTGTTTCTTTACATTGCCACAGATGATCACAAGGTTTTAGAAACAACTGATGAGAAGCAGCAGCAGCAAACCGGACCTTATGTAATCAAAATTGCTACTGTAGAATAGATCGCTTTTCTTTTTCAGTTGATGATTATCATATCATTCATTACACTATGCTTGCAGATTTCATCTTCAAGGTTGCCTTTGCTGCTTGCTGATAAAGTCCAACGTTCAAAGGTAAGTCTCTTACATTAGCTGAGGGATTGATTTCATGCGTCGGTACCAACAACAATTGTTGTGTTTGCAGGTGCTTGTGGAGTGCGAAGGTGAATCTATAGATCTAAGTGGTGATTTGGGTTCTGTTGGGAGGGTGGTTATTTCATCTGGCAATCAAGATATGCTTTTGGATTTGAAAGGTATGCATTGCACCGAGACAGTCATTTCAATAATAAATAAATACTATTCTTATGTATGATCTGTTTATTTTAGGAACTATCTACAAAACAACTATACTGCCTTCAAGAACTTTTTGTGTTGTAAGTACCTCCATGATCTTGGAACTAGTCATCACATGACAACATCTCTCTTGCATATTCATGCTCTTCTTCTTCTTCTTCTTCAGGTTAGCTTTGGCCAGTCAGAAGCAAAGGTCTGATTTTCAGTTGCATCTTCTCATTTCAGTATATGTTTTATGATCCATGTTCATGTTTCAAAGGTTTAACAGATAGAGGCAATAATGAATGATTTCATTCAGCTGAAGCCACAATCAAATGTTTATGAAGCTGAAACCATGGTTGAAGGTCGGTCGGTCGGTCAGGGTTTGTTGCTTTTTTTGATGCTCTTGCTATTTCCTTGCTTACTTTTTTTTTCTTTTTGAGTAGGAACTCTGGAGGGTTTCTCATTTGATTCTGAAGATGAAGGTGATAAGCATGCTGCCCAGCGTCAAACGGATGAGAACGAGGGCGGTGAGCCGCAAAGCAATGGGAAAAGCAAAGGAAAATCTGTATGTCTTTTTTGCTTTTACTTTGACTAGCAAAGCAATGGGTGTAGCATCATAAACATGTGTGGATGATTTCAGGAAGCAACAAAAAAGAAGGGTAAAACAGCGGTGAAAAAGCCGGTAGCAAAGAAGGTTACTAAAAAGAAAGCTCCGGTGGCAAAGAAAACCAAGGCAAAGAAATGATATGATGAAACCCCTGCCTGCCTGCCTGCCTGATTGTGTTTTAAGAGAAGAAAAAAGGACAAGGCTAGGCATTAGATTGATTGATTTGTATGATTATTTATTTCTTTTATACATACGCACATGACAGACACATCATATCATATCTTGTTGTGGTTTTTCATTCATCTAGAAGGTGAGGTATGAGTTGAATCCCTAGATCACCCTTCTATTATCCCTTGGAGATGATACCATAAATCACTCTCTACTTAAAATGAAATACAAATCATCATTTTAATCAACACTTGACTTGAAAAACAAGAAGTGGGAATTTATGAATACATGTAATGTGAAGCATAGTAAACGAAATGTGTTCTGACAATTGTCTACCATTTGCATGGTTCCTTTAAAGAATTACAAACATTTGTCTTGGACATTTTCAAATCTCAGCTCTGATACGAGTACATAGTCTGCACCATCCTAACCCTGTGCAACATTTTTCTTGTTTCATGGGCCGGACTATCACTGGCGGACCCAAGAATTTTTTCATGGGGGTGCGGAATATTTTTAAAGATTTTAGACCTATAGGTATATAAAAATATTTGGTTCATATCGGGTCGGATCCGGTCGGTTCAGTTTGAGTCGGGTCATGTAAAACAAAAGAACATCAAGCTAAAATTTATATAACTATTCCAAGGGGTGCGGTCGAGATTTTACCGAAAAATTAACACTAAAAGCTATTTTTTCAACGGGTGCAACCGTCCACCCACGGGTGTGGGTAGCTCCGGCCCTGCGGACTATACCAGGAATCCCAGTCAGTTCATTGCTGTTTGACCTTGATTTCGTACATGAGTCCTATTGATGAAGTTTATCACTCCACAGCAACCAATCCTTTTATTTGTTAACATTAGGTCAGTACCATTAAAGTTTGTGCCACCAACATGATATTGACAGAGTTAAATGTTAATATACCCTTGTTAAGTTGCATTTTTAAGTGATAACGAAATTATATACACTTAATTGTTAGGTAATTAGAATTTCATTGTTTAAGTAGAAGATGAATTTATGAAGTTTTATATTAAGGAGGAGGTGAATAAAGATACGACCTGCTACTTTTAAATTTTCTAGCAATATATAAAATTTGAATGAGGTTTTTATGATTTTAAACTTTAATAAATTTCTATATAAGTTTAAAAGGTTATACATGAAATTCTCTCGGACACATATAAGTAGACGTAAACACATTTAAAATTTTTAAAACAAAAAAAATTGGTTTATGTATCAGAAATTACGCCTATTTTATAAACAAGCCAAATTACACCTCAATTAAACTTATCATTACACGTAAGTGCACCGCCTAAGATTGGGTGTAATGGGATTAGGATAACGTTAGCCCCTTTTTGGCGTGAATGGGCTCACGATAGGAGTGTTACCATCTTTTTCACTTGTTCTTTTAATTTTCACATTACTTTCTTATAAATTCTACTTATTTTATATGTAAATATGTAAACAAATACTTTTTTTTATCAATCCACTTCTTCCTCTGTTGTAGGGAATGCATTTGTTTCAACTTGTGTTTAGGATTTTTATGCTGAACATGGATGGATCCTGGCTGGCTCTGGAAACTCACCAGCCGCCAGCAAACAATAACATAAGAAGAATATCATTTTAATCACTAATCCAGTTTTAGATAAACAAGCATTATATTTTAAAGCAAGGTGAGGCATTTTAGATGAACAGAAAATTTTTAGGCAATGGAACTCTTTGAAGATGATGTCATCAACTTGTTCATTTATTAAAACACCAAAAGAAAATATCTTCCAATCCAATTGACCAACTATATGCATGCAAAATCAAGTAACCACCTTAGGCCGAGCTCACTAGTAGAGTAAAGTAAATTGGTCAGTTCTTCCTTTTGTCTTGAAGGGAAAAAACAGGGCTGTAGTGGGTCTCCTTGGTATCTGACGAGATTGAGGCTGGAGCTGGGGGTGTGGAGTCATGGAGGGCGGTTTTTGCGGGATCCTGACCAATTAAGCTTTTGTATATGTTGAGAGCCTGGGCCATCATGCTGGCAGGGTTTGAAGCACTCATGGGGAGTAACAGCGTTGTGCTCTACAGCAAAAATACAAAAGTTGATGTATGCATTATTATTAACAAGGCCAAATTATTTAAAGATGAAACTTGATTATCAACCACTCCACTCACCTCCTTGGCCACATTTCCAAAAGCATTGATGTATTGTTCTGCGACACGCAAGCTTGCTGCCTGCAAACACAACTCATCATTCAGCCTCAATATATGTTCAAGATACTGACAACTGCTTTTACTTTTACTTTAGATGACAGAAGCAAAAACCGGTGCTTCAATCAGTGAAAATATATATTATGCAACTCCTCCAGATGGGAAAATTCATTCTCTGGGCTAAACCCCAGAATACAGTTTCTGAGAGAAAACAAGTTAAGTCACACCCACGTCAGTATTCAAATACCAGACAGACAGACAGACTAGCAAAGTGCTTTACTTACAAACTTCGTTTCCTTTTTAAAGAGGCAGATACTACTAATGATCTGAGCTTACCTCGACTCCTCCATTTTCTTTGAGAGCTTGAGAAACCAATGCAATTCCTTTGTTTGTTGCTTGAGCTCTAGCCAATATAGCCTCTGCTTCTCCTGATTTCATACAAAAGCAAGAAAAAGTTCCACATTAAGGAGTTTTCTTGCTTCTTAAAACAGTTTTGTGTCTTTCACTTATGACCTTCAACGCAACACGGTGTTTGGTGATTTTTTTGAACTAGTGACAGATCGAGCAAGTGTTAACAATTACGCTTAAGTTTTTTACATGACAACTTACCCTGAGCTTCCAACATCATCGAGCTCTTCTTTCCATCAGCAATGTTAATGTGCGCCTGTCTTTCTCCTGAATATTACAACAGAAAAACTTTTATACTCATATGGAAAATGACAAATTACCTCCATTCCCGTATGAAGAAGTCATGTATCAGGTTCTCTCTATTAGTGACAAGGTATGCAATATAGACTGTTCTGGTAAAAATGATGATTCCTAAACATGCTCCTCAAGAGAAACATACAGATGAGACCTTAGTGAAGTGTTACCTTCCGACTCAAGAATCTGGGCTCTCTTTTTACGCTCTGCTTCAGCCTGCATCTCCATAGCAGCTTTCACACCACGTGGAGGAGATATATCCCCTACATACAAAACAAAACATTATTGTGAGTTCCAACTATCAGTAACAAAGTTTTATCCTAAACTATAAACTCAGCACTCAACAGTATGTTTGACTAATTGATGAATAGATTTACTTATTTCATAACGAAGACATTGTAGTCCCCAGTCTTTTGCAGCTTCATTGATTGCTATCTGCAAAAAAAAGCAGCACATTGCTAAAGCCGTTCATTTTGCCCACATTGACAGCAAAACTCCAACTCTTTTTTCGATAATTATGATAAGAAGAAACACAACAAACTTTCCTGAAATGAAAATGGTGGAGCATACAGTTTAAGAGAAAATACAGGTGTATTGCATGCAACAAAAGTCTCTTCAAGTTGACATAACTTGTAGTGTGAGGATAGTAACAATGTTCAGTGATTCAGAATTCCTATAAATTGCTGCATATAAACTGCTGCATAAGCATAGCACCATGAGCCACCGTAGGTATTTGTTTTGAAAAATCATCCATAACATTTGTGACCATGACATCATCCATATCTTTAACAGGAGATAACCTAGTACAAGCTTTCCTATTCTCAAGAGTCCCACCACCTCCTTGTTAGGGCTGGAACTGATGCACACAAACAAACTAAAAAGAAAAGAGAAACCCAAACAACAGAATTTACATGGCGTGACCTATGTCCACGACTGCAACTAATACTCTTTTATTTAGGTGCTCAAGAAACTACAATGGCCCTAACATCTACATGTAATAACTGATAAAGGGTTTACAACTTTGGGAACAAGAAATGTTAGATACAGAAACATGCCTAATCCACTTCTGCGTAGAAAAAAAACTAGGGCCCACTTGCCATATTCTTGATCTTCTCAATTGATGAACGGACGTATAAGTTACAAGGGATAGCAACGGAGATGCCGGCTTCGGCTACTTTCCGGCAGCTCCTGTGCTGCCAAACGCATCACTACAACTGACAACCGGATACCACGTCCACTGGTGGGGTCACCAAACATGGTTTTTGATACCAGTCCGCAGAACTCCCCTCAAGACGTTTGGATTTGACTTGAGAACAAGTTGTTTCTCCAGGCAGGTAGTGTTGATACGAACCAAGAGCTGGATCAAACGGGTCAAGGCAAACCAAGTTAATGCTGGGTGTCGGGACTCGGGAAGTGATTTAAAAATTCAGGAGGTGGGGAAGTGAGAGCAAACGGCTGATTAGATTTAGAGTTTATACATCCAAGTGTTGTTTAGGTTTAAGTGTCTTGGTTATTATTATTTGTATTGTGGTCTGAATTCGGATATTAAGCCCTCTAGACTATCTTGTTTTAATTTACTTATAATTATAATTCCGGTTTCTATCACAAGCCTTCCTGACTGGCTTGTCTAAACCTCCCTATACTTTCGTTTTTTCTGAGTCTGTAAACTAGCTCTGGTATTTCCTTGGTAAAAGTAACCGGATGCCACACGCATACATACAACGCATCCTCACTACAACTGACAACCGGATGCCACAGCGACCTACCACGTCCACTGGTGGGGTCACCAAACATGGTTTTTGATACCAGTCCGCAGAACTCCCCTCAAGACATTTGGATTTGACTTGAGAACAAGTTGTTTCTCCAGGCAGGTAGTGTTGATACGAACCAAGAGCTGGATCAAACGGGTCAAGGCAAACCAAGTTAATGCTGGGTGTCGGGACTCGGGAAGTGATTTAAAAATTCAGGGGGGGGGAAGTGAGAGCAAACGGCTGATTAGATTTAGAGTTTATACATCCAAGTGTTGTTTAGGTTTAAGTGTCTTGGTTATTATTATTTGTATTGTGGTCTGAATTCGGATATTAAGCCCTCTAGACTATCTTGTTTTAATTTACTTATAATTATAATTCCGGTTTCTATCACAAGCCTTCCTGACTGGCTTGTCTAAACCTCCCTATACTATTCGTTCTTTCTGAGTCTGTAAACTAGCTCTGGGTATTTCCTTGGTAAAAGTAACCCGGATGCCACACGCATCACTACAACGCATCACTACAACTGACAACCGGATGCCACAGCGACCTACCACGTCCACTGGTGGGGTCACCAAACATGGTTTTTGATACCAGTCCGCAGAACTCCCCTCAAGACGTTTGGATTTGACTTGAGAACAAGTTGTTTCTCCAGGCAGGTAGTGTTGATACGAACCAAGAGCTGGATCAAACGGGTCAAGGCAAACCAAGTTAATGCTGAGTGTCGGGACTCGGGAAGTGATTTAAAAATTCAGGAGGTGGGGAAGTGAGAGCAAACGGCTGATTAGATTTAGAGTTTATACATCCAAGTGTTGTTTAGGTTTAAGTGTCTTGGTTATTATTATTTGTATTGTGGTCTGAATTCGGATATTAAGCCCTCTAGACTATCTTGTTTTAATTTACTTATAATTATAATTCCGGTTTCTATCACAAGCCTTCCTGACTGGCTTGTCTAAACCTCCCTATACTATTCGTTTTTTCTGAGTCTGTAAACTAGCTCTGGGTATTTCCTTGGTAAAAGTAACCCGGATGCCACACGCATCACTACAACTGAAAACCGGATGCCACAGCGACCTACCACGTCCACTGGTGGGGTCACCAAACATGGTTTTTGATACCAGTCCGCAGAACTCCCCTCAAGACGTTTGGATTTGACTTGAGA
This sequence comes from Scalesia atractyloides, assembly GCA_947069175.1. Taxonomy (NCBI): domain Eukaryota; kingdom Viridiplantae; phylum Streptophyta; class Magnoliopsida; order Asterales; family Asteraceae; genus Scalesia; species Scalesia atractyloides. Next base: position 94,869,723 of record CAMTDV010000010.1, on the reverse strand, counting down.
ACAAGTTGTTTCTCCAGGCAGGTAGTGTTGATACGAACCAAGAGCTGGATCAAACGGGTCAAGGCAAACCAAGTTAATGCTGGGTGTCGGGACTCGGGAAGTGATTTAAAAATTCAGGAGGTGGGGAAGTGAGAGCAAAACGACTGATTAGATTTAGAGTTTATACATCCAAGTGTTGTTTAGGTTTAAGTGTCTTGGTTATTATTATTTGTATTGTGGTCTGAATTCGGATATTAAGCCCTCTAGACTATCTTGTTTTAATTTACTTATAATTATAATTCCGGTTTCTATCACAAGCCTTCCTGACTGGCTTGTCTAAACCTCCCTATACTATTCGTTCTTTCTGAGTCTGTAAACTAGCTCTGGGTATTTCCTTGGTAAAAGTAACCCTCTTCTCTTCTACACACGAGACTTACAGAGCCACGGTATCCCGACGATATACAAAGAACCCCTCTGTTTCCCACGAGCAATTACCAGATTTCACATGACTACCTTCCATTGTCCATCACCAAACACGACTTAATATCCTAATCATCCAACCGCCTAACAGTGATAAGCATTCTCTTCAGACTTGGAATCACTATGACATCCTTTAGCGTACCAACAAAAGTTTCATGGTTGCTTACCCTTTCATTCCTTCTTCCTTCAGTACTCAACAATGAACTCGATGGGATCCCCTGAAAATCTGCGTCTGATATCCTGTCCAAGAATCAAGTCCCGAATACCTTCAAAAGTAAACTTGGTAGTTCCAGATGAACTACTAATTGATGTCACCATCCCAGACTAACTATCAGGGAAAGAAAATAACAGAAGCAACGCCTGAAGTTCACCATCCAGGGACTTAACCGAGTTATGATCAAATTAAAATCGTTGATGTGAACAGCAACTAAGCCACCCTCACTCATTTTGGTGTTGACTTACTGCCGAACCAAGAACATCTTATTTAACGTTAAGAGCTTTTCGTACATATTTGACAAAGCCTTCATCAAACCACACGTGGTCGTTTCGTTTGCAATGTTGAACGCAACACTCTTGGCCAGCGAAAGCCTGACTACTCCTAAGGCTTGTCTATCTAGTAACATCAAATCAACACCGGGTATCTTTTCTGGATTTTCTCCCAATAATGGTTCACGTAGATTTTCCTGATAAAAAAGGGTTCTTCAATCTGCATCGTCCAAAACCAAAAGTCTTGCCCATCGAACGTACCAATCTTAATCCTACCACCCTCTACCATAACAATAAAATAACAGAATGAGGCTGATCGAATTGAGATCGAAAACAGTGCACAAACACAGCAGTGGCTACTGCCTGAACCTGACGACCATTCTACTGAGACAATGTTAGGCGATCAATCTCAATTGTAGCAGCGGAAACAAATTAAGCAGGGCTAAGACTGCCATAAAACTGATCACAAACTTACGCAACAACTCTGAATAGCGGGACACATAGATTAATAACTTTTAATGAAACTTTGATTCATCTTTGATGCAAGTTAAACCCCTACCTTTCTTTTCTCTTATATTGGCAGCCTAGATTAATAACTTTCCCCACTTCATATGCTTTTTCTCCTGTTTTCTAAGCTCCCCTCCTACTTAATTTAAACCATTATACGTTAACCCTCACAACAATGTAAGACATAGGAACCACTTTTCTCGTTACATTCTAATTAAGTTTGAGCACATATACGTTAGAGAGTTGCTAGAACCAAAAGAGACACACATACAAGCCTACAATTAGAGGATACAGGATATGAAAATAACCTCATTGCAGTAAGAAGCCTACTTTTAGGTGGTTTACATCATTGTTGATTTTACAAAATTGAAATGTTAGGAAATGTCTAAGCATGTGTAAAACCTTCCAGAAAATCATGGCCTTCCAACTAGATATGATCCCATTCGTTGTAGGTACTAGGCCTGTAAACGAACTGAACGTTCATGAACTGTTCGTGAACTTGTTCGGCGGGAAGTTCGTTTATTTTTAATAAATGAACGAACACGAACAAAAAATTGTGTTCGTCTAATTAAATGAACGAACATGAACACACCTTGTGTTCGTCCATTTATGTTCGTGAACGTTCGTTTATTTATGTTCGTGAACATTCGTTTATGTTCGTTCATTTATGTTCATAAATAGTTATAATTATATAAATATTCGGTTTTCTAACTACTTATATAAATATAACTAATTAGTAATTCAGTTTTCCAATAAGAAAAAATGAAATTTTAAATTTTTTCTTCACTTACTTAATATTTATATAAAAAAACTACTTGATTTTAGTATCGCAACCTAACTTAGATGTGCGTGTTTTCGGATGAAATGTAACAATTAGACATTTGTGTTTGTGTTCACTAATGTTAAATTGTGTTTGTTTATATTTGTTAATTACGTTCATTTGTGTTCGTTATATTTATTCAGTCATGTTAATTTATATTTATTCAACTGTGTTCATTTTTTTTTTTTGTTTATCTTCGTGAACTGTTCGTTTAAGCTTTAAACGAACGAACATAAACGAACACGAACATGGCTGATTTCTTAATGAACGAACCCGAACAAAAAAATGTGTTCGTGTTCATGTTCGTGTTCGGTTAAAGTTAAATGAACGAACACGAACACGAACATGCCGACGTTCATGTTCGTTCGGTTCGTTTACAGGCCTAGTAGGTACCACACGTATGCTTTCCTAGAGGTCCTAAAACTAAACCAACATACCTTTAAGCATATATTGTTTTCAATCAACTTACGACAATTACAATTAAGATGACTAGAGAATAATAAGGAGAAAGAGAAACGAACCACTATCTTTTCATTCAAAGTGTCCCTTTCTTCAAAAGTTTTATCAAGAGTGATCTTGCCAAGCTCACTGCGCATAGTGGTCTGGGCAAGCTGAATGACGGCGTAAAGGGGATTCTCAACTCCATATGAAGCCAGCTTAGGGTCGACGATCTGCAGCAGAGAAAGAGGAGACAGGAAGTGTAAAGGTGAAATAGTTGCGGGCAGTGAGGTTAGGAGGTACCTTAACATAGAGGACTCCGTCTATCAAGATGCTGACATTGTCCTTGGTAATGGCGGATTGATCAGGGACAGGAATGGCCTCCTCTTTCAGAGAATGGACGTAGGCAATTTTGTCAACGACAGGAATCAAGAGGTGAATCCCAGGTTCCAGAGTCTTAGCGTACTTTCCAAACCTTTCAATCACAAAAGCCTTCTTCTCCGGTACGATCCGGACCCCCCAATTAACAGGCGGTGGGGCATCATAGCTTCTTGTCAATAACAATAAACAAAGCTAAATTTAAACAAACTAAATAAATATAACCACCAGGAAGGAAGGAAGGAAGGAGTAGGACTTAGAATGCTACTACCTGTTGCTGGGATCGCGAGAGGCGCGGAAATGGCGGACCAAGGAGGGGGGGCGATGTTTGACAAGGGAAGATGAAGTTGAGACTGAGATTGCTGCTCGAATCGGCGTCTGGTTGAGTGATCTGAGTGCGTTCATCGATCTCAAAAGCCGACTCATCGTGAAAGTTGCAGTTTGAGGAGCTTGAGAGAAACCCTAGTTAAACCCAACTATGTCTTACTCTCCACGCCTATCTCGTTCACGCCCCAACACAATAATATATTATATTGTATCTTTTTATTTTTCGTTTAGATCACGATCCTGATTTCGGTATCACCTTATTTGCACATCTTTGAAATACTCGTAATATTTCAAGATTGGAACAAGGGGTTCGAATATTAAAACGTTATACTTTAGAAAATCCTACATAAGTCATATTCAGTGCGAGCTTGAGATTTATAATTGTGGGGTCGAAGACGTATATACCTAAAAAATTATAAAACTGGGGGTCGAAAACGTATATACCTAAAAAAATTATAAAACTAGTGGGTCGAAAACGTATATATCTAAAAAATTCTATACGAAAACGACATACCGAACACTAATGAGCGAAAAGTTTGGGGGTCAGGCGCCCCCCGGCCTCCCTCTAAGCTACACCCCTGGTGATATTCACGATACGGGGTTTGAATATTAAAACGTAATACTTTATTAGAAAATCCTACGTAGTGTTATTCACGATACGGGGCTCGAATATTAAAACGTAAACTTTAGAAAATCCTACATAGTGATATTTAAGAGAGATATTACATCCTTATGATAAAATCTATCTACTATACAAAAAATATACATCTTAGCCACATGGCATATTCTTAGCCAGTCATTTTGATGATGTGGACATGCTCTAAGGGGAGATAATTGTGTTTTGAGCGGGATTTTCTTTTCTGCTATTTCCCTTCACACCGTGTTCTCTCTCTCCAATCATTCCAACTTTGCCAATCACACGCTCTCACAAACCCTAAATATATCTGAGTCTATATTGTACCTTACCGATTATGCTTTCAATCCATTCATATTTGGCAATTCATCTTTCAATCAACACTATGCAAGGTAATTTCGTCGATTGCTTCTTAATAGTCGGTAATCTCGTGTCCTCTATCCATGGAATCGTTTAAAGAATCGTTTTTTGGTATGTGTTAGATGTTCTGATGTTTATTGTAAATATTCTAAACCCTAAGTGTTTTGTTCGTCTGTACCAGTTCATCCGAAATTGTATACCATAATTGTTATTACTTCTTAGTTGTCTATTCGACACATATATTATGAAAGCTGTCCAATAAGCTTTGATTTCTGATTTGCTGTTTGTAGTCACATATGTTATGGAATTTAGTACTTTGAGCGCCAATCTATTTTCTCCTTTTTACATTCACACGGCGTTTCAAATTGAAAACCATGTAAAGCAATCTACATTCGCAAATACAAGTCTCCAGATTCGCCGTTTGGATTGTGCAACTTCTTCTTTGATTGGTGAGTGTTTCAAGAGAATCCTTCCTTTTTCTCCAGCCCCTATGTTTTTTCAGTTTCTGTCGCTCCTTCTCTCTAAAACCATCAATTTTTGTTATTTTTCTAATACAAACTGTTCAGATTTGTTTTGTAGTTGTCAGATCTGCTCATGTTCGCATTCGAGTTTCCATTCCATGGAAACTTTATGGCGATTTTTGTAATAAGCGATTTCTTCATACATATATCTTGGACGGGTGATTATTAGCCTCAATAACAGAGACCGTTCACCTCATGGTAAGAATTTCTAAATTTTTTTATTAAGTTGTTCATCAATCTTTCCCATTATCCTGTTGTGAATTCTATTCAATATAACCCTAAAACAATTATTAGGGTCAATTATAGATAACCAGTTTCAATTTATGGCCCTTAAAACGATTTTTCTATTATCTGTTCATGTTCCAATTGGTGGTACTGGGAGAAAGACGCGTAGGAAGTTGTTGATGAACGAATGATCATTCAGCATGAAAGGGGAAGACGAGTATATTTTCTTGATTTTTGAAGGGATTGTTTAGGTTATACAATGATGATTTTGAGAAGAGATTGCGATACATATCTAAAGAAGGGTGCTATTCTTGCTAGGATGAAGAAACGATCTACCAGATAGAGGAAAACTGCTAGGAATCTCATTGTATTTTTTGCTCTTCCTAAGGTAATATTATCATTATCTAATTGTATCTTCTATTCTTCCTGTTGAACATAATTTGATCCAACATTTGAGTTTGTGAACAGATAATTGCAAATCATTGATGCTGTTGGTGGGTCCACTAGAGTTTGAATGGGAAGTTTTCCATCAAGGTGTGGATGTCACTCCTAACTTGATGGTGTAACTTCGTGAACAATCGAATACGCGGAAGGAGGGATTTCACCAAAAAATGTAAGTCATTGGGCCTATCTTGGTGCAAATCGCCTCGTTTGCATCATGAGTGTCTTAAAGTCTTCAAGTGTATTGTGTAAAATGTCTTAGGAAAGACATTATGTAAGTATTAAGACCAAAAGAAAAGAAGAAGAAATGTAGGAAGAATAAAGTTCTAAGCATGATATAAGAATGGTCAAAAGGGGACGCTTAAACTATAAACTAGGTTGAACATGGCAATTATACCTAATTCCATATAGTTATGGCTCTGATACCAATCTGTCACACCCCAACTGATGGCGGAAACATCAAGGCTGGACGGAATAGATTGCTCATTGCTCACAACGCTAACGGTGACAATAGTTAATTAAATCCGAATTTCATTTCATAAGTAAATTGTCATTACAATACATGGAAATTTCAAATAAACATAAAAACATTTGACAAAACTGATACAACATTAATAAACCTAACGTCTATGTGTGTATCTAGCATCAACGCTACTTCGATTTCATAGCATCATCTTCATCAACCTGTAACATGTTTCAAAATAGAGTTCAATGCAAAAGCAAAGGCGAGTACACAAGTTTAAGCTTAAGCATACGTACACAAATAAGGCTTAAAACGAATCCACATGGCAACTAAGTTTATTACTAGAGCATTATCCATGGCATGCAATGTTTCTAGTCAATCCTCTTGCTTACACGAAATAACGATAATTTAACATGACCACTAGATTCACGATTGGGTGGTGCGTTACTCCTATAGCGCTATACATGTCAAATGGAGGCTTAAGATAAGCTAATGACTATGGGATTACATAAGAATGGTCCAATTATAAGCATCAAGTAATGTATCAAAGCGTTCATGTATATTGGATTGTTTCGTGCATTGTATAAAGAATAAGTTTTGTGATTTTTGTATAAGGTAAACATGTTACACCCAAAGTGACATAAAAGAAAATGGGAGTATACTCACGGTTTTGCAAGCTTTCCGACTTGACGATTCCGTGAAGAGTGTTTGGTTGCGGGAGGAACACCGAGTTATCCTACAAGAGGAAACGTAGGTGTGAGTATTTGATGATAATGGAAGATTCGGGATTTGGGACAAAGCATAACAAAATGATGTATACGAAAGTATTCACTAAGGTCTAGAACTCGTTTTGACACTATGGAAGGGTTTATGTGATTTCATAGGTTATAATACCTACTAGAATCATAACGAGGAACTAAACACTTTGGTGATTAAACTTAGTAACTTGACATATGATTATTTAGTCATCATCAAGGTTTCGGTTTTAGTATATATTACATAGATTATAATAGTTATATGTATATCATAAGTCCTTCAAGGATGTCATATAAGTCATGTAGGAGATAGGTGGTATAACCATCCATTTAGGAACCTCATAAGAGTTCACCACTACACAAGTTGCCATAGACAACAAGGAGGGTCAAGAACAAGAACAATAATGAAATGGAATTACATGTTTATCACTATACCAAGTAGCCAAGTAAGCTACAACCCGGTGAGCCGACGTCGACACAAGTCGAAGGCTAGACGGGTCGTGTTACTTTCATCTAGAAAACTACATTGGGATAGTGATGAGAAATAATCAAGTGATGTGTGGACTTAGTTGTAGGATATCCCAAACTCTCCGGGTAGTCACACTAACATCAAGTTCAAGACTTGACATCACTTGTGAGCTTAAAGCTCATTGAAAACAGAAAGTTTAGAGTGTTTATACCACTCATATTTCAGATAGAACAACCTAGGTTAGGCTTACTATTAATAATCTTGATTAGAAGCATAAGCACACAAAGTTGTATGAAGTATAACATAAGTTTGCTAAAATTTTAATCATGACAGAAAGTTCCAGCCTACTTTGGAGTCTTTTTGGTGAATTCCCAGGTTTGGATTTGCCATGGCAAGTCCGTGGGATCATACCTAAGACTTATCCAAGTAAGTAGGAAGAAGAATCAAGTAAAACAAATAAGATTTGAGCAAGTTATGCTCACTTTGGTGAAGGTTGAAGATTCTGCTCGAACTTAAGATTCGCAACAGATTTGAGAGAGATTAGGAGGTGATTAAAGTGGGAAAAAGCTTGGAGGAGGTCTGGGTTTTATAGGAAAAGGATTAGGGTTAGTTTGGTTAGAAAGGTATAAATGCAATTAGGTGGGTAATTAGTCCCAAGAATGGAGCCAAAATTTAAATGGACCAAAGCTGTCTGCGGCCGCAAGACCTTGGGCCAAGATCAGCTTGAATTCTCTTATGTTTTGATAAAGTCCTTTGAGTCTAATAAAAATGCTGATTTAATATTAACTATCACTCACCAAAGGTATAATATACAAATACAGTTAATACTTAACTAATGTGAGGTTGGGAAAAGATGGTTTTGCACATGCTGGTCGTAACCAGCTTACTTTCCTTTTTTTTTTCAACTTTAAGTTTGATATAATTGTCATAAGATAAGGTTTATTATTTATATTATGTAATATTAAGATATAGATGTAACATCCGTCAAAAACCGGATTTATCAAACCCGCTCCGTTTATCAACCGAACAATCAGTTAAAAATTTCGTTGCGTATTTAATGCCCAAATTAATTTTAAACGATACATAATTAATTAATATATTGGGATATAAAAGTTATATTTGAAAAAGTATTAAAAATAATGTTTTAAAAATAAAGGCTGAAGCCGGGTTTCGAACCCGGGTCAACCAGATACAGCAACGACTTAACTTACATTCCTACAACCGCTCCGCCACTTGTGATGTTTGTTTATATATTGAAACAATTAATACATAAATAAATCTCGAATTCAAAACCCAGTTACTCAAACGCGCCCAAATCATTCTCGCCGGAAATCCCGACGAATTCAATCAGTAACGTTTTTTTTTTGTTATAACGGATGCATTTACAACTAACGTCGGTTATAACTGAAGAACATTAAGGTCACTCATTCAAATTATCAAACCATAACCGAAAAATGTTAATGCGAAACTGGAAATGCAATTAAATCTGAGTTATGCCTTATGCACCGGTTGAGCTCGCGAGTTTATCAAGATTACGCTATTCATTTCGCACAGAAAACTTCGTCGGAACTCGCCGGAATTCTCTGAAAAATTACCGGAAAGTTTCGCCGGAAAACCGAATTCAATCCACATTTTCTTCTTACCAAAAAATAAGATCATAGAACTCGTACTGACATCACTCCCACTCACCTTAAACCACTGAAGACTCTCGGTCGCAAGAAATTTCACTCGCCGGAGAACTGCTGCAACTCGCCGGAAAACCGAGCCTTTCACCTCTGTGCCTTACTGAACACCCAGAGCTCATACCGAAGCCACCCACACTCACCTCAAGCTCGCTGAAGACTCTCTGCCGCAAGACACACGTCGCCGGAACAACCTGCTGACATCGGAGTTTCGCTGGCGAAACAGAGGAGCCCTGTTCGGTATACCTTACACTTAATCTCTCATTCTTTTTATTAATCTTAATCACAGCACCCTAAAGAAACTTGATTAAATCGTCGAACTAGCCGGACACCGATTCTGGTTAAGTCCAACGAAGAAGATGAAGTTTCAGTTGTCTATAAGTTTAATTTAAATCAAGATATATCTCGGGTTAGACACACAGTCCAGCGGTGGACTGTGTGCAAATAAACACGCTTACGTCCCGAGTTCGATTCTTGTCCCACGCACACTCGCCTTAATAAAAATGTTCCTTTTTTTAACCGAACCGGATTCACTGCAATAGATGTTAAGTTTAATAAAAACCGGAATAATAACCAAGATAGACACACAGTCCAGTGGTGGACTGTGTGAACGTTTAATCACACGTCACGAGTTCGAGTCCGGACTACCGCACCGGTCCTGATAATTATCAAACTTTTTATATAAGTCAGAAATGAAATTATTTAGTTTGTGTATAAGTATAATAAAAATCAGATTATTTAACAAGTTAGACACACAGTCCAGCGGTGGACTGTGTGTTAACCCAAACCACAGGTCCCGGGTTCGAGACCTGTGGAGGGCACCGAGCGAGACATTAAAAATCGTTTTTAAAACAAATGATTTTCGGATTAATTCAGTCAGTGTATAAATATAATTAAAAACAGAAATATTTCGGGTTAGACACGTAGCTCAGTTGGTAGAGCTGCGTGCACGCGAACGGGAGGTCTCGGGTTCGAGCCTCATCCGGCGCATACAATTACACAGTCTGACCGGTCAACAAGTCAACGGTCAACGGTCGCAAAAGTCAACATTTTTTATTATTTTTATTTATTTATTTTATTTAAAAATCAATTAAAAATACTTAAAAATACATTTTTAAGGTTAGAAAATAGCCTAAAACTCACAAAAATATATCCAAAAATTCTATTAAAGTTGTTAATAAAATCCATCTATTTACCTTACTTTTCATTATTAATTAGGTTAGTTATTCCTCGTCGAGCAATCCTCTAAACTCGTGCGCATTCATCATCATTCACCGAACGCACCCACTGTGAGTGAATCTTTACAAATTCCCCGTTTAAATCACGTTTTTGGGTGTATCACGTGTCTTACTATTTACTATATTTAAATCATTGTGCATACACCATATCATGAATAAATATGTATTCAGTTTGTATAAACTGTTTGTGTGATTATTGTTTAGATTAAATTTATTATTTTCAAGTACATGCAATTTCATAGGCCGCCGCTCCCTATTACATTATGAGCGTTGAGCATGTTCCCCATTACATTATGAGCGTGAACCTGGCGTGCCAACATACGATCGGCTCCGTTTGATTGAGCCTTGATCGCACAGACATTTTTCATTTTCAGTACATGCAATACGATCGGCTCCGTTTGATTGAGCCTTGATCGCACATACATTTTTCATTTTCCGTACATGCAATACGATCGGCTCCGTTTGATTGAGCCTTGATCGCACAGTTTATTTATGTTATATATTTATGCCTGTTGATATGTTATTGTATGCTGTTGATTTGTTAATGTATATTATTAATTGTTGTTATTGTATGCTGTTGGTTTGTTAATGTATGTTATTAATTGTTGTTATTGTATGCTGTTGGTTTGTTAATATATGTTATTGTTTGTTGTGGTTTGATATCGTATGCTAATGGTTTGTTGTTGTATGCCAATTGATGTTATTGTATGTTTATTTACATTTGTTCATCTATGAATATTGCACGATTTTTCCATATTAAATACAATCAGAAATAAATAATAAATGTTTTCTAACAAGGTTCACTCGCCAACTTTTTGTTGATCCAAAAAAAACCATTTTTACATATGATACAGGTGAACAGGATGAAGCATGGAAAACATAGGAAATTGCCTTAGAAGAAAAATAATGAAGTTTAGAAGGATGAATAGAAAATGTTGTATTTGTTTAATTATGATTGTATGTTTCTCTTTAAATTAAAATAATAAATATGAAACGTTATAATAAATGTCATGAGCTTTGATGATAACCCAATCATTGCCCCGATCACCTTTTCCGCTGCGGGCCGGGGTGTGACAATAGATAAGTAGTTTAATAAAGATATATATATATATATATATATATACAGTAATGTTTAATTTACATGAAATTAAGTAATAATTTTGTATAAAACAAAGAATAGGTTGTGTATCGTTAACGTAGAATCAAGTGCTTGTACGTATAGGATATCTAGAATCACGTATTTGACTGTAAGTTACACAAGTGTTTACAAGAGTATGGGCATGTATCAAATGTATAAAATGTTTAAGCATGTAAAAATAAATGAAGTATAATTCGTATGAAATAATTAATTTTATTATGGTCGAAGTCTCGGATTGCAATGATACGAAACGAAGTACACCATTACAAGAAAATAAAAGTTTTCCAAAAATAGAAATACAATACAAGCTTTCTAATTAAGGAAAGTTACGAAAAAAAACGAGACGTTACAAGTACTCTAAAAGTTATACTTTTGAATCGCAACAGATTACAATGACTCATGTAATATAGTGGAGGAACGCAATCACTAAGGTAACTCATGTAATAAAGTAGGCGTTTTCCTTGATTTTGATTGCCAGTTGTTGGTGGTCCGTTATCTTTTAGATCGTTGCTTGGTCAGCGTTTATATTAGGTAAATTTAGCCATTTTTTTTTCCAAAATTGTTAGCTTTGGTGATACAGTGTTGACCCAGTTATCACAAAGTCATTAATGTTGAAGATGGTGACGAGAGAGAGATTTGTTCCAACGTTTTGAGACCGAAGTCAACATGTATTTACATTGGTTAGCCGACTTTCCTATATCTCAAATGGGTTACAACATGGTTCGGGCAGGGGGTTGTCTAAGGTGTTTAATAATCCATAAAAGATTCTTAGTAAGGTAATTAATTTTAGGTGTTATGTCGTTTTTTAGGGTTTTGAAAGCTTAGAGAGGTTTAAGATATTTGGATTGTGGTTAGGATTCTGTTATAAATTTGTTGTTGAATTGAGTTAGGAATCGGTTAGAGCTGAAATTTAAGCAAGTTTAAAGTGGGAAAAGTTGTATCATGTGTTGCTAATTAAGCAAAATGAAGACATTTTGATGATAATTTAAGGGAGTTCGTAGGGATGTGAATTTCTAACACGAACCGAAAACACGACACGAACCTAACACGAAATTCGTGGTTAGGTTTAGTCTAAACGGGTTCAGGTCAGTTTTAGGTTGAACTCGCGAACCCCTTTATGTTAACGTGTTGGATTAGGGTCAACCCGGTCGGGCTGACCCATTTAACACATTTTTATATATTATATATTTTTTACAATATATTTTATGTCATTAATTAAATGGGGTGTGTATTATATGTCATAATTATAATATAAAATGAGAAATTAACATAAGATTTTATAATTTAAATATAATTGTGTTATATACTTCTGTGTTTTTTAAGTAAATTTTAATTTAAATATATTAATTTCAGGAAAAAAAAATAAAAAAATCGGGTTGAACGGGTCGTGTTCGGGTCAACCCAGAAAACTTCGGGTCGTGTTCGGGGTGCATTTGTATGATATGATTTTCGGGTTCGGGTCGGGTTTGGGTTCGTGTAAATTTCCGCGTTCGGGTCGGGTTGAACCCGCCAACCCACGAAGACAACCCGTTTAGCACTGTTCGTTATTCCATTTTAATTGATTAAACTGAACTGATTTTGGTATCATTTTAACTACTTTCATTATACAGTTTCAAACGATTAAACTGAATCGAACCGAACCTGTTTAAAACCAAACTGAATTACATATTTGGTTTTCGTTTCGGCTTTGAACTTTCTGAATTCGATTGTTTAGCATTATTTTTTACTTTTTTTAACTTTTTTGTTGTATCTTAAACCTCATTATTCAATTGGCTGTAGGTGAAGTGGTCTTGAAAGACCACTCGAACTTTTGGTTGCAATTGGTTGTTCAAAATGATTTTGATGAATTTACTCCTGCAGGAAGGGGTCTTTTATGAGGGTGAACCTGGAGATCTGAGGGTTAGTTTGTAATTATTGATGATGACTTAATTTTATTGTCAAATCTGTTTAAGAAGAGAAAAAGTATGTTATTGTTGATGTCTCGCATTTCGTGCAGATCCGCATGATTCGTACAACTCCACATCATCAACTTTTACATTAAAGAATAATTAAAAAAAACTCACCCAGACCATGCGTAGGCATGAACATGAGCATCAAAAACGTCCTATGGACATGGTCGTGCGATGGGTCGTCAGTGGGATAGGTATATCATTATTTGGTGTTTAGTTACTCTCCGGTGTGGTACTAGAAATTAGAGGCGGCAAAATGGTCGAAACGGGCTAGGTTGGGTAACGGGTCAAAAGGTAGTTTTTTTGTTATTGATCGAAACAGGTCAAGTCAGATTGATTTGTAATTTTATTGTCTACTATAAATTCATAGCATGTAATGTATTTACTAGGACCTAAGTATTCTATTATTCTAATGATTAAATTAATTTCATGAACTAAACTATTCTTGTGGTTTTGTGGATTAACATACACTTTGGGTGATTTTCGAGTCATTTTATTTTTAGCTTATATTTTTGTTTTACCTGTACGACCTATTAAGATGAAACTTTACTCAAAATGACTCATTTATAAGTAAACTGTTAGAAATTGCCACCTTTACCAGAATTTGACTAAGCTAGATTTTTGGTTTATAATATATCATAGGTACCTGTTAAAGATAATTCTTTACCCGGTAGGTCGTAACTGGTGGGTTTATAATATATCTAAAGAATTTTATAAATCGATAAGGTTATTGATAAGGACGGGACTCGATACATCGTTGTTGCGGAACTTAAACATATTTTGACGAGTATTGGGGAGAAGCTTGAGCCTACCGAGTTTGATTAGTGGATCCAAGAGATTGATGTTGGATCTGATAGGAAGATTAAATATGAGGAGTTCATTGTTGGTTCAGGCCCTTTGAGAAACACACAAAACTCACGAAACAAAAATGTTTAATGCTTGAAGAACAACACGTTTCATTTACTGCATATGTTTACATTAAATATGAAAACTATACTAACAAACCACTACCAACGTGAACCTAAATCTGCCTAAATAAAAGGAAACAACCCATGACCTTTGACCCACTAACAAGACTCAATCAAACACAAAATAACATGTGACTAAATATGCTTTCTACATTATCCGTATCCAGCTCCAAGAACCATTCTTCTGACCCGCAACCGGTTCTTGACCCGTACTCACCCAAACCGATTCGAACCCATCAAGATTAAACCAACAGTTCATTGCATGGATGGTTGCCAAATGAGTTGTAAGTTTTTGGTTTGTCTCTGTGTTGTGTTGGTGATTTATGTCCAATTTGTGATTTATTTGTTTGACCTTAAAATTAAAATTAGCTTTAGTTTTGGATGATAGTATGGTGTGTTTTTTTTTTTTTTTTTGAGTTTTATATGTTTTGGTAACATGAAATTTGGTAATTGCTATGATTTTTGTGGCTTTTTTTTGAGTAGTTAGTTTTACGGATTTGAATTAATTGTAGTTAGTTGCTGATAAAAGTAGAAATTGATGTGTTGTGAAAAGGTAATAGTTTTCAATGAAATTTCTTTAGTTTTGATTATGTGTGTTTGTTTGTATTTTAAGTATAAGTAAGTCAGCGTATGATGTTTAATGGACTGCGTCTATTAGACAATGTGTTATGGGAGGTGTGAAATGTAAAGAAAAGGGTGCCATATCTCCATCACATAGACTATGAGGCTTTCACATTCCACACCAAGTAATATGTGTTGTGGTAGTGGGTTGGGGGTAGATGATTGGTGGTTTAAATATTATTTAAAAAATAGTATACATAAATATATGTCGTTGGCGCCTATGGAACTCCCTCCACCCTCACCCACCAGCCATGGTAGGATACTGTACCCCCACCCAGTCAACGTGGCACCGTTTCGGCCTACAACAAGTTACCTTAGTTTGATTAATAAACCTAGGAGGGTTGCAGACACCCCAAAAGGCTGGGAAATGGCATATTCTTTGAAATGATGATTTTTTTGTTTGATTAAAGATTAAAAGAAATCACTAAATTATATTTACTAGTTGCTTATTTTTGGTGTTTATATGTTTTGAGTGGAAGCGTTTAAATATGATGTTGAAAGAAAACATGGAAGGGAGAATCATATTTTATATATGATATAGTTGGTTTAGACTTTAAGTAAAAGGAAGCACTCTACATTTGACAGGAAGTATCAATTTAAAACTGAAATGAGAATCTAAATAATGAAAAGTTTGAAGTAAATTAGCGGGATTTGTTTTTGAGGCCATCTTCTGATAAAATGGTTTTTATCTCTTTAAGTTTTCATGCGAAGGGTATTAATACCCTATTTCATTTTGCAAAACGGGCGGGTTGGGTAATGGGTCGGGTCGGACCACTTTAAAACAGGCCCGATGTGGTTCGGGTCTAAATCGGTTATGATCAAAATAAGTCTTGGTTAGAACACACTGGTTTTAGACAAGTCCAATTTGATTCGGGTCAAAACAGGTATGCTCAAAATAGGTTTGGGTCATAACGAACCAATTTTAAACAAGTCTTATTTGGTTTGGATCAAAACAGGTTTTGCTCAAAATAGGATCATGTCAAAATGGGTTATGCTCAAATATAGGTTATGGTCAAAACAGGTTTTCATCAAAGGAGGCAGTTTTCACTGGCGGTATGTTTCGCAATGACAATCAACAAAAGTCAAGGACAGTCACTTTCTAGAGTTGGTTTGTACTTAAAACAACCAGTATTATCTCATGGTCAATTGTAAGTTGCTTTACCATGGGCAAAAACACGAGATGGAGTCATACTACTAATAACAACGGTAAACCTACAGATTAAACAACTAATGTGGTTTATAAAGAGATTTTCAACGAATTGTGATCGTTGCATATTCATGAATTCAATTTATCGTTGTACTCTAATATATTCGTTTGTGTTTTAACGTGTATAAAATCATAATATGTATGTCAACTGTGATAATGAAGAGGTTTTCTTTTAGCAACCCGTGAAATTCGCGGGTTCTTAAACTAGTACAAAATAAAAATAAATAAGAAGGGTAAAAATGATTTTAGTCCATTGATCTAAGATTTGAAGGGTTAAGATTAGTTTTAAAGAAAAAAAGGTAATGGAATGGTATAAATGAAATCCTACATTTATTTACTTTCTCTCTCCACATGCAAGACATATGTCAATTCCCCCGATTAATTTAAAACGTCCATAATTTTTTCATACGACATTTTAAAAAAAGTTCACCATAATAACAATCGTTTTTTTATCTTTGATATGAGTATGATATTGCTATATAAAAATAAAATACAAAATTTTATTTTTACTGGGTTTTCTTTGTATTGTGTTAAATGTTCATATCATTGTGTTTTTTAACTGGGCTTTGGTCATTATGTTTTTACTAGGGCTTCTATGCATTGGGTTTTAGTCATTATGGACATGGAATGCTTCAATAAGCTTACCGTCAGCTAACTCTACAATCCTACATCGGTTGGGAGGAGAAGGAAGCCTTCCTTATAAGGGGGGTGGAAACCTTCTCTACCAAGACACGATTTGCTTGGGCGGGCAACACATCGGGTAAAACACAAAACTGTGAGTTCCTGGATAGGCAACCTATTGGGGGCAAAACAAACAATATCTTAGCATGGTTTTACTTGGGCTGTTGCAAATGGTATCGAGCTAGGGGTCAGGCTGGTGTGCCAGCGAGGACGCTGGCTCCCTAAGGAGGTTGGAGATGTAAGTCCCACATCGGTTGAAAAGGAGAAAGAAGCCTTCTTTATAAGGGGCTGGAAACCTTCTCTACCAAGACGCGTTTTGCTTGGGCGAGCAACTCGTCAGGTAAAAACAAAACCGTGAGTTCCTGGATGGGCAACCTATCGGGGCAAAACGGACAATATCTTGGCATGGTTTACTTGAGATGTTACACTTACCTATAATGGTTTCTTTCACTGAAAAAACTTACAAGACACATTAATAGTTTACGTCCTTTACACATAATGCTCCCAAAATTTATATTCACAAACTTTATATGATCTTTACCTAAAAAATTGCACGCTTATGGGCACACGGGTCTCCTAGGGACTGACCTATTTCTTCACTTGGGTAATACGTAAGGTACAACCTATAATGAAGGTAAATTACTCTGTCAAACACTAATTACATTTTAATCCACTCATCTTAATTACACTTTACTCCCTTAACTTTAACAAACTTATAGATAATTAGTTTGTAGCTACACTTTATCCTCTTATAAAAATTAACTACTCTCATGACTTTTAAACGGTCATAACCTTTTTGTATGTTAATATATTTTAAAAAAAAATCACACTATAAAAATGAGTATTTTATCCTCTTTAATTTGAGTATAGTATTGCCATCGTTTTTTAATTAGAAAATTGATATATTACGTGATTAATAGTGTCTAAGGGTGAACAATAACTGAATCTTTAACCGAAACCAAAGCGAAAATAGACAAAACCGAACCGAAATCAACCAAAAACTACAGAAAAACGGTTAACTGAAACCCGAATTGGCCAAAACCGGTTATCGACTTTTTTTGTACCCTCGTCTTAGCAAATTTAACCGAACCGTTCATATTTTTATATATCTCTAGCTTTATACCTTCAACTCATGTATTTCATATTTTATACCTCAATTTTATGTATTTATACATCTATGTCATGTACTTATAACTCAATTTCATGTATTTTTAAGCAAAAGTTTTAGTACAAGTTTGGTTTTGGCTATTAACCGACATTAAATGAATTTAAAAAAATTGCAATTTAACCAAATAAACCGAACGGATTGGTTAATATAATAGACCAATCGATGACTTCAGTTTCGATTGAGGATGATAACTAAAACAACCAAACATGCACACTCTGACAATGTTTGTGTTTCTTGTCGCATCGTGCGATCACTCTTCTGGTACACATATATAAACTTATGAACTTCTCTTAATATGTCACGTTAAAACCAACTTCATTAGTATAAGTAAAATGTTCAACTGATCTATAGAGTTTATGCGTCGCAATGCTCACCATAGCTCCGTCTAGTTTGATGACATATAGGAAATGATAACGTAGGATGCTTGGTGTCTTGATGTTGGCATTCCAATAATTATATAACTATAGCTAGATGATTAATTGTAATATCAAAACATGTAGTTTGAATGTATTTTTACTCTTTGAAGTGTGGCTTTAGTAAAGGGGAGGGAGTGAGTTATCTCAAAATACGACACTTTTGTTGTATGTCATATTAGCGTCGCCTAACCATTATTTTTGTTTTCCTCATATATATATATATACACACACAACATATATATATATATGTATGGTATGGTCAAAGAAAAAGTTAATTTTGCCTAAGTTGGGATAAAAATGGATCTTAACATTTTATTTTCAAATCAATAACTAAAATGAAAATATAAGAAAAAAAATAGAGGTGTAAGGATATTTTTGGAATAATATATTTGTTGATCCAAGGCTCATGGATATCCCCTCCCCCTCCTATTTTTAAACATTCATAACTCTTTATACGCATTATTTAAAAAAAATTGCATCATAAAATTGCACACCCAAATATGTGTGTGTTTATATATATTAATATTTTCTATTTTTATTTTATTTAAAAAATGTGAAATATGATAAGCGGGAAAGTGGGACGTCAAAACTAGGATAATAAGAAGAAAGCTGATGTGGCATCCGTAGAAATATGGGGAAAACTGGACGACCGCATCCACCCTTAGCACCAGAACCTATTAACGAGTGTTGGTGTTGCATGCCTTTTCTTTTTTAAGTTTAAATACATATTATCATCTTTCAAAGAAAATATTTATATATATATATATATTATCATCTGAATGTAGATGTTGGTAGCTTATGGTTTAAGGTTTTGGGTGAGATCTATTAAGAAACGGATTAAAGTTGTTGGGAATGGGGTCACATGCATTGGGGATAAAGTTACACGTCATATATGCATGTTAGCAGATGATATCTACGCACTCATCCCACTCACAAAACTTAAAAGTGAAAAAGACCTGTCCTTTTTTATTTTTCCAAAACAAATGCCGGATCTGCATGCATGTATGTTATATATAATAAACCGACTGATCAACTCAAGTGAGCTAGCTGCGGATATGGAGATGCAGCAGGTGATGGTGGTGGCTAAGGACGTGGAGGCACAGTTTGTGGAGTTGATGGTCCCTCTTTATTCTTATGGCTGTGGAAAGAAAATCAAGAAAGCCTTGGCCCATTTCAAAGGTAACTAGTTATATATAATCCCACTAGCTATATATATAATTAAACTGTTCGTACGTATTAGTAATACGTTGTTGATCAGGTATTTACTCGGTAAACGTGGATTATAAACACCAAAAGGTGACGGTATGGGGAATCTGCAACAAGAATGAGGTGTTGTCCACCGTTAGAACCAAGAGAAAAGGAGCTCGTTTCTGGAACCAGCTGGAAGATCATGATCAGCTTCAGGCCGACTCACCCTCCTCTTTTCGTAGATGTAGATCATCGATCAAGGGAGCACCATTCGGGCCTTTGTCTCTAAACTGGAAAGCCGCATGGAAGAAGGTCTTCAACAGATCCAACTCCTTCTAACAATGAATTTGCTATATATATATATATATATGTGTGTGTGCGCGCGCGCGCGCGCTGCTTTTTTAACATTGCTGCAAACCTACCTAGCTTACTTTGAGTCGGTTCTTAATTTTCTTTGCTTTGTTTTCTTACATTTGAATTAGCTTTCCGTCATAATTAAATCTCAATCAAAGAAATGGAGATGATCTTGGATATATGCCAAGCTTATATATTTGTCAATTAATATTAATATTTGTATGCGTGCCTTTTTTGTATTGATGTTTACAGTAGAAACTTTTGTCACATATAACTTCCGCATGATATGGTGCCAACCAGTCCATTCCTATGACTATGTCGAATTCTCCAAGTTCCACAGCCATTAGGTCTATAGGGATAACATGGTTGTTTAGGCTTATTTTACAATTTTTAACAATGTCAACTATCTCTCTTTGACTTCCATCAGCCATTTCTACTGTAAAGGTATGATCTAGGTTTTGGGACGCCTGGTTCAAGTAAGGTCTAAAGGTAGTCGACACTAGACTTCTATTTGCACCAGTATCAAATAAAACACGTGCATATACACCATTTACGAGATACGTACCCGTGATAACGTCTGGAGTGGTCTTGGCTTCTTCTGTGGTAAGTAGGCTGATTTGGTTGTGTCTTATCATTCCTTTTGAGTTTGGGACATTCAGATCTCATGTGGTTAGGGTCTCCACATTCGAAACACTTCTTCTTTTCCTTACATTCTTGAAGAGCATTACCCGTCTTTTTACAATTTGGACAAGGAAAACGACATTCCCTCGTATGAAAGCGTTTGCAAATTTGACATTGAGGAAATGTTTTAGGTCTTTTAAAGTTGTTATTCCAGGTGTCCCCTTTTCTTTCTTCCCATTTCCTTTTTGGTGCGGAAGATTCAGCCTGTCGCGGAATCATCTCGGCAGCCATGATGGCGCCAGCCTCAACAGTTTCTGCAAATGTCTTTGGCGACTTGGATTTGATAAAAACCCTCATTTTGGAGGGTAGACCCCAAATAAACCTATTGATCAGTTGTTCCTCAGTCAGGGATAAATAAGAAACCAATCGAGATATGTCGTTGAAACGAGAAACATACTCTCGGTATGTTTTATTTCCCATTTTTAAACAAAAGAATTCTACTTCCAGTTGCTCAGTTTCACTGGGAGGACAAAATTTAGCACGAAACTTATGGACAAACTCCTCCCATTTCATCTCTTTAACTTTTTCTTTGCCCTCTATTCGAACCACAATGTTCCACCAGTGAAGGGCTTCAGTTTCAAACATATGTACGGCGAATCGTACCTTGTTGCGATCATCACACTCACATATATCGAATACTGACTCCATTCGATTAAGCCAGTCTTGGGCTTCTATTGCTCCCTTTCTTCCGTCAAAGGACTGAGGTTACAGGACATGAAGTGCTTATAACTACATTCCTTCGATTTAGAATATTCACCTTTTTCTTCTAGTGTCATGGTTGCAATAGGGTTTTTCTTTTCGCCCATTCTTTCCCTTTGTCCTGGCGTGTAGGCAGTCGAGCTTTCTTGAGGTCGTTCTCCAGACTGGTTAACATTACCACTTGGTGCCTTGGTTATTATCTTAGCCACTTCCGCAGCTATATTGCGAATATCTTCACTATTTAAACGCATGCTCATAATAGACTGGGATCTGACACTGTGAGAGGGAGTTCGACTCCTATGAGAACCTTCCTCTCTTCTGCTGCTATTTTGTTCATGTCTAGATCCTTGTTCATCTCTATGTTCAAACGTTGTCTCTTTCCTATAGGAATATGATTATACAGAGTTGATACATCGTTATAATATAACAGTTATATATAGCACATAAAAAAACACAACATACTTTACTTCTTCTAGTGTCACTCAATTGACTATGCAGGTACTTTTCCTAAGAACATGTTATTTGGCCTAGTCTGAGTGTGTTATTAACCTTTAGAGCACTACTGGTTAAAGCTTAGGCATTCCTGTAATACCTACTTCGCTAAAACCTCAGGCTCTGATACCAACTGTAACACCCCACCCGTAACCTGGGTGATTATGCATAATTGATACACTTACAACGGAAGCAAACTAAACTTTCATTAAAACTTATAATATAGTCTGAGTACAACACTTTATTTATTTACAAACTTTAGCAACTAAAAACTCCTTGATCTTCTAAACTCTCCAACTGTCAAGTAGTTCCTATAGCTTTCCCCACGGTTCACCTGAGATAAATATACTCAAAATGACATCAGATATACTGGTGAGCTCATACTATACAATTTTATAAAGACATACCACAGTTTACATTATATGCATACACAATATGGGCCTGTGACCACATTATAGTCAGGTTGGGCCTCATTGAACCTTATAGGCCACATTTGACTTGTCATAAACCACCGCACAAGGGACATACTGATCCTCCAGCTGTGTCCCTACAGCCGTCACATAGGTATGAGTGTGTGTCGCTGGACCTTATAAGCACGAAGTGCCTGTGGGTACAACACATTATTACCCTTCCCAAAGTGACGCACCTCATTAAGCATAACAGGATCCCATATACCCCTACTGACACATGCATACTGCAGCATTCTCATTATTACCAGTTATGGACGAGTATACTATCACAGTTTTAAAAGACAAGTATGATGACTCCCCTGATTAGCAATAGCTTAACTGCCGCTAGTACAACCAGGTACTATCTCAAAATCCTGGCACAATTACATAATCCTAGGTTAGGCAATGAAATACCTAACCAGTCATTATCATGGTTGGATATTGGTTAGGACTACCTTGTTTAAGCATGGTTGAGCAGTCCATGCCTAACTCAGGCTAGGTTATCCAATACCCGCCCCTGACAATAACCCTAGTACCTAAAAGTAATACTAACACTACTACTACTATATTACTAATAATAATAATACTAATATTAACTATTAGCTATTAAAATAAATAACATAACCAAACGTAAACTTAAACGAGAGCATACCTTAAAACTATCTACAGCACGTTGATGTAGAGTTTCCCTACTCGTGCTCCAAAAACGACTACTAACAACACCAAAAGGGGTACTGCGTACTCGGGATTCTCTTATAATAGAGCGTTCCCGTTAAAGAAACTGATACCTAAACAAGCTATTGGGACTTCTATTTAAAGCTAGCAAGCAAGCACCTCAAATCATGGTCGATGTGGGATTCAATTGACGTGCCCACCTGCCTGCTTGACCTACCTGCCTGCTTATATATATTAATTCAGCTGCTTCACTTGTTTTACTCGTATAACTTTCAAACTATAACGTTTTATAAAACAACGAATACGTCATTAGAATGAGTATTTTTATCTACGTTTTAACCTAAGTTTCGTTAAAAAAGGAGCAAGATAAAAAATAATATATTTTATTATTAATATTAAACGGTCTCCTATAATAGCCAAGGCTCGTCAAAATATTTCACATTTCACACAACCACCGTACTCGTTCAACAATATATGAAATATAAATTGTATATTTCATACGTTTATAACCAGTACATTAAGGTTCGGGGTATTACACGATTACTTTGGGTCATCCATCAATTCGAAACCAAAATGCGTTGGGCCGCTTGGCATAGACTAGCGGCACCAAAATGTCTTAGCAGCCCTGGCATTAGCAGTATCTAGGCTGCAAATATGTCTACTATTAATGTGGCTATAATTAGGCTATAGAGATTTAAGACGTAACTGCTCTGTTTGTAGGTGCTAACACAATATAAGTAATAGTCATCACATATTTCATTTCATTGAGTCAAGTAATTACAAATAAGTGCTCCTCCTCAATCAAATATCTCATTAATTTTCTCTGAAATCTAAGAACTATTGATTAGTAGATCATGACCGAGTGATGATCTATTTATACAAAAAGACAAGCTACTTATGACATCAATTAACATCACCTAGAAAAGGACTTCTACTAATCAAACTAACTGAATGATTCTCAGTTGTTAGAGAACAATTGGTCATCTTACAAACGACTGCTAACACTAAAGACTGTTACAATACAAATAAATAATTGTCATACTAAAAAAATCTGTTATCAATGGTAACAACTGTTCCTTCAACAATAGTTCTTTAAATCGGTTCTTTGTATTTACCTTGTTTTAGCTTTAACAATAGTTTCTTCTATCAGTTCTTTGTCTTCATCAGTTGTTTCATTGGAGGTAACACTTCTTTCATTAGTTGATGTGAAGACCAACTGATATTAATCAATTGTTAGTTTTGGCTCAATTAATTCTTTTCAGGGTTCAACAATTTCCCTCTGAACCGGTGACGCCAAAACTACTTATAAATCTTTCACTATTTCTCATCAACTTATCTTTGATTTGTCCTTTGAATTGTAATTCAAAGTTCAAAGACATATTATCACCTTCTACTAATAGTAGTGGTAATTCCAGCAAGTCTTATGATCTTCAATACTAAATATGGAAATGGGCAGGGGCGGGGCGTGGCTTCTGCCATGGGCAAAGGGACTCGCGCCCCATTAACAAATGTGTGTTTTGAGGAAGGGGGGGTGGTTTGATGTGGCAACATGTGTTGCACAATCATGTAACTATACAAAAAAAGACGTAGAACCTATATTAGAGGTTCTCTAGTGGTTTTCTTTTAGATTGTTTGGGAGAGAGAAGGTGAAATGAGGGAAATAACTGAAGTGATGAGATGGATGAGAGATTGTGTTGAAAAGTTTTTGTGCATGAACGGCAAAAACCGAATACTATGAGAGGATGAAAGAGAGGAGAGAAATCAGAGAATTATGGTTTGTGAGAAGAAGATGAGAGAGTAAGTGGGGAAGTGCGACCTTACTCGTTATTAAAAGCCTAAAACACCCACTATTATGATGGCTTTACTATTATATATGGCTTTAAATATATAACAAATAAAATTGTATAAGTACAATGATTTTTATTGATCATCCCTAACTTGCGTCAACATTTGGTGACGAAAGCCATAATTTGCTTAGAAACCAGTAGGGGTGTGCACAAAATCGAATTAACCGAACCATAACTGAATTAACCGATAAAACCGAATCGAAAAACCGAACCAAATAAAAAACCTGTGGGTCGGTTAATGGTTTTTTTTTAAACTGAAAGTCGCGGGTCAGTTATGGTTATCAATATTTCTATACCCACCATAACCGAACCGAACCGACATGTAATAAATCTTTGTAGGATTTAGGACTTTTTGCCTTTTTTATAATATTTGATGTTTTTTATTAATTTTTTTAGTATTTATAGGTTATTTGATATCGTTTTGCGGTTTTGGTTGAATGTTTATTTGAATTTATGGAATATATCACATCACTTTATTTGAATATTCGGTAATAATCAGTATTAATATTATAGATTATATGTATTTTTTAATATTATGTAATATAATAATATATACAAATATGGAATAACAATTTATTCCAACTTAAAAAAAATAAGCTATTTTTAGCTAGGCTAAATATACGGTTAACCACCCACAACCGACCCGCTATACCCACCAAAACCGATTAACCATAACCGCCATAACCGATCGATTATGGTTATGGTTATCCATTAACCGACATCGCGGTGATGGTTATGGTTTTAGGTAAAACCGACCCAAACCGACTCATGCACACCTCTAGAAACCAGTACCTATTCAAAGAAATAATCATAATTTTTGTTCTTTTTTTTTAACGACCAACAAATCAATCCCGAGTACTTTTGAGGCACCCACTAGACAAACGGACTACTCCGAGAGTAACCCGAGTTATCCACCACCACTTCCGTGAAAAACCTGGTAACCCACCCGCCCGTAGACACGACAATGAAATTACCGGTAAAACTCGTTTGGCTCAAGGATCGAACCCAGGTTTCCCAGGGTCTCCTATCATTGCCCACCAGTGTCTCACTCTTTTTTGCCTCAAATGAGAATCGAACTTGAGTCTCCACAGAAGAACTCAAATCATCCTATCAGTTGAGCTTGAGGTCATTCTCTGTGTTCTAATGTGAAGGTTTCATTTTTTTTTTTTGTTTTACTTCTAACCACCTGCATTTATGGAATTTAGTTATTTTTAATAGGTTTTTAAAACAATATATGCGTTTTAGTTCTAGTATTGCGTATAATTTAAAAGAAACATGACACTAACATAATAAATGATCTCAACACCTAATCAGTGAAAGCTCACCATCCATCCTTGTTAAAGTCATTTTTAAGCAACAACTATTACACCTTCCATCATTGCCAATTTAGATGGGTCCATTTTTGGGCCAGAATAAAAATAGTTTAGTTTTATTCTACACAGTTAATGCGGTAAATATCGGATATCAGTCAAGAACCGATATTTAAGATATAGGTTATTTCGGTGAGATATCGGTAATTATAATATAGTGTAGAATTTATATATATAGCAATTTAACATTGATAATTCAGTGATATATAGGTTATATCGGTCAAATATCGGTTATATCGGTAAAATATCGGTCAATATCACTGATAATACTGGTACCGATATTCTGAATGATATTTGACACTGATATTTTACTAGGGGACCGATATGACCGATATAACCGATATATCACCGAGATTAACTGCATAGGTTTTATTATATGGGTACTAACTATCAATAATGTTTTTTTATCCACATCATATATATTTATCATATATTTAGTTGCTCAAGTTTTTTTCTGAACGGTGAATTTCTTTTAATCCATGTCGTATGTAGAACTTGAATCCAAGATTTTCTTCTTCTAAACCCAAGTGTTTGAAAGCTTTGTCTTTGCTAATGGATGATCACTCTATTCACCATTTCACCTGTTGGTATGTGTTCACTTTACTATAATTAAACCAATTTATATAAAATTTCCACTCGATGATCTACATGGATCTTGAATAATTTAGATGGTAAAATGACTAAAACGATTGCATTAAAGGAAAAAAAAGCTTGATTCATAGGAAAGTATTTTATACGAGGAAAAACTTACATGAAAACCTTTGTGAGACTGTTAAGATAATATATGGTCGTTTATTTGACAACTAGAATTCCCATTCGAAGATTTATGTGATTACAAAAAGTAACTATGTTATATTTAGTTATGTAGCTCCTATAAATGTTTGAAGAGTTAAATGCTATTTGCCTTATGTGATTTTGGGAGTTTGCAATTTGCCTCCCGGATTCAAAGGCTTTACAAACGCCGCCTTGTGCTTGCAAAATATGACACTATGCACCATTCTGTCAAATGGATGTTAGTTTGAAAATTTGACTTTGGGTGAAAAACATGGTCGTAAAAGTCGCTAGGCGCTCCCTAGTCGGTCGATTAGCGAGTTGAGAGTACTCGGCCTAGGCGGAGAATATTCGGGGAGTACTCGGATATTTTAAATTATAAAGAAATTAGTTTTCGAGAAATTATATATATGTCAAATATCATAAATTTACTAATATTTATAATAAATATGTAAATATCAATATAAATAAAAAATACATGTTCAAATAGTAAATTATTTTAAAAATCGATATTGATTACTTTGAAAATGATATTCATGGTAGAAATATAAATTATGTTTTATTTTTTTAAAGCCAAATTCGACGCAAGTCAACCTACCATATCCTATTTTGGCTAAGATCAACCGCCCGAACTTTTCGTTCAGTAGTGCCCGGTATGTAGTTTTCGTATATAGTTTTTTAGGTATGTACGTTTTCGACTCCCAGGTTTTATAATTTATTTAGTTATATACGTTTCGACCCCCGGTCGGAAATCTCAAGCTTCGCCACTGCTCCTTTGATTGTGAACGAGTTTGATATGGGGGTTGTTCAAGAAAAACCTGAGAAGTCGCTGGCTCCCATAGTGATTTGGGAAGTCGACATGTGTTTGGGGGGATACCGTGGCCCCTTCCCTTGTTTGTGTTAATCGGTCCCTTGCGACTCAGTTAGAGATGGCTAGGGGGCTGCTTTGCACACCCCAGATTCAGGTTCGATTAGGCCCCCAAATGTTGATGAATCTAGCCATCATTAGAGTGTCCTTGGCAAAACTACGCCGGGAAACCATGGTCATGGAAGAATGACCACTGCTGACCAGATTAAGATGAACAATGCAGTGGAAGACACCAGACTCGAATACATCCCTCCTATTATTTCTTTGGGACTTCTATGGATTTTAAGGTTGTTAATGTGCGTTTTAATGTTTGTGGCATTCTTTGCTTGGTGGTTGGAGCAGTGATGGTGATGATGGTAGAGGTGGTGATAATACAATGAATAAAAGAGTAGAAGAGATAGGGTTTTATGAAAGAAGATGGTGAGATTATAATATTGCAGTGGTAAGGTGTGATAGATTGCAAGTACGAGGGGACCGTTTGTGAAACCTTTGAATCCAGAAGGCAAAATTACAAACGCAGGAAAATTGCATTTTACTCATGTTTGAATTTCAATAGAGTAATATTTAAATAATTTTTATTTTAAATTTATTTTTAGTTATGTAACGTTTAAACATTAACATATACTTTTATGATTTAAGAGATTGAATAGTTTAAATAATAATAATAATAATAATAATAATAATAATAATAATAATAATAATAATAATTTTATTCACCTAAAGATTGAGTGGAAGCTAGACAAATTTTGATAAGACCAAAATATCAACCGAAACTTAGTAATATAATTTTATGTTTTTTTTCTTGCATTTTTCGGTTTTTTTATTTATTTTTAGCAATGTAATTTTTTATTTAATGAAATATTATTAATTTAATTTGAAAAAAGAATAACTGGGTAATGATTGGTTGGGGTATTATTGGGCATTATACCACTACATCCGTTTTAAGATAATGCCCCATATTGTCCACATGCTGATTGAACCATCACATGACGCATGGGTGGCCTTTATGGTGTGCGGGGAGGACCACTGCACATGGTCTGTGATTTCGAGACGCACATGTTTTTCTCAAAAAAAAAAAACCCTGATATATATATATATATATATATATTATGATCCGGTTCAAATGAAAACCACCCCAGTTGCGAGAACCATAAGAACTTCTCACATCCAATAGAATTTTAACACATCACCTATAATTAATTTAATTCAAAAGGATATTTTAGTCTTTTTCTCTCAATGTCATATCACCACTCTCTTATCTCTAAATCACATCACATCATAATATCCATTTCCTTTCATTTCTTTTATAACTTTTATATTTAAAATTGAGAAAAATATCTTAGGTTTTATATTAAAACAATAAAAATATTTCTAAATTTCGAAAATACAAAAATCTCAAAAATAATATCTATTTCGTTTTCCTCTATTTTCCCTAATTATGACATAATGTTATTTATAAAATGCAAGCTATATTTGTCTTATATGTTTATTATAAAATACAAATTATCGAAAATGATATCTATTTTTTTTGCTATGTATGTTTTTAAAACCCGGGGTGTAAAAAGTTCAAAACTGCGTGTAAAAAAAGTTTAAAACCGCGCGTAAAAAAGTTTAAAACCGTCGTGTAAAAAAGTTCTAAACCGGCGCGTAAAAAAAGTTAAAACCCGCACGTAAAAAAAGTTATAAACTGGCGCGAAAAAAAGTTTAAAACAGCGAGTAAAAAAACTTTTATACCGGCGTGTAAAAAAAGTTTAAAACCGCGCGTAAAAAAGTTTAAAACCGGGGCGTAAAAAAAGTTCTAAACCGGCGCGTAAAAAAGTTTTAAACCGGTGCGTAAAAAAAGTTTAAAAACGCGCGTGAAAAAGTTGAAACCGGCGCTTATAAAAAATTGAAAACGGCTCGTAAAAAAAGTTTAAAACCGGGAATCAAAAAAGTTTTATACCGACGCGTAAGTCACATTAATTAAATTATATTATATTTTTTATTTATTAAATTTTATTGTAAAAATTAAATCAAATTTTTTTGATGAATTACTATAAAAATTTTAATCAAATCATATTAATGAGACCAATTATTAATATATATATAGTAAAAGACGTAATTGCCCTTATCTCATTAAAAACAAAATTTCATTAATTAAAGCACAATCATTAATTTACTTTATTGTCTTTTTAATTTAATCCATCTAAAAACCTTTGATCAATGGTTAGTATTGATTTTTACGGTTCTCACAACTCAAGGTGGCTCTCATTTTACTCATCCCCTATACATATATATAGATATACACACACCAATACCAATTCCAATATAAGCCTATTTACAAATCAATTTTTATGGTTTAGAAGTTAGCCTGTTGGCAATAGGTTTAGTGAGCCTATTTTTATGCTTTAAATAGTAATTTTATTGTTTATCACTAAAGGAGTAAAGACACATTTTTTTCAAATGATAACATAAATTTTTAGAGACGTTACTAACATAACACAAAATATCCAAAAGTAAGGACATTATGTTCATATCCCACTAAAGATGGGTTGATCTAATAGGTATGTACGTAAGTTGGTATGTTAGAAGTGAATAATTAAATGTGTGGGAAGAGAGAGAGACGTGTTTCCACGATGGTGGGGTACCACCCATGATGAGAGGTGTATATAAATATAAGGGAGGAGGTGGTCACGGATCACCCAACCCAACCCCATTACCACCCACTTTGAATCAAGAGAAATGGGTTCGTCGGAGGAGGAAGCCTTCCTATTTGCGATGCAATTGGCAAGCGCGTCTGTGTTACCCATGGTGTTGAAATCCGCCATCGAGCTGGATCTGCTGGAGACCATTGCAAAAGCCGGCCCCGGTGCTTACGTCTCAACTGCTGACCTGGCGGCTCAGCTCCCCAAGGCCCACAACCCCGAGGCACCCGTCATTCTGGACAGGATCTGCCGTCTCTTGGCCAGCTACAACGTGCTTGAATGCAACCTCAACCGCAAGGATGATGGCTCAGTCGAACGTCTCTACGGTCTCGCACCCGTGTGTAAGTTCTCGGTGAAGAACCAAGACGGTGTTTCCTTGGCACCTCTTTTGCTCATGAACCAGGATAAGATTCTTATGGAGAGCTGGTATTATTTCCTTCCCTTTCCTCACTTCACAGCAACACCATGTCACCTACATAAACACCACTCTTTTCCTGTTTTCTTAATACAATTAATAATATTTATTGATTAAGGGGAAATATATGACATTTTTCTTTCACTAAATGTGACATTTTTCTTACCAAGCTTGGCCTTTAAGTATGTATGCAAAAGACGGAAAATGTAAAACTATATATGATCAAGTCTTGATGTTTTTCCCGTAGTTGGTGAAGTTTGTGCCAACTAAATTGGTATAACTAATTAAATAAATAAATTGTAGGCCGGAGTGAATACTACGCCACTTGGTAATTAAATAAAAAGATCAAGAGTAGGTATGCTTGTAGTAATCAATGAAATTGAAAACACGAACAGGTGGGATGTGATGTGATGTGATGTTAGGTACCATCTGAAAGATGCTGTGTTGGATGGTGGAATCCCTTTCAACAAGGCATACGGAATGACGGCCTTTGAGTATCACGGGAAAGATCCCAGATTCAACAAGGTTTTCAACGCCGGCATGTTTAATCACTCCACCATGACCATGAAAAAGATCCTGGACATCTATGACGGCTTCGACAACCTTAGCACCCTGGTGGATGTCGGGGGAGGAACCGGTGCCAGCCTCAGCATGATCGTCTCCAAACACCCTTTCATCAAGGGCATCAATTTTGATCTGCCCCATGTCATCGAGGATGCCACTAGCTACCCCGGGGTAGAGCACGTGGGTGGGGACATGTTTGAGAGCGTTCCTAAAGGAGATGCCATTTTCATGAAGTGGATCTGTCATGACTGGAGCGATGCCCACTGCCTCAAGTTCCTCAAAAACTGCTACAAAGCGCTGCCAGAGAATGGGAAAGTGATCGTGGCTGAATGCATCCTCCCAGAGGCGCCTGACTCCAGCCTAGCCACCCAGAACGTGGTCCACATAGACGTCATCATGTTGGCTCACAACCCCGGAGGCAAAGAGAGGACCGAGAAAGAGTTTGAGGCATTGGCAAAGGGGGCCGGATTCAGTGGCTTTCGCAAAGCCTGTTGTGCTCTCAGTACCTGGGTTCTTGAGTTCACCAAGTAGATGACGACACCACTACTCATCTCATCTCTTCTTGTTTCAATTCTGTTACTCCTTTTATTTTTTGGTTTTCTGTGTCTAAGCTTACATTGCAATATAATAATAATAATAAAATAATATCCTTATAAACCAACATTTTATTTTATTCTATTAAATCAATTATTATTATATGTCTTGGTGCTTGATTGATTAGTTGGTAAATCGTATGTCCCCACGTCACACCTACATCACATCTGTCCACTATGTATTTGGATTGGATATGTTACTTTTCTTTGAATAAGTCATCTTGTGCATATTTGGGTCAGTCTCATTCAAAATAATTTTTTTTAAATATTAGCTTTTCACTTTTAGTATTTTTTTTATTTTCATCTAAATATCTAATTTGCTTTATAGATTAAAATGACAAAACATTCCAAAATATTTAATTTGCTTTATAGATATCTAATATGGTAATAAAAAAAGTTATATTTAGATAAAAATAGAAAAAAGAGTAAATTACAAGCTTTGTCTTTTATATTTACACCAAATTACAAGAGCTGTCATTTGTTTTTAAAATTGACGGATTTTGTACATAAGGTTTCAAAATCTTTCACGTTATCCAGTTAAATTTTTTAGTTAAATTTAATTACCCAAGGGTATTTTAGTTTTGTTACCCATTTTTATTTAAAATTATTAAAAAATAAAACAAACCATTTTTAAGAAATATTATTATATATGAATAATGGATTTCAATAATCCTAACTATTAGTCGTTAGCCGGAAACGATCCAACTTCAAAATTAACCAGTGTTAGTCCCACATTTTCATATATTGTAAACCAGTGATTAAAAACGATAAGCAAACAAAAAGAAATTAAAGTTCTGATAGTAAAGTTTCACTAGTTTACAATATGTGAAAATATGGGTCATCACTGGTTATTTTTTAAGTAAAGGCCGTTACCTGTCAACAGTTAACATTTTAGATTATTAAAATCCATTATTCCTATTATATAATATCTACCGCACTCTCTCTCTAGCACTGACACCACCACCACCATCTTAATGATGAAAATGAAAACCGTTCAACCTTATGATTAAAGCTTCCATTTTTTGCTTTGGGACCATAGTCCATGCGTTCATCACATGTCTGATTTGAAGAAGTTGTTGACGGATTTAGAGTACCGGAAGAAACTCACCGCCGTCCGCCGCAACCAAATCACCCACCGCCGTCGTACCTAACCCACCACCACAACCACCCCTTCACCTCCATCCACCACCAAACCAATTTTCATCCCGCCGTACACTCACATCGCCACCGATGATCTTCTTCGTCGCCGCCCCACCCAGCTGCAACCAAACCTACCACAACCACCCACCCGCCACCCACCTGAAACACCTTCATTGCCGCCCAATTTGACCAAACACGTTTCATACACAAAAATCCCTTTTCAATTTCAAACAATCCCTAACCCTCAATCACCGTAGCCTCCAACCACCACCAATCCACTATCGTAACCCCCATCACCACAATCCCGGTACCATCCACCACCATCAACCACCCACCCTCCACCGCCTTCTGCAACCACCAAACATCCACCACCGTAGCCCTCATCAACCACCAATAACCCGTAGTGAACCAGCCCCCACCCTCCACCGACAACCACAACCATCCACCACCGACAACCTCAACCATCCACCACCGGTACCACCAACTACCAGATCTTCAACATCGATTGCATGTTAGAGATATAGATGAGAGAGAGAAGATAGACAGGAAAATGAGAGAATACATGGTTTTTTTATTTACAGGTATGTTTTTCATTTATATACACACAAGTCCTTAGATGATAATTATTTGCACAATAGTCCTTTGAACAATGAAATGCCAAAAATACCCTCATGTGCAAGGCACGTGACCAGATTTAACTAAAAAAATCTAACTGGGTTTAGCCTAAAGGACATAACGTGCAAGATTTTGAAATATTAAGTACAAAACCCGTCAATTTTAAAGACAAAGGACAGCGCCTGCAGTTTGGTGTAAACCTAAAACACAAAACTTGTAATTTACTAAAAAAAATCACAAAAGAGCGAGGGGCAAAATATAGTATAAAAAGTTGTTTTGAATGAAACTGACAAACACACCCAAACCTTAAAGACGATTTTGACAATTTACTCCTCTTTTTATTTTTCCCGAATTTAGTTTATCTCATAAAACCCAACTTTCATCAAGTTTCCAATGCTGTCCATTTATCAATATGATAAAGCTAAATTTATACACATTCTGATCTAATATAAAATGGTATGTATGAAAAACTACAAATCAAATAACAAGCTACCTCAATGCGGTTCCAGCAAACAGGTTTGATAAGAGAAGGAATGGAAAGCATCGATTTTCATTATTGTGGAATTGTGGAATAAAACTAATATTACGTCAATACAAGATATTAGCGATGGCAAAATGGTTGGGTAGGTAGGTTTGGGTCATTAGTTAAGATGAGTTTGAGTTATGATAGGTTTATTAAGAAAAGGTTAAAAATAAAAATGAAAATAATAAAAGTTGGCGGCAATGATGTGTCGTAACACGGGCTCCGTTAAACATCGACTACCTGGCCTTCACCGGAGACGTGTGTTGCACCACGTAGAGAACCGGCTTGGACCTTTTCACGTATAAAGAAAGTCAAGTTCTAAGTTTTTCATCTAGGAATGGAAAATCAGGTTTGCTGAGTATGTAGTAGCACTTAAATTTGGTGGTACTACTGGGTTTGACAAATTCCACATCGTGCTGGGAGCCAGGGGTGAAACATTGACCTAACTCAAGTACCACATTTGTGATAGTCGTGGTGGAAGGCACCAAAACACAACAGCCAGCTTCGGTTCACTTGTTAAGTAATTTGCAAATGCATTTTCTAAAAACAATACTTAAGATTTAAAACTTGTGAACTCACCAACTTTGTGTTGACACACTTTAGTATGTTCTTCCACAGGTCGCAAGGTATTGCACGCGATTAGGGACATTCATGGAGTCACATTATTAAACCTTTGAACATATT
The DNA here is from genome assembly GCA_947069175.1 of Scalesia atractyloides. Classification (NCBI taxonomy): domain Eukaryota; kingdom Viridiplantae; phylum Streptophyta; class Magnoliopsida; order Asterales; family Asteraceae; genus Scalesia; species Scalesia atractyloides. The sequence continues at coordinate 94,834,760 of CAMTDV010000010.1, read as the reverse complement.
TTTTAATACATTATTGCATTACTTTTTGGGCACGTTTGTTTTGCGCATTTGGTAAAATTTTTGCTATTACTTTACGCTTCCGCACTTTACTTGAACATTCAAAACATGTGTTTTCTCATTTAATTGAGCAACGACTTTTTCTAAAACATCATTAGAGGTCGTTCATTGTAACTAATGGCAATGATCCTAGTTTGTCAATCGTCTCGTGGTAAAACCCCACATGTGAAAATTGAGGGTGTGACATGGATCGACTCCGAATCTTGTGCCGCGAAATGATCCATAAGGGGATGTTTTTATCCTTGGTTACGCATGTATGATGTTGGATACACACATTTATTTAAGATTGATTATGCTCTATCGAGTTCCTATGTATCAAATTGCAATTACATATCAATATTGTATAGATGAATCTGTTTCTATTGTTTTAAAAAGTGTGTGGCGAACTGACGCATTTTGATCACCGATGCGTGAGGCACACATGTAAGTCTGGCGTTCATTATAAAAAGTAAGTCTGGCGTTAGTATTGGAGGTGGTTGACGAGCAATTAAAGGTCGGCGGGTAGTAAGAGGTGTACGATGGTGGGTGTCACATTTGCAGTGAAGGTGTACGGCGAAAATGGTTGGTGGTGTACGGTTACCAGTGGTGGTCGGGTTGTAGTTTGAAGGTGGGTGTAATGGTGGTTGAAACAATACAAATGGGATGGATGCTTGTGGTTGTTATGTTTAATGCCCCAAACAATATGATTATGTTTGTACATATTTGGTGCTAAAACTAAAAGAACCAACTTGTTAGATTTATCTAAAAAAGACAAAACAAGGGCAAAATATACTACAGAAATAGGGTTGATTTGAATGGAAAAAATGGACAAAAGCAGAAATCAAGGCGATGTGACAATTTATCGTGCTTTTTCAGTTATACCTCATCTTGTTGATAACTCACAAAATAACCAATTGTGCTATTGGGTTTCTAATGCTGACCATTTTTATCATTATGGTTATAAAGGCAAATTTACAATTTATCTAATTAAAATGGTATGTATGTAAATACAAATAAAATCAACAAGTTCAATGCGGTTTCTAGAATACAGGTTTGATAGAGAAGGAGGGAGAATCTTCGATTTACATTATTGTGATTGGGGAAAAATTAATTAGTTACGTGATATAGATATTAAGAGAAATATGGTTGTTGTAGGTGGGTTTTCTTATAGTAATGATGGATTTGAGTTATAATTGGTTTATTAGTAAATTAATAATGAAATGATAAATTAATTAGTTGAAATGGTGTTATAAGGTGTATAATAACATGATATGTTACGGAGAGTTGTGTTTCAACACTAGGAAGGTTGACCATTTCGTAACGTATAAGAAATGTGAATTTGGTTACTTCATCTAGGATATGGAAATCAGTTTGCTAGTATGTAGTAGCACTTAAATTTGGTGGTACTACTGGGTTTGACAAATTCCACATCGTGCTGGGAGCCAGGGGTGAAACATTGACCTAACTCAAGTACCACATTTGTGATAGTCGTGGTGGAAGGCACCAAAACACAACAGCCAGCTTCGGTTCACTTGTTAAGTAATTTGCAAATGCATTTTCTAAAAACAATACTTAAGATTTAAAACTTGTGAACTCACCAACTTTGTTTGACACACTTTAGTATGTTCTTCCACAGGTCGCAAGGTATTGCACGCGATTAGGGACATTCATGGAGTCACATTATTAAACCTTTGAACATATTTTTTAATACATTATTGCATTACTTTTTGGGCACGTTTGTTTTGCGCATTTGGTAAAACTTTGCTATTACTTTACGCTTCCGCACTTTACTTGAACATTCAAAACATGTGTTTTCTCATTTAATTGAGCAACGACTTTTTCTAAAACATCATTAGAGGTCGTTCATTGTAACTAATGGCAATGATCCTAGTTTGTCAATCGTCTCGTGGTAAAACCCCACATGTGAAAATTGAGGGTGTGACATGGATCGACTCCGAATCTTGTGCCGCGAAATGATCCATAAGGGGATGTTTTATCCTTGGTTACGCATGTATGATGTTGGATACACACATTTATTTAAGATTGATTATGCTCTATCGAGTTCCTATGTATCAAATTGCAATTACATATCAATATTGTATAGATGAATCTGTTTCTATTGTTTTAAAAAGTGTGTGGCGAACTGACGCATTTTGATCACCGATGCGTGAGGCACACATGTAAGTCTGGCGTTCATTATAAAAAGTAAGTCTGGCGTTAGTATTGGAGGTGGTTGACGAGCAATTAAAGGTCGGCGGTAGTAAGAGGTGTACGATGGTGGGTGTCACAGTTGCAGTGAAGGTGTACGGCGAAAATGGTTGGTGGTGTACGGTTACCAGTGGTGGTCGGGTGTAGTTTGAAGGTGGGTGTAATGGTGGTTGAAACAATACAAATGGGATGGATGCTTGTGGTTGTTATGTTTAATGCCCCAAAATCCTAACTATTGTTATTATGTTTGTTTAAATATTTAGCATGAAGCATAATAACTAGAAAGAACCAACTTGGTTAAAGATTTATGTCTTTAAGAAAGGAATAAACTAATGTGGCCAAACTAATAACTAACAAGAACTATGAGGGCTGAATGTGTGAACTGTGAAAAAAATGGGGTAACAAAATGCAAGAAATCAATTTGGTGAGCATATATGTGCATGTTCAAAGAGAGAAAAACCTCTCTTGTTGACAAACTCACAAAATTAAGCAAAATTGTGGCTAGATTGAGGATTAATCTTATGCATGAACCCGATTCTTTATCATCTAGGTGTGTTAATCACAAGGCAAGTTACAATTTTTGATTTGGTGAAGTTTGTAGAAGTACAAGTATGAAAATGCGAAAACTTGAATGGGTTTTGATACTATGATGAAATTGATGTAGAATTCTTGTTTGAAAGCATTTTGTGATTGAAAACATTGTGTAATTAGTACGTGGATTAGTTTTAAGAGAAAACTCCAGGTTGTATGAAGTGGTTTTCTTGACATAATAATGAAATTGGAACTCTTAGTATAAATTGTTATATTAGCTAAATAATATGAAAGTATGATTATTAATTATGTTGAAATGGTGTTATTAAGGAGTATGAATAACTTGGAAATGATATATTATGAAAGTTGTAGTTTTCTGAACATCTAGGAATGTTGCACACCAAGTATTCGATGAAATGCCTTGTATGAAAATTATGTGAAATTGTGATGAATACTTCATGCTAATCATGCTTAGAATGCATAAGTATGTAGTAGCACTTAAATTTGGTGGTACTACTGGGTTTGACAAATTCCACATCGTGCTGGGAGCCAGGGGTGAAACATTGACCTAACTCAAGTACCACATTTGTGATAGTCGTGGTGGAAGGCACCAAAACACAACAGCCAGCTTCGGTTCACTTGTTTAGTAATTTGCAAATGCATTTTCTAAAAACAATACTTAAGATTTAAAACTTGTGAACTCACCAACTTTGTATTGACACACTTTAGTATGTTCTTCCACAGGTCGCAAGGTATTGCACGCGATTAGGGACATTCATGGAGTCACATTATTAAACCTTTGAACATATTTTTTAATACATTATTGCATTACTTTTTGGGCACGTTTGTTTTGCGCATTTGGTAAAACTTTGCTATTACTTTACGCTTCCGCACTTTACTTGAACATTCAAAACATGTGTTTTCTCATTTAATTGAGCAACGACTTTTTCTAAAACATCATTAGAGGTCGTTCATTGTAACTAATGGCAATGATCCTAGTTTGTCAATCGTCTCGTGGTAAAACCCCACATGTGAAAATTGAGGGTGTGACATGGATCGACTCCGAATCTTGTGCCGCGAAATGATCCATAAGGGGATGTTTTATCCTTGGTTACGCATGTATGATGTTGGATACACACATTTATTTAAGATTGATTATGCTCTATCGAGTTCCTATGTATCAAATTGCAATTACATATCAATATTGTATAGATGAATCTGTTTCTATTGTTTTAAAAAGTGTGTGGCGAACTGACGCATTTTGATCACCGATGCGTGAGGCACACATGTAAGTCTGGCGTTCATTATAAAAAGTAAGTCTGGCGTTAGTATTGGAGGTGGTTGACGAGCAATTAAAGGTCGGCGGTAGTAAGAGGTGTACGATGGTGGGTGTCACAGTTGCAGTGAAGGTGTACGGCGAAAATGGTTGGTGGTGTACGGTTACCAGTGGTGGTCGGGTGTAGTTTGAAGGTGGGTGTAATGGTGGTTGAAACAATACAAATGGGATGGATGCTTGTGGTTGTTATGTTTAATGCCCCAAAATCCTAACTATTGTTATTATGTTTGTTTAAATATTTAGCATGAAGCATAATAACTAGAAAGAACCAACTTGGTTAAAGATTTATGTCTTTAAGAAAGGAATAAACTAATGTGGCCAAACTAATAACTAACAAGAACTATGAGGGCTGAATGTGTGAACTGTGAAAAAAATGGGGTAACAAAATGCAAGAAATCAATTTGGTGAGCATATATGTGCATGTTCAAAGAGAGAAAAACCTCTCTTGTTGACAAACTCACAAAATTAAGCAAAATTGTGGCTAGATTGAGGATTAATCTTATGCATGAACCCGATTTCTTTATCATCTAGGTGTGTTAATCACAAGGCAAGTTACAATTTTTGATTTGGTGAAGTTTGTAGAAGTACAAGTATGAAAATGCGAAAACTTGAATGGGTTTTGATACTATGATGAAATTGATGTAGAATTCTTGTTTGAAAGCATTTTGTGATTGAAAACATTGTGTAATTAGTACGTGGATTAGTTTTAAGAGAAAACTCCAGGTTGTATGAAGTGGGTTTTCTTGACATAATAATGAAATTGGAACTCTTAGTATAAATTGTTATATTAGCTAAATAATATGAAAGTATGATTATTAATTATGTTGAAATGGTGTTATAAGGAGTATGAATAACTTGGAAATGATATATTATGAAAGTTGTAGTTTTCTGAACATCTAGGAATGTTGCACACCAAGTATTCGATGAAATGCCTTGTATGAAAATTATGTGAAATTGTGATGAATACTTCATGCTAATCATGCTTAGAATGCATAAGTATGTAGTAGCACTTAAATTTGGTGGTACTACTGGGTTTGACAAATTCCACATCGTGCTGGGAGCCAGGGGTGAAACATTGACCTAACTCAAGTACCACATTTGTGATAGTCGTGGTGGAAGGCACCAAAACACAACAGCCAGCTTCGGTTCACTTGTTTAGTAATTTGCAAATGCATTTTCTAAAAACAATACTTAAGATTTAAAACTTGTGAACTCACCAACTTTGTATTGACACACTTTAGTATGTTCTTCCACAGGTCGCAAGGTATTGCACGCGATTAGGGACATTCATGGAGTCACATTATTAAACCTTTGAACATATTTTTTAATACATTATTGCATTACTTTTTGGGCACGTTTGTTTTGCGCATTTGGTAAAACTTTGCTATTACTTTACGCTTCCGCACTTTACTTGAACATTCAAAACATGTGTTTTCTCATTTAATTGAGCAACGACTTTTTCTAAAACATCATTAGAGGTCGTTCATTGTAACTAATGGCAATGATCCTAGTTTGTCAATCGTCTCGTGGTAAAACCCCACATGTGAAAATTGAGGGTGTGACATGGATCGACTCCGAATCTTGTGCCGCGAAATGATCCATAAGGGGATGTTTTATCCTTGGTTACGCATGTATGATGTTGGATACACACATTTATTTAAGATTGATTATGCTCTATCGAGTTCCTATGTATCAAATTGCAATTACATATCAATATTGTATAGATGAATCTGTTTCTATTGTTTTAAAAAGTGTGTGGCGAACTGACGCATTTTGATCACCGATGCGTGAGGCACACATGTAAGTCTGGCGTTCATTATAAAAAGTAAGTCTGGCGTTAGTATTGGAGGTGGTTGACGAGCAATTAAAGGTCGGCGGTAGTAAGAGGTGTACGATGGTGGGTGTCACAGTTGCAGTGAAGGTGTACGGCGAAAATGGTTGGTGGTGTACGGTTACCAGTGGTGGTCGGGTGTAGTTTGAAGGTGGGTGTAATGGTGGTTGAAACAATACAAATGGGATGGATGCTTGTGGTTGTTATGTTTAATGCCCCAAAATCCTAACTATTGTTATTATGTTTGTTTAAATATTTAGCATGAAGCATAATAACTAGAAAGAACCAACTTGGTTAAAGATTTATGTCTTTAAGAAAGGAATAAACTAATGTGGCCAAACTAATAACTAACAAGAACTATGAGGGCTGAATGTGTGAACTGTGAAAAAAATGGGGTAACAAAATGCAAGAAATCAATTTGGTGAGCATATATGTGCATGTTCAAAGAGAGAAAAACCTCTCTTGTTGACAAACTCACAAAATTAAGCAAAATTGTGGCTAGATTGAGGATTAATCTTATGCATGAACCCGATTTCTTTATCATCTAGGTGTGTTAATCACAAGGCAAGTTACAATTTTTGATTTGGTGAAGTTTGTAGAAGTACAAGTATGAAAATGCGAAAACTTGAATGGGTTTTGATACTATGATGAAATTGATGTAGAATTCTTGTTTGAAAGCATTTTGTGATTGAAAACATTGTGTAATTAGTACGTGGATTAGTTTTAAGAGAAAACTCCAGGTTGTATGAAGTGGGTTTTCTTGACATAATAATGAAATTGGAACTCTTAGTATAAATTGTTATATTAGCTAAATAATATGAAAGTATGATTATTAATTATGTTGAAATGGTGTTATAAGGAGTATGAATAACTTGGAAATGATATATTATGAAAGTTGTAGTTTTCTGAATATCTAGGAATGTTGCACACCAAGTATTCGATGAAATGCCTTGTATGAAAATTATGTGAAATTGTGATGAATACTTCATGCTAATCATGCTTAGAATGCATAAGTTTATGTTTGTGGTGATTCTAACGTTCTCTTGTTGTAAAAGTATGATAATGAATCGAATTCATAAAACTAAGAACGAATTTATCACAACTGAAGGAGTGAAAGAAGAAGCCTCAAGCAACACCAAACGACAAGGAAGTCAAGATCGTGGTAAGTTGTTCTAGCTTACAAGTTTGATTCAGTTGTAGTAGTAGTAACGTCTATTGAGTCCATGTTTTTATGTAGTATTGTTTCTAAGTGGCACTTTGGTAGTGTGAAGTTGACTCGTTTGAACGGGTCGATTTGGGTAACTGAATGATAAATGAATGGAAGTCAAGATGTAGATCTCGAATGTTGTTGAGCCTAATAATTTGGCATTACGGATGATTAGAATGTGTCAAAGAATGAAATGAATGAATTCGGATTATGTAAGCATAAATCCATGGTAGTAACTTAGTATGTTTTAGAATGAAATACTTGAAGGTTGACTAATAGTTAATGAAACGGGAAGGTCAAATGGATCATGTTATGCAATTTTGACAAAACCCTAACTTATGTCATAATGTTGCAGGAAAATCTTCGGTTTAAAGGAATGTCAAGCTTGGGACGAATACACTCGGTTATGCGCTTTCGGGATGCCAAAACTTTCAAATGGGTCAAAAATTTTGTTATGAAATGATGTGGTCAAGTTTCATTTGTTGTTTCAAGAATACTTTAACTTAGGTTTTTGGTATGTAAATAAGATTCGGTCAAACAAAATATGTCATGTAACTAGATGTGGATATGTTTAGCTTATACCTTTGGGAAAAACGTTTGTAAGTGTTTGTGTAAAAATGTTTAAATTGGGACCAAGTTTCGTTAATGTAGAAAGTGTTTTGATCCTTAAGGATAACATGTTTTACGTTATGGTGATGATGCTTGAGTTGAAGGTGAGTGTAATTTATTTTATTTTATTTTGCTCCAGTTCCACGTCATTTTGCCACCTTATAAAAAAATAAGCCATGTCATAACAAATTGGCCACGTAAGCAAAAAGAACTAACCAAGTTAGTGTTTGGTTAACGACGGGATGATACAACATACAAAGTGTTAAGTTAGGAGAGGTGGTAGTCAAAGTGAAAGTTGAGAGTGAAAGCAGCCAATAACAAATAGTTGGGATGATTAAATCCAATAACCTTAACTAAGTAACCATCTAGGGTTTTCCTAGTGTTAAATAATTTCCTTTGAAACTCTTATCAATGTGTACATGCACTCTTCTCCTGTGTATATTGCTAGTTTGGATAAAATTTCCAAGTTCATATATTTTTTTATTTGATTTTGTTGAGATTCTATATTTGATTCTTTTAATTAACTTCAAAATCCGAGTTAAATTTATTTGATGGTTTTTTTTAATAACCAACGAATACTATATAAGACCGGTCATTCGAACCAACTCGTTGGCGAAAGGCCACTCACACCCCTGCGAACAGTGGCGAAGCTTGAAAATTTCCACCGGGAGATCGGAAGTCACCGGACCTAAAAAATTCTATAAAACCGGAGGGTCGAAAACGTATATACCTAAAGGCCCACTGCCTGCAAACACATACAATGTTTTTAACCAGACCCGCCCACCATTCCAGAGAAAACACACCACCCAAAAGCCCACTGTGATAAAACTCTGGCCCACTTGTAAACTTCAACCGATGAACTTCACATTTGAAGACCATGGATGCCTCCTCCCAAATCAATTAAAAATTATTACAACTCTACTCAGTATTAGTTTATTTGTGCAAGTTTTTATATATTATCACAACTCTAATCAGTATAGTTATTCGAAAGACTTACTAAATCATCATTTATAAATATATGAAACTTAGAAAATAGGTTAAATGATACCAAAACATAATATTTATAAATTTAACCACGTGTTATCACATTAACCTAGTTTGACGGGTGTAAATCATGTCACGTTGAAGAAGTTCGGGTTCGTAGTTTGATGAATTGAATAGTAAATCCAAACATGACCCATATATTTATTTCACAATTTATGTCAAAGACATGACCAGCAACTTAGACACGTAAAATGGTGTTCACCCATTCAATGTTGATATACTAATATTAGTAATACATTGTGACTTCTTTCAACAATTTAGATAATAATTGGCTCCAAATCATTTTGTGATCAGTATACTTTATTTTTTATGCAAAAGATCGAGTTTATCCATAATCCAACTGCCAAATTGTTTTTATCGAATGTGTGTGGGTTTGTGTTTAAGAGGGCGGAGAAGAAAGAAAATGAGACAAGACGACTTGTGTTGGAGAATAGTATAAAATATGAAACAAACAACCTCTTCACTTCCTATGAAAGATACATAACTATCTAGTCATTTCTTCACTAAACAATACTAGGCCCACCTTTGTATCAAAATACGATAAAGCTTTTTGGTGCCTCGATTTCTAATATATATATATATATATATATGTATAGTGTATATTTTTTTACTTTTGAGTTCTCAAAAGAAGCAAAACACGTTAATATTCATCAAGTTTGGTGCAATAAATCACGGTAAAACAAGTAATAACATAGTTGCATGTTCTTCAACTTGCAGAAAGAAATTCACAATGAAAAAGATACAAATCCTATTAGTTTGTTTTGGAGATCATGTTTTTCCAATGCACTTCATTTTTCCGGTTTATATCCTGGAGTGGAAAATGTTTTAGGTTAGACATTGATGAAGCAAGCATTCTAGAACAAGCCATAGACTAAAGCAAATCACTATAGTATGAGTTGGAACATCGAAAGCCAAACAACCTTTTGTCTTTTTCTAACATAATAAATGTAACTAATTATGATTACAAAACCCATTCTATACGATATTAACCAAAATTTTGAATATAAATAAACTTATTTAAGAGATTGTGTGCATAAAAAATGCAATTTAGACTAAGACTTTCAATTATCATCATATTTAATTAAAAAAATCAAATTGACTGATTTAGACTAAGTGAGGTCATGGGCATTGGTCTGGAATATGCCATATGCTCAAAGTAAGTTTGTTTTTTTTAACATTACTTCATTTTAGCATTTCCATATTTGGCTTCTAAAGCTGACCATAAGGCTAGTGGGTATGGTTAGGGTCATTCTTGGAAGGATGGGTCGTCACGTCAGCGTCACGTAGGATAGGTGTGAGAATGGGTCTAAGGGGGATGGATCTAGGGGGTGGGGGATAAGCCTCTTTATATATATATATTAGTGTGTGTGTATGCATGTATAGGGGTGTGTGAGAGGTGGAGGGGCGGCATGAGCGGCAAATGTTTGCCGGGTTTGCCGGACCAAGCGACTTGCCGGAGCAAAGGGATGGAGGCGACCGGAGCGGCTGTATATGGACGGGCCTATGCCGTGCCCCATACCCACTAGCCTAAGGATCCCACTGGAGATGGTCGGTCATATTGATCAAACTATTCAACTAAACAAATAGACTAGCAGAAAGCCATTGGCATCAAAGGTTAAATTAGTTTTGGATAAAATGTAAGAAAAAACTTTAGGGTGGGCAAGTGATGGGTGCGAGGGAGATGAAAGAACGTCGCAAGCCCTTGATCACGCGTGATGGAGCTTGAAGACGTGATGTGTTTCGTTTGCTTGATAGGAGAATGTGTGTGTGACTTTGGTGTTGGGGTGTGAGTGATGACCATTGCAAGTGTGACGGGGTAATATGTGATGAAGTGAGATGTCAAATGGTGATTGGGTGTGACGAGTGATGACCGTCCTAAAGCTGCATAAAATATATGGGTACATGTGTAGGTATATACATAAAGGTGGACACATATGTACCACTATTCCAGTGAGGTTGGGGATTTCGCTGTGGTGTTAAATCCTGATGAGGGTAATAACCATCAACTGTGTATTGCATTTGTTCACCTCCTGTGGCTGAGTGAAGTGTTTTTTTTTTTTTTTTTAAAATGCATCAGATGGGGGAAGACATAACAGTTTCTTTTGAAAAGGTGTAGGCTTCACAAGATGCATACATGATTACAATGACAAAATTGATATCCAGAAATGTGTTATCCATTGAAAAGAAAAGAAAAGAAAAGAAAAGAAAAGGGCTTACGCTTACTCTCTGTTGCCAATTCTATAAACGATACGGCCCCTGGTAGAATCATATCGACTGACTTCAATTTTAACTTTGTCCCCTGGGAGCATCCTTATGGAATTGCGTCGGATTTTGCCAGAGATGTAGCCCAGAACCACGTCGCCGTTTTCTAAACGAACCCAAAACATCCCATTCGGAAGGGATTCGGTAATCAGCCCTTTCGCCACCCACTTTTGCTCGCTCGAATCAGAGGAGGAGGATGCTTTAGCCAAAACCACTCTGCCTCCTCTAGGGTTTGGAGAAAAGGAAGGAGGTGTCTTCTTCAGTGGAGGAGTCGGAGTCCTGCTGCAGAAGAAGAATACCAACGGAGGAGCAGAACAACAATAAGATGAAGAAGAAGATCCTCCGAATATCGTAGAAGCCGCCATATGATATATTATCACACGGGAGAACAAACCCTACACACCAATATCTCCAAATTCTTTCTTTCTTTTCTTCTTGGAATAACAAAATATTTTTCCCTTCCTTTTATTATTTTTACTTGAGAGAGTTTGACATATTTGAAAAGTATCTGAGTGAAGAATAGAGAAAATGTTACTGTTTATCTATAAATTTGAGAGACATTGTTCACTCTTATAATTTTTTAATATTTTTTAAAAGTGGTTGTGAGAAAAAATGTAATAATAAATATAGAAAAAATATTATTTAATTGAAAGGAGAGAGAAAATGTTGTGATTTTTAGTGTAATTATAAGAATGGAGATTGAGGAAAGGATGTGAATGCTCTAAGAGAATGTTTCGGTTAAGCTTATTTTCGAAGAAGTTATAACTTATTCACTTATAAATTTTAATAACTTGTTTTCATAGTGTTTGCGTTAGATTATTTAAGTTGTTTTTTTATGTGTTGAGAAGTTGAAAATAATAAGTTAGTATTTTTAATTTATGACTTATATAAATTAATAAGTTGTTTTTGAGAAGAATCCCAAACACCCCTTAGTATGGACTTGCGCAGTTAAACCCATACATGCAATTGAATTTTACTCTAATTTTATCGGGTTGCTAACTACGAAAGCATCTAAAAACAAAAAAGGGTGAGAACCTAATGTAGAGTATAATGATAGTATGAGCTTCATTTGAGAAAAAAATAAACTAAGAAGAAAAAGAACAAATTATATATTCGTAAAATATTAAACTAAAAACACAATGAGCAACAGATTAAAACACAATGAATAACAAACCAAAAAACACAATGAAAAACAAACTAAAACACATTAAATAGCAGACTAAACACAAATACCAAAACCTATAACACAATGTATATAAAACTCACCCAATTGAAAAAAAAACAATAATCAGAATTAATAACACAAGGTATAAAAAAACCCAAATATATATCATCTTCATTGTGTCATATATTGTGTTACAAGTTCTGATAAAAAACGCAATGGACTGGTCACTAATTAACATTGTTTTATAAGTTTTGATAATAACACAATGCATAGAAACCTAAGTAAAAACATAATGATCATCAAAACCCAGTTGAAAAAAAAAAGACAGAACCTTTAACACAAAACAAACAAAAAAAAAAACCCAGTAAAAATGAAATATTTTTATTTTGTTTTTATGTAGAAATATCATACTCATATTTTAGTTTTGATTAGTTTTTCATGTAAGGTTAGGCGTCTAACAGCACCGTATTCACATTCCCATGTATTTATCTATTATTAATCTAAAACATTCCTATCTTACATCATCAAAACAATACATATTCGAGATTAGATTTGTGACATCCGGTTTTTCAGATATCTTAAACGCACTACTTCATGGTTATTCGTTCCTACGTTAAATTGATTCGGAGACTTAAATTACACGCTCGAAATAATTACGATAATTTCGTGAACTTGTCAAACGAATTACGTGCTATGTGTATTAAACGTTTATGAGTTGGTGAATTATTATGTGATGTTCGATTTCGTGATTTGTTTTAGTTATAAAATATATATAGTAAATATATAGACGAACCGAACCGAACCGCGACACGAGCCGGCCTCATTTCCTTGCGACTCAAGGAGTTAACCAAACTTGGGGATCAAGTTTTAAACCCAAACCGCCCCACCCAAACCCTTTCGGCCGCGAGCACCCCAAACCGCAAACCCATTCCTTTTCTTTGTCCCTTGCGCTATATATACACACACATGCATGAGCTTTGCTTCACAAAACAAAACACAAAACCCTAATAGCTAAACAGCCGACGGCAGCACTCCACTTATTCCCTCGATCGCAAACAGCTTGGCTACATCTTTCTCGGTCGCGAACAGCCTTCCTTTCTCGGTCGCGATCACTTCAAACCGAATCCATTCCCATCCAAGTCTCGGCCATTAATCTTGTTATTAAAGGTTAGGATTTATCATTGTTTGCAAGATCATATTCGGATTTATATGTTTGAATGTAGTGTTATGTTGTTAATCGGCTGATTTGGCTAGTTTGCAAGTTTGATGTTTTCGGAAATCTAGAAACATAGGCTGCGTTTTGTTTGATAAAAACTATAGGTTATGATTAGGGTTTGCATGGGTATGATATATATGATAGTATATGATTGGAAATTCTGTTCTTGATCGCATATGTTCAATGTATCGACGGTTTAAGCGAGTTAGATTGTGATAAAGTGCTGAATCAGATTGCTGAATGGTGGTTACAGCCAACTTCAACTGGCTGTAACTCGGTCATTATTTATCGAAAAACGGATTTTCTGAAGTCTAAAACGTAGAGTTTTGAAAAACGATTCTAATGGCGCTGGATTCATATTTTTCTGAAGTCGTTTGATATTTTTAAGTGGCCAATTAAGTTCAGTAACTAAAGCTGTGAAAATCCTGAAAATTTGTTAGTTGTTTATCGAGTTGGATTTAATAATCTGTAGGGAGTCGAATCATGAAATTTGTACAGCAACTAGATATGGAAATTTCCGGCAACTCCCACTGGAATTTTGTTCATTGGACGAACGGTGATTTTTAAATGAATTCTTCCGTGGACTGCAGTCAGAAAGCGAACGGTGATAAAGTGCTGAATCAGATTGCTGAATGGTGGGTACAGCATCCTAGAATATTAATATTTATGAAAAATTGGTAAAGTGTTAGGACTTTAAAAATTTATATAAAATTTTACAGTATAGTTGTCACCTTCTGTAAAATAATTGGAATTTTTGGAACGTTGGAACTATTTTATAAAAATCCTCGAAAACAGCCGAATTATGAGTTTGTAAGCTGAAACTTGATAACTTGCGAATGTGTGCACCAAAGTGTTGCATGAATTGGATTGTGTTCATGATAAATTGTTTTGATCACTATGTTCATATGAGGATACTTGCATGCATGTTTGAGTGTTAGGAATTTTGATTGTGTGTACCGCTTTGCGCGTAAATTATGTGTAGGATTTGTATTGGTGTGTTCACACACTGACTTGAAATCAATTGACTTGTTAGGACGCAATTAGCGGTCCCATCATTTGCAACTTCTGTGCTACACTAACCGAGCAACTAAAGGTGAGTTCACCGCCCCTAACTTTATCCGGTTTTAAACAACAGGGGGAGAAACATGTATACACTCTTCAACTCAATCTCTTTACGTTATACAAAATTAACGTCATTAAACTATTCGGTAACTAAGTAAATGTTAATGTACGTTATGGTCACTAAGCAGCTATATCACACAAGTCCTCGACAATCTCTCGGATCGTTAGTATTGGGTTTAGATAGCGGGGAAATTATAAGTAGTACTACTGGGCCCGACAAGCCCCATCCGAGCTAGTCGCGCTAGCCGACCGGGTATGGTCAACGGGTGAATAATTTGGCCTAACTTCGCCATGGTCAGTGATAGGCCTGGCAACACGGAGGCACAACAGTCAGCTTCGATCGCGAACACTTACGTGACATAACTTTAGGCTAGCTACCTATATATATTAACATTGAACTTAATTACGAATCAACAATATTATCCCGGGTTAGGGATAATGGAACCAACAACAATATTATCCCGGGTTAGGGATAATGGAATCAACAACGTTATTATTCCGGGTTAGGAATAATGGAACCTCATTATTATTCCGGGTAAGGAATAATGGGACTATCGGTATTATTCCGGGTAAGGAATAATGGAACTATCAGTATTATTCCAGGTTGGGAATAATGGAACTAAATCGTTATCCTGGGTTAGGGATAACGGGGGAAACAAACTATTAACCGAACAAACGAATTTATGAAAACCTGTGAACTCACTCTTCTTTAATGTTGACACTTGTTTCTTTACATGTTTCTCAGGACGCTAGGAGCTCTATGTGCACTCACTTGCATTGATCAAGACATCTTTTATCGAGTCCCATTTACAAACATTGTTTTGGATTTTTCTTTAGTTTTGGCGTTTGTGTTGGCGCCCGTTCCTTTACTTTATTTTTTTATGCTTCCGCTCAACTTTAAAAACTAATGCTTCCGCTAAACATTGGTAACTAACTAAGACAATATAAAATCTACTATGAATGGTTAAACAAATGATTTTTGGAAAACGTATTATCAAATCATATAGAGTCGTTCGACGTACTAGTGTCTCAGATTCTGGTTTGTTCACACGCCTCGCGGTAAAACTCCGCAAGTGAAAATTGAGGGTGTGACAGATTGGTATTAGAGCCACTAGCTATAGAGAACCAGGTTTGCATTAAAAGTAGACCTAAACTATAGCTGATTACATGACACTAGACGTAGTTTGGCACCGAATTGTTATATCTTGTTATGTGATGTACCACAACTGTGCTATGTAAAATGTGAATGCATAGTAAGAAATGAATGCAACTCATAACTAACTACACAACCTAACAGGCAATGTCATCATCATCATCATCATCCGACAAACTTTCGCAACCAAGGGCGCCAGGAAAGGCACCTATGGTGGAACCCTTACCATCTTATGGCGTGGAGACACGCTCAGCTGCGAGAAAAAGGCTCGCTCTGGGGGAGGAGTCGTCATCACGCCCAACCATCGCTGTGCCGGTCGAACCGGTTAACTCGGTAGAAGTAGGGAATGACCTACTTAGAGATATGATACGGAAACAACAAGAACAATTAGAAAGAATGCATGAAACCATCCTAGCACAGGGATGGATGATACGACAATTGACAGGTAAAACTGGATCGCTCGAGGAAGAGCAACATACGAGTAAGATAGCTCGTAACACTTTAGCCAGAGATCTGCGTGCTGAGCAGATAAGGGCCGACTGGCTCGAAGACAGAGTCCTGGAATCTAGTTGGAGAATTCAGGAGCTAGAACAAAATCAAGCACCTGCACCAGCACCGGCCCCTCTAGTGCCGGTAGAGGAGGATCCGGAAGAGGATCCAGAGGGGAATCCTGAAGAGGATCCAGAAGAGGATCCAGAGGAGGATCCGGAGGAGGACCCAGCTGTAGAAGCCGGGAATGCCGCGCAAGATGACGGCAACGATAGTGATTTGGGGGATGGAGACGTAGAAGACTGACACGTCTCGCTTATTTTATTTACTTTCCTTCAGTCTATTTATTTTCCCACTTATGTTCAAACTTGAGACTTTATAGTAAACTGATATGTTTGGTTGACACTTTGTAAGACGTTGAAACTTTATTTAAT
Source organism: Scalesia atractyloides (assembly GCA_947069175.1). Taxonomy (NCBI): domain Eukaryota; kingdom Viridiplantae; phylum Streptophyta; class Magnoliopsida; order Asterales; family Asteraceae; genus Scalesia; species Scalesia atractyloides. The sequence goes on along the minus strand of CAMTDV010000010.1, from coordinate 94,818,117 downwards.
CAAGTATTTCTTTTGACTATTTAATTTATTTGAGTTAACATAACTTGAGAATTATTTAAGTATGGAATAGGATAACTATATTGGATATATAGACTTATCGGTGTGTGTTTATGTTGTCTTACGAAGATCTAAATGGCACCTGGACGTCGCGGAACCCTTAACATGACGCCCGAAGAACTAGCTGCAATGATCCAAGAGCACGTGAATGCAGCTCTAGCGGGTGTTCAGAACCAACTGGCAGGTAACCATTATTAAATTTTCATGAGAAAATCTAATAGTTGGGCTAGTAGAATTCCTCGCTGACTACCTGTCCTATGTCAGCAGGAGGGGGTTTTAACCCCTACAAGATGTTCCTCGACGCGAAGCCAAGCAAATTCTCGGGGGCAGAAGGACCCATAGGACTGGTCCGCTGGATCGAAAAATCTGAATCAGTATTTGAAATGTGCAACTGTCTGGAGGCCAACAAGGTCAAGTATGCAGCCTCAACACTGGAAGATGGGGCACTAACTTGGTGGAATGCACAAGTCCAAACGCGTGGACTTATTGCTGCAAATGCAATGGCCTGGGCCGAGTTTAAGGCCCTAATCAAAGAGGAGTACTGTCCGCGAGACAGAGTGCAACAGTTGGAGCAAACATTATGGAACCACAAGATGGTGGATCTGAAATCGAAGCATACACAGCAAAACATCACGACTTGGTATTTCTATGTCCCGATCTGGCCAACACTGTGGAGAAACGACTCGAGTTCTACCTTGGGGGTCTGGTTCCGGAGATTCAGGGTATGGTAATGGCTAGCAACCCTGCAACTGAGCATCAAGCAATCAGGTTGGCGCACAAACTCACCGATAAGGCGGTGGAACAAAGGAAGTTGCCAACTCGGGGTACAACTGAAGTTGCCCCTGATAATAAAAGAAAGTTTGAAGACTCGTCTGTTCGACAGTCTTCGTCATCCCAGCCACAACAGGGGAACCAGAAGCGGTTCAATAATTACAACAGCCACCAGGGTCACCAAAATCAGCCCGCCAACAACACAACAACCAGAACGCAAGCGGCTATGTAGGTCGAAAGCCGCAGTGCAATTGCTGTAATCTTCATCATCACGGCCCTTGTGCCGGGAATCGCTGCCAACGATGTGGCAAAGTGGGACATGCGGCAAAGGATTGTCGCGGGGAAATCATGTCCCGGCAAAACCAAAATCAACCCCAGGGCCAGCAGCAGGGTGTTAACCGGGGATGCTATCAGTGTGGTAGCACTGCTCACTTCAAAAGAGACTGCCCACAGCTTCGCAACAACAACAACAATGGTGGGAACAACCACAACCATAATAACCATAACAACAACAATAACAATAATGGAAATGGTGGCACAGGAGGTGCTAAAGGTCGCGCATTTACGTTGGGCCGCGGAGAGGCCAGAAACGACTCGAACGTGGTCACCGGTAAGTTTCCCCTTAATGAACATTTTGCTACTGTGCTTTTTGATACGGGTGCGGATAGGAGCTTTATATCTGAGTCTTTTAGGAAAAACCTAAATCTCACGCCTAAACCCTTAGAGACCCCTTATGTCATAGAATTAGCCGATGGTAATTCTGTAGATGTGACCCATATAGTATCCGGCTGTCAACTCAAACTCGCGGGTCACACTTTTACCATTAATCTGATGACAACTACCCTGGGTAGTTTTGACGTGGTAGTCGGAATGGACTGGCTATCCGACGTCCGAGCTGAAGTTCTCTGCTTTGAAAAATCTATCCGTATTCCGCTCTCTAATGACGAAATCTTGACGGTGCAAGGAGAGAAGGCAGGCGCCGTCACCAACATCATCTCTTACATGCAAACGCAGAAGTATCTTCGGAGGAAGAACTCCTTCGCTTTACTCGCACTGGTTACCGAACAGCCTAAGGACGAGAAACGTATAGAAGACATCCCCATCGTCCGTGATTTTTCTGATGTATTCCCAGAGGAATTACCTGGTCTCCCACCCCATCGACAATTGGAGTTTGAAATTGAATTGGCGAACCATGCAACTCCTATCGCCAAGGCCCCATACTGCCTAGCTCCAGCCGAGCTGCAGGAGCTGTCTACCCAACTTCAGGAGCTGTTAGAAAAGGGATTTATCCGACCAAGCGCTTCGCCATGGGGAGCTCCAATCCTTTTTGTCAAGAAGAAGGACGGGACCTTCCGCATGTGCATCAACTACAGGGAACTCAACAAGGTTACTGTCAAGAACCGATACCTGTTACCTCGCATCGACGATCTCTTCGACCAACTTCAAGGATCAAGCTACTACTCCAAGATTGATCTACGGTCCGGTTACCATCAGCTACGCGTCAGGGAGAAGGATATCGCTAAGACGGCATTTCGTACTCGGTATGGCCATTATGAGTTCTTGGTCATGCCCTTCGGTCTCACCAACGCACCCGCGGTGTTCATGGACCTCATGAACCGTGTGTGTAAACCATATCTCGACAAGTTTGTCATTGTGTTCATCAATGACATACTCATCTACTCTAAAAGTGAAGAAGAACATGCTGAACATCTACGATTACTACTAGGATTACTTCAACAGGAGAAACTATATGCCAAGCTTTCAAAGTGTGATTTCTGGATTCGGGAAGTTCAGTTCCTTGGGCATATCGTAAATGAAAAGGGTATCCACGTCGACCCTGCCAAGATTGAAGCTATCAAAAACTGGGAAGCACCCAGGACACCGACGGAGATCCGCCAATTTTTGGGTTTGGCTGGTTACTACAGACGTTTCATCGAGGGATTTTCAAAGATCGCGCAACCGCTTACTACCCTCACCCAGAAAGGCATCAAGTATGCTTGGGGTGACAAGCAGGAAGCAGCATTTCAATTGCTGAAGCAGAAACTTTGCAGTGCACCCATTCTGTCCTTGCCGGAAGGGACAGATGATTTTGTAGTATATTGTGATGCTTCCATTCAGGGATTGGGATGCGTACTCATGTAGCACGACAAGGTCATCGCGTATGCGTCCCGACAATTGAAGGTTCACGAGAAAAACTACACAACACATGACCTGGAATTGGGAGCAGTAGTGTTTGCACTTAAGATTTGGAGACACTACCTCTATGGAACGAAGTGCATAATCTTTATAGACCACAAGAGCCTCCAACACATCTTTGATCAGAAGGAGTTGAACATGCGACAGCGTCGCTGGGTCGAACTCTTGAACGATTATGAATGTGCCATTCGGTATCACCCGGGTAAAGCTAACGTAGTAGCTGATGCCCTCAGTAGGAAGGAACACTTGAAACCTCGTCGGGTACGAGCATTACAGCTCACCATTCATTCGGGGTTACCCGAACAGATACGCGACGCGTAGTTAGAAGCAGTTAAGGAAGAAAACATCAAGGCCGAATCGGTGGGAAAAATGGAACGCGATTGGGAAGTAAAACCCAATGGAGCCCGGTATTTCATGAATCGCATATGGGTACCTCTCTACGGAAACCTCAGAGAGCTAGTCATGGACGAAGCTCACAAATCCCGATACTCAGTCCATCCTGGTTCGGATAAGATGTATCAAGACCTTAAAGTTACGTATTGGTGGCCCAACATGAAAGCTGATATAGCCACCTACGTGAGTAAGTGTTTGACTTGTGCAAAAGTCAAGGTAGAGTATCAAAAGCCATCGGGGCTACTCCAACAACCTGAGATCCCAGTGTGGAAATGGGATCAGATCTCGATGGATTTCATCACTAAACTCCCGCGAACTTTGGGTGGTTGCGATACCATCTGGGTAATTGTGGAACGTTTAACTAAGTCCGCACACTTCCTAGCTATTAAAGAAACAGATAAGATGGAGAAGTTGACTCGCATCTACATTAAGGAAGTAGTTTCTCGGCACGGAGTGCCAACGTCCATCATCTCAGACAGAGATGCTCGCTTCACGTCCAACTTTTGGCAGTCACTTCAGAAAGCGTTGGGAACACGCTTAGATATGAGCACAGCTTATCACCCTCAGACTGATGGTTAAAGCGAAAGGACCATACAGACCTTGGAAGACATGCTTAGGGCATGCGTAGTAGACTTCGGAAATAGTTGGGAAATCCACCTGCCTTTAGTGGAATTCTCGTATAACAACAGTTACCATACGAGTATATCGGCAGCACCGTTTGAGGCATTATACGGTCGTAAATGTAGATCACCGGTCTGTTGGGCAGAAGCCGGTGACAGTCAACTCACAGGCCCTGAGTTGATACTTGAGGCTACTGAAAAGATTGTACAAATCAGAAACCGCATGGCGGCGGCACGAGATCGACAGAAAAGCTACGCTGATCAACGACGCAAACCGCTCGAATTTCAAGTAGGCGACCGCGTCCTACTGAAGGTGTCACCCTGGAAGGGGTGTAATCCGCTTCGGAAAATGGGGCAAACTAAACCCACGGTACGTAGGTCCGTTTGTGATCTTGAAACGTATTGGACCCGTAGCTTATCAATTAGACCTTCCTGCCGAACTCAGTGGAGTTCACAACGTGTTTCACGTGTCAAATCTGAAGAAGTGTCTATCAGATGAAACTCTAGTCATTCCATTGGATGAGATTCAAGTGGATGAACAACTGCACTTTGTGGAACAGCCTATCGAGATCATGGATCTGAGATCAAGACTCGTAGGCACAGCAAGATTCCGATCGTTAAGGTTCGTTGGGACTCTAAGCGTGGACCGGAGTTCACGTGGGAAAGAGAGGACCAAATGAAAAGCAAATACCCACACCTCTTCGCAACTGAGCAGCAAACTAACGATACCAGTAACTAAATTTTCGGGACGAAAATTCTTTCAACATGGGGATGATGTGACAACCTGGAAATTTCTCATAATTTCGCGTACCATTGTTAACTAAATCCTTGTGCATGACACTTGGGAATCTTTGTGCATGGCACTTGGGAATTTCTTGTAATTTCGTGTACCATCGTTAACGAACTAAATCTTTGTGCGTGGCACTCTAAACATGTACGCTGCATTCTAAACCGCGTTTACTCAATTTTCGGGACGAAAATTCTTTCAACATGGGGATAATGTGACATCCCGTTTTTTCAGATATCTTAAACGCACTACTTCATGGTTATTCGTTCCTACGTTAAATTGATTCGGAGACTTAAATTGCACGCTCGAAATAATTATGATAATTTCGTGAACTTGTCAAACGAATTACGTGCTATGTGTATTAAACGTTTATGAGTTGGTGAATTATTATGTGATGTTCGATTTCGTGATTTGTTTTAGTTATAAAATATATATAGTAAATATATAGACGAACCGAACCGAACCGCGACACGAGCCGGCCTCATTTCCTTGCGACTCAAGGAGTTAACCAAACTTGGGGATCAAGTTTTAAACCCAAACCGCCCCACCCAAACCCTTTCGGCCGCGAGCACCCCAAACCGCAAACCCATTCCTTTTCTTTGTCCCTTGCGCTATATACACACACATGCATGAGCTTTGCTTCACAAAACAAAACACAAAACCCTAATAGCTAAACAGCCGACGGCAGCACTCCACTTGTTCCCTCGATCGCAAACAGCTTGGCTACATCTTTCTCGGTCGCGAACAGCCTTCCTTTCTCGGTCGCGATCACCTTCAAACCGAATCCATTCCCATCCAAGTCTCGGCTCATTAATCTTGTTATTAAAGGTTAGGATTTATCATTGTTTGCAAGATCATATTCGGATTTATATGTTTGAATGTAGTGTTATGTTGTTAATCGGCTGATTTGGCTAGTTTGCAAGTTTGATGTTTTCGGAAATTAGAAACATAGGCTGCGTTTTGTTTGATAAAAACTATAGGTTATGATTAGGGTTTGCATGGGTATGATATATATGATAGTATATGATTGGAAATTCTGTTCTTGATCGCATATGTTCAATGTATCGACGGTTTAAGCGAGTTAGATTGTGATAAAGTGCTGAATCAGATTGCTGAATGGTGGTTACAGCCAACTTCAACTGGCTGTAACTCGGTCATTATTTATCGAAAAACGGATTTTCTGAAGTCTAAAACGTAGAGTTTTGAAAAACGATTCTAATGGCGCTGGATTCATATTTTTCTGAAGTCGTTTGATATTTTTAAATGGCCAATTAAGTTCAGTAACTAAAGCTGTGAAAATCCTGAAAATTTGTTAGTTGTTTATCGAGTTGGATTTAATAATCTGTAGGGAGTCGAATCATGAAATTTGTACAGCAACTAGATATGGAAATTTCGGGCAACTCCCACTGGAATTTTGTTCATTGGACGAACGGTGATTTTTAAATGAATTCTTCCGTGGACTGCAGTCAGAAAGCGACGAATCTGACTGCAGCCTAGCATATTAATATTTATGAAAAATTGATAAAGTGTTAGGACTTTAAAAATTTATATAAAATTCTACAGTATAGTTGTCACCTTCTGTAAAATAATTGGAATTTTTGGAACGTTGGAACTATTTTATAAAAATCCTCGAAAACAGCCGAATTATGAGTTTGTAAGCTGAAACTTGATAACTTGCGAATGTGTGCACCAAAGTGTTGCATGAATTGGATTGTGTTCATGATAAATTGTTTTGATCACTATGTTCATATGAGGATACTTGCATGCATGTTTGAGTGTTAGGAATTTTGATTGTGTGTACCGCTTTGCGCGTAAATTATGTGTAGGATTTGTATTGGTGTGTTCACACACTGACTTGAAATCAATTGACTTGTTAGGACGCAATTAGCGGTCCCATCATTTGCAACTTCTGTGCTACACTAACCGAGCAACTAAAGGTGAGTTCACCGCCCCTAACTTTATCCGGTTTTAAACAACAGGGGGAGAAACATGTATACACTCTTCAACTCAATCTCTTTACGTTATACAAAATTAACGTCATTAAACTATTCGGTAACTAAGTAAATGTTAATGTACGTTATGGTCACTAAGCAGCTATATCACACAAGTCCTCGACAATCTCTCGGATCGTTAGTATTGGGTTTAGATAGCGGGGAAATTATAAGTAGTACTACTGGGCCCGACAAGCCCCATCCGAGCTAGTCGCGCTAGCCGACCGGGTATGGTCAACGGGTGAATAATTTGGCCTAACTTCGCCATGGTCAGTGATAGGCCTGGCAACACGGAGGCACAACAGTCAGCTTCGATCGCGAACACTTACGTGACATAACTTTAGGCTAGCTACCTATATATATTAACATTGAACTTAATTACGAATCAACAATATTATCCCGGGTTAGGGATAATGGAACCAGCAACAATATTATCCCGGGTTAGGGATAATGTAATCAACAACGTTATTATTCCGGGTTAGGAATAATGGAACCTCATTATTATTCCGGGTAAGGAATAATGGGACTATCGGTATTATTCCGGGTAAGGAATAATGGAACTATCGGTATTATTTCGGGTTGGGAATAATCCCGGGTTAGGGATAATGGGGGAAACAAACTATTAACCGAACAAACGAATTTATGAAAACCTGTGAACTCACTCTTCTTTAATGTTGACACTTGTTTCTTTACATGTTTCTCAGGACGCTAGGAGCTCTAGGTGCACTCACTTGCATTGATCAAGACATCTTTTATCGAGTCCCATTTACAAACATTGTTTTGGGTTTTTCTTTAGTTTTGGCGTTTGTGTTGGCGCCCGTTCCTTTACTTTATTTTTTTATGCTTCCGCTCAACTTTAAAAACTAATGCTTCCGCTAAACATTGGTAACAAACTAAGACAATATAAAATCTACTATGAATGGTTAAACAAATGATTTTTGGAAAATGTATTATCAAATCATATAGAGTCGTTCGACGTACTAGTGTCTCAGATTCTGGTTTGTTCACACGCCTCGCGGTAAAACTCCGCAAGTGGAAATTGAGGGTGTGACAGGATTGCCAACATTCTAAAGAAAACCACAACTCGACTTAAACACCGTCCTTATAGTGAAACACCGCCACAATAACTCTCATTACGCAAGCATTGGAATTGTGGTCGTTGGCGGCGAGTGGTGGTGGTGCCGTTGGTGTTTGGCGGCGGTGGTGGCGGCAGCAGCAGCGGGTGGTGGCGACGATGACGAACACCGGTGGCGGAGGATGGTGGTGGTCGGCGGTGCCGCTAGTGTTCGGTGGCGGGAGGTGGCAGCGATGGTGGATAGTGGCAACAGTGGTGGTGTCGGTGTTCGGTGGTGACGACAGTGGGTTGTGGTTGCGGTGGTTGGTGGTGTTCGGTGGTGGTAGCAGTGGCACCGGGGTTCGGTTGCGAAGGGTGGTGGTGACGGGTGGCAACTGAAGAAACCCTAGATCAACTAGACCGGAATCTAAGTAGATCTATGGAATGGGCTTTGCATAAAAGGGTTAACCCTTCGTTTGGTTTCACGATGGATGATGAATAAAACAATACTCCGGCTGATCCTGCAAAACAGAACACCGTAGCTCGCCACGGGGAGAAGGGGGTTCTCTCCGTGACCACCCTCCGGCGTGAGAATAAGTACAGGTAGTCGGAAGTAAGTATTGTAAGAGAGAGTAGTTGAGAATGAATACCTTTCCTTGAACTCCAAGTTACTTATTTATAGCCGGTGTTTGGCGCCAAAAAGAGAGATTGTTAACTTTACGGAATCTTTTGCTATTCTGTTAATGTTTGTTGGCAATCCGTTAGTGCACACGGATCGTGAGCTCATCAGCGGTTAGGGAGGTGCCACGTGTGAACATGAGATCACTACATCTTATAAATGTGAGCATGCCATCACCGTGATCTTCCTCGGCCGTCCAGATGCTGCCATGTGGCAATTGGTTATAGCCGAAAAGATGCTTGCACGATTGGGTGTTAATGGCTTCTAGAAGGTTTCACAACTCTTACCCATCTATTATTCGCCACGTGTACATTCTGTTACAATAGAAAAGATTCCCTTGCTTCTACACCAAGTCAAGGATTTTGCTAAGGGAAAGTTTCTCAGGATTTACTGTTTCCTTGCGCGAGAAGCGCGAGTTAGTTAACTGATCTTCCTTCTTCTCCTTGCTGCTTAGCGCAACGTTTGGTGGATACTTGCTTTGATATAAATATCTGCGCAAGGTTTGTGCATGAAGCATTATCCAACGAGAATGTTCAATGTTAACTTTGAACCTTGCGCGAGCCCGCGCAAGGTAGTTAAATGAAGCATTATCAAACGAGAATGTTCAAGGTTAACTTTGAACCTTGCGCGAGCCCACGCAAGGTAGTTAAATGAAGCATTATCAAACGAGAATGTTCAAGGTTAACTTTGAACCTTGCGCGAGCCCGCGAGGTAGTTAAATAAAGCATTTATCCAAAGAGAATGTTTAAGCTTTTAACCTTGAACCTTGCGCGAGCCCGCGCAAGGTAGTTATATGATCCTTTCCTCTCTTGGATATTTGGCGCAGAGTTCTAATAAATCTTATTTTGGCAAAGAAGTCTGTGCGCAGTTTTCTTAGAAGTTTTACTGGGTATGGTTTCCTTGGTTCGCGCAAGGTTTTTGGGACCATACCCCTTCAAGTCCCCCCAGTCCAGTGTTGCTCCTATGTAAGAACAAAAAGTAGGTGGAGCACTAGACTTAAGATAAATGTGCTGCGCTAGGTAAGGACTAGCTTTTTGTTGCTTTATGCATCTTGGTGACGTGTCGTAAGTGAATTTTGAAAAAGTATTTGAATTTCAAATATACTTAGACACGTGTCACTCATCCGGATGATGTAATTGGTGACGACGCACGTTCTTGAGACGTGGTGGTACTGTTGACAGGCTGTCAACAGTACATGTCTTATGGTATTTAATGCTATTTCGGCAACACTCGTGCACGTGGGGCGGTTACTGTTCCCCACTCGCCCCTGCGGTTACTTGGGGATACGTGACTGTCACAAAAGTAGCTGCAGTCAAATCGTGCATTAATTACGATTAGTATATAAAGGGATCAACGATCCATTTGCTTCCTCACCAAATTAAATCTTGAGAGAAACTTGTGTTCATATTTTCCGGAGATCTTCAAAGTTTTCTAAGTATTCTTCAAAGTTTGAGTTATGGCCACCGGTGCAAGTTTTGCTGAGATGTCATCGTCAAGTTTGCCACCGTTAAAGTGGTCGAAGAAAGATTTCGATAATCTGGCCACCAACTTTCTTTTTGCTCTGTCCTGGAAAGCGTTTTTTCCGGTGGCGAATGCCACGTCGGCTAATGCGCCGGCCGGCTACATTACGTTATTTTATGATTATTTTGCCGAAGGGAACTTCAGGCTTCCCGTGACCCATTTCCTGCTGGAAATTTTTGGTTTCTACAGGCTTCATATTTCTCAGTTGAGCACGATGGGAATGGTGAGGATCCGGCATTTTGAGTTTGTTTGCCGGTCGATGCAGATCGTACGACGGTTGAGAAGTTTAGAGTTTTCTACCAGTTGCACTGTTCGTTGGGTTTTTATTCGTTCAACAACGTGTGCAAGCCATACGATTGCTGTTGGTGCCACCAAAGTCTTACCACGACTGGAAGCAGAAGTTCTTCTTCATCAAGGCGGCGGTGATCCCGATGAAGATGACATTCCGGGCTGGTGATGAGATCAAGCTAGAGACCCTTCCCATACCTGCCGACGACGTGTGGTATCAAGATATTAAAGATGTGCCCAACATTGTTTTGTCGGAGAGGGCCCTCATTGCTGCCGGGATGAGTATTTTTTGGAAGAAAGAACGCCGGGAAAAAACCGGTGTACACTGAAGATGGAACTGGTACGTAACCGTTGAACTTCCTGGTAATATCCTTTAATAGATATGTACTGATGCAAAAATGCTTGTTATGTAGCTGCGCCGCTCTACTTGGTTTCTTTCAAGAGAGAGAAAGGGAAAATGGCCGTCGTGCCGATTGCTGAGGGTGAGGAAACTTGGTTCTCACAAATCTTGGGGAACTTTGAGTTGCCCAAGAAGGAGGATCTGGAGGCCCAACCATCTTCGAAGACTGGTAATTAAATTCTTACAAAGCCTAAGTTGATATTGCAATATTACTCTTGAACATATTTTCTAAGTAATATTGCAATATAACTTGGCGCAACCCTTGCTCAATATGATTGATTATGTAGGTGATTTGCTAAACTTGGGCGTAGGCCCTGATTCGAAGAAGAAGAAGAAGAAACCAACTGCTGCTGCAGATGCTGCGCCTTATGTGGTGGTGTCAGACTCACTGGAGGGTCTTGCGCCTGTAGGTTTGAAGAAACCGAAGCCCGAACCCATTAACACCTCCTCTCTTCTAGCTGCGAACCCAGATGATCCCTTGGAAGTACCTTCTAGCCCGGAAGAGGCGTTGAAGCGCACTTCCAAGAAGAGGAAGGAGGCGGAAACTAAAACTCCTGCGCCAACAAAAGTTGTGCGCCCGCGCATTGGCAAGAAGAGCAATCTGGATGCCTTTGCAAAGAAGTTCTCACCTGGTACGTTTAGTTTGTTGCGCATTTCTGTCAAAAAGTTGCGCATAATCTTATCCTTGGTATTTGTTAATATGTTTTGCAGAGAAGATGGTGAAGGCTGCGGCGGCCACCTCATCTGCTATACCATCGCCGTGCAGCCCTGAGAACGTTGAGGGAGATGCGGGGCAAGAAACTCCTGTTTTTGGTGCCGACCCCATCGTCCCGGAAAATATTGAGAAGGTGGCTCCGGAAGAAGAGCCTAAAAATTTTGATGCCGAGAATCCTGCTGGCGAGCAGGTTAAAGATACAGCTACCGATGCTGGGGTGAGAGATACTGCTTCCGCAGAACAAGAAAAAATATCTTCCCTTGCGCCAGAACCGTCAAAGTTGATATCCAAGGGAGCTGGACCTTCAACACAAAGCGAAGGTTTTGTGTTTGTTGAGGGTTCGGAGGAAGAGTCGCCCATTCGCCCAGTGGAGACGCCTGGGGACTATTATTATCGTTCTTATTCTGAGAGGCGGGCCTCTGCGATTCATCAGCCCGTGTGGAAAGTTAAACAGGGTGATGTTTTTACGGATTGGCACTCCTGCAGGGAGTGGTATAAGTGCATTTTCCCGCGACGGAGTTGAAGCGCCAGGAAGAAAAAGACCACGAGGCTACTTACGAGTAAATTATTTGCAAGAGTCTGCCCTTGCCTCTTCCACAATAAACAGAAAGAGTGGGATGAGGTTGAGCTTGATAAGACGAAGGCCAAACTCGAGAAAGAGAAGACGTTAAAAATGCTCGTCGATTTTGAGGCGGAAAAGGCCTAGTTTGAGGAGGAGAAGAAGACTAAAGAGTGGGTTGCGCTGTCGTGGAAGCGCAAGTGTGAGGCCTCTGCTGCGCAATATGCGGACGAGCGCAAGCGCTTGTGGAGGCTTGTGATCGTGATAATAAAGAAAAGATATCTCTGTGCAATGAAATTGAGAAGCTTAAAAAGGAACGTTGGATCCGTCCATACGCTTCAGAGTGTACGCGCCTTTTCCCAATACTTCATTTATCACGTATGGACCTTCCCATCGCGGGGCTACTTCCCCGGGTTTTCGGCATTCGACGCTTCATTATCACGAAGAACAAAGTCACCAGGCAAAAAGGAAAAGATGCGCACCCTTTTGTTGTATTACTTTTCAAGCTGGGACTTGTATTTAGCTTCACGAATCGCTGCATTTTCTCGCCGTTCTTCCAATAAGTCTTGGTCGATGCGCCTTTGTTCTTCGTTATCTTGTTTTTCCAAAGCTAGCATTCTTGGAGATGGTAACCCAATTTCGGCAGGAATCACACCTTCCGTGCCGTACACAAGGCTAAAAGGAGTTTCTCCAGTGCTAGTCTTGGGCATAGTTCGGTGTGCCCACAAGATGCTAGGCAATTCGTCAACCCACCCCCACCGTGCTGTGCCAAGGCGGGCCTCGATACCGTCGACCAACTGTTTGTTTATGCTTTCAACTTGACCATTTGCTTGTGGGTGCGCAACAGAAGCGAAAACATGCTGGATTCCCATTTCGGTCATCCATGTTTGCAACTCTTCAGCCATTAAATTTGGACCGTTGTCTGTAATAATGCGCATGGCAGACCAAAATGGCAAATAATGTATTCCCAGATAAATTTGCGAATTACCATCGATGTAGTAGAAGCTAAAGGTTTGGCTTCAACCCATTTGGTGAAGTAATCGACCACAACAATGATAAACTTTACTGCGCCGGGCGCATCCGGAAATGGTCCTACTAAATCAATGGCCCATTGTTGAAATGGCTAAGCTATTGTAACGGGTACCAAAGGATTCTTTGGGCGCAACGTTTTAGGGGCATGCCTTTGGCAGGACATGCATTTGCGCAAGATCTCTACCGTGTCAACGTACATTCCGGGTCAATAATACCCTGCGCTTTTCACTTTGGCTACTACCATGCGCGGCCCAGAATGTATACCACATAGCCCCTCATGAACCTCCCTGATCAGGTACTGCACGTAATGTTTGTTAACACAGTGGAGCGAAGGACCCATGTAAGAGCGTCGGTGCAGAATACCGTCAATCATTTCGTAATTGAGGCCTTTGCATTGTAACTTAGGTGCTTGCGCTTTATCTTCTGGTAAAGAACCATGTAACAAATACATTATTATTGGAGACATCCATGATGGATCTCCTACTTCGACCATTGTTACTTGTCTGAGGGGAACTGATGGATTACTTAAAACCTTGATGCGAACTTCCTTTGCCAAATGTTTGAAACTAGTTGCTGCGAGTTTACTTAAAGCGTCAGCATGTTTGTTTTCGCTTCGCTTTACGTGTGTGACTTTAAATTGTTGGAACTGTGCTATAAGAGCCTTGGTTTGCGCCAAGTATAAAGCCATGATATCTCCCTTTGCATCGTACGTTCCAATCACTTGCTCAACAACTAGTAATGAATCAACATGGGCTTCTAAATTTGTTGCACCCATTTTGATAGCGAGGTGTAAGCCTGCTAGGAAAGCTTCATATTCGGCCTCATTGTTGGTGCTTTTAAATCCAACCGAATTGCATATGTGAATTCTGCTCCCTCTGGACTCATTAATCAAGACCTGCCCCAGCCCCATCACTGTTTGATGCGCCATCTGTAAATAGTGTCCATGCTCTATTGTCAATGAATGGGACTGGGTTTTGAATTGCTTGGCATTCTTCAAGCTTATCAGCAGGAATCTCACCGATGAAATCTGCTAAAACTTGGCCTTTGATAGCTGGTCTAGGTTTATAACAGATGTTATAACCTCCCAATTCTATTGCCCATTTCGCAAGTCGTCCAGAAACATCTGGTTTGGCAAGGACTTGGCCAATGTGAAAATTTGTTAAAACTGTAATAACATGTCCTGAAAAGTATCTTCGCAGCCTGTGCGAAGCGTGGACCAATGCTAAAACTAATTTCTCCATAATTGAATACCTTGTATCTGGATCGTCCAACATCTTGCTGATATAATAAATTGGAGACTGGACCCCTTCGCGTTCTACCAACAAGACAGCACCTACTTCTACCTCAGATGCAACAAGATATAAGACCATGGGTTCTTTTTCATGAGGAGCAGTAAGTGTGGGAAGTTGAACTAAACAATCTTTCATCTGCTGGAAAGATTGACCAGCTTCAGGAGTCCATGCGAACTCTTTTCTCTTCGTACAATGCGCAAGGTTCGAATAAATGGATAAGACTTTGCAGCATGATTGGCGAGGAAGCGGTTTAGCGCAGCTAACCTTCCAGCCAAACGTTGCATCTCTTTGATGGTAGTAGGAGAAGACATTTTTTGTATTGCGTCGACCTTCTCAGGATTAACTTTGAAACCGTCTTTGGTGACGATGAAACCCAAAAATTTGCCCTCCTCCATGCCGAAAGAGCATTTGTTGGGATTTAACTTTAGATTTACTTCTCGCAGAGAATCAAAAGTTCGTTGGATGTTGTCTAACATAGTGTCTTCTGAATTACTCATAATGACCAAATCATCAATGTAGACTTCCACAGTTTTCCCAATATCATCTCCAAACACTGTATCCATCAATCTTTGATAAGTAGCTCCCGCATTGCAGAGACCAAAAGGCATCTTGGTATAACAAAAAATGCCTTTCTCCGTGCGAAAAGCGGTTTTATCTTCGTCCTCTTTTTTTTATCAAGACTTGATGATAACCTTTATAACAATTTAGAAAACATTTCCAGCGAAAGGAAGCTAATGAGTCCACCTTTTTGTCAATCTCAGGAAGAGAATAACAATCTTTCGGACACGCCTTGTTTAGATCTTTAAAATCTACGCACATCCACCATCCGCCATTATGTTTCTTTACCATGACTGGGTTTGCCACCCAGGTCTGGTATTTGACTTCGCGCAGGATACCAGCATTTAATAACTCGGTGACTTGTTCGTTCATCGCCTCTGTCTTTTCTGACCCGAGGCTGCGCTTTTTCTGCACAACTGGTTCTGCTGACGGAAATACATTCAGACAATGTTCCGCGACGTCGCGCGGGACACTTACCATGTCGGCAGGTGTCCAGGCGCAAATGTTTTTGTTGCGAAACAACAGCAGTATAAGCTTTGCGCAAATTTCAATACTGACTGCAGGCCCTAATAAGATTGTTTGCTCAGGATACTTATTGTTGAGTACCCACTTTTCTGGTTCGTTACTTGGCAATGTCTTGAAAGCCTTCATAACTGGTTCCTCAATTGACATGATTTCTTTTCGCGCGTAAAGTATAGCTATACCTTTTGGTGTCGGAAAACCACAAGCAGCATGCGGAGCGGAAGTAATCATACTAAAATCACGTTGCGCGCGGCGTCCCAATAGTACATCGTGACGGGAATTTGCCAGCATCACCGTGAAGTTGACGTTACTCGTTCGAGAACACCTCCCATCAGATAAAGTAACAGGAAAAAGGATTTGTCCTAGAGGAAAGACAGCCTCATTGCAGAACCCAGTTAATGGAAAATCAACTGGTTCCAAGCGTGCCTTATCCTCAGGATCTAGCTGCTTGAAGCACTGCTCATACATAATATCCATGGAACTACCAGGATCTATAAACATATAGTCTGTTTGGTAGTGACCAAAGATACCGGTGATAACTACTGGCCGGTCTTCTTGAGGACCTCCTGGAACGATAGAGAAAATGACTTGTTGTTCGCGTCAAGTGTTGTTTTGAAAATGTTGAAGGCTACGCTTGCGTGATGATCCACCTTGAATCATGGAAACGTGCTGTTTCATTTTCTTGTTGCTAGGCCCTTCGTTCTCGCGCGTAATCTGTTTAATCTCTTTGCGCACATTCTGGAGTAGACGTGTAAGCTTACCACTCTTTAATGCTTTTTCAATCTCCGTGCGCAGACTGATGCAGTTATCTGTTGTGTGGCCTGTGTCTCTATGATAGTCACAGAACAAATTTGGGTCTTGCCCTTTTTTGTTTTTCATTGGTTGCGGCTGTTTAAACTGATAATTCTCAGTGCTGAGAACCTCAGCAGGAGATTTCGTTAAGGGAGTCAACTGACGTTCCCTATTCTCTTGCTTAATCGCTTTTTGAGCTGTTATCTTGTTGATTGTTGCTCGCGCATCAATTGGTGAATAAGGAGAGTACGAATTCTGACGTGACTCTTTCCAATTTCTCTTACGCTTGCGACTACCTCTACTCAGGTCTTGCGGACGATTCTGAGGTAGAGGTGGCATGTTAGAACTTAAGTTGCGCTCAGTCTGGGCGTAGACCTTGGCTGCCGCCATGAGTATATCCCAGTTTTTTTGAAGGCTAGTTGTACCGGACAACACTTTAATCATTTCGTCACACCTTATCGCATACTTGAACTGCGCGCGTATAAGGTCTTCATGGACATCTCCAATCTCCAACACCTCTTTATTGTAACGTGTTATAAAATCTTCGAGGCTTTCATCGTCCCTCCGCCAGATGTTCATTACATCTGAGGAATCGCGCAAGTATCGCCGTTGCTGACTAAAGTGTGTAAGAGAATTTTCTTTTAAGTCATTCCAAGAGGAAAGTTTACCTGCCGGCAAAGTATCAAACCAAAGGCGCGCAACGCCGGTAAGGGTCTGTACAAATAGGTGACTCCACATTGGCAATGTCCAGTACCCAAGTAACCCTGCACCGGTAAAGAGGCGCATGTGATCATCATGACCAATCAAACCGTTAAACTTTCCAACGTTAGATGGTAATTTCGCTCGCTCCAACGGAGCCAGAGCTATCTCTCTGATAAACTTTGATTGTTCAGCTGCTTCGGTTGGGCGATATACCAAATTGTAATCATGCTCAGCTTCTGGATTATATACTGCACGTACTTTTGGCCGGTAACTAGCATGATCTGCAGATATTCGATTGAAAATACTTGCACTATCCCCTTCCTCATAGGTTCTATCGAGCTCATCATGTTGGGTGTCCCGTTTCTGCGAAGACCGCAGGCCCAAACGAGAGTGGACAGATGCGCGACGCTGAACGTTGTCTTCTTGTCTTCTATTACCAGAATGAACAGGATCATTCCTGGTTTTAGAATACATTTCTGTTCCATCTTCAGGCATGCGCGAAGGGGAACGAGCATGACTTTGAGTATTATAACTCAAAACTCGAGGTGCCGGCGAAGCACGGACTCGAGGAGCGTTAACCGGAGCTTGAAAACCTGGAGTTCCGGTTTGGGCATATAACTGAGCATACATAGCGTTTAGAGTCGCTGGAGATTTGATTAACCACGATAATGGAGTCTTTCCAGGTGGTAAAATCGACGCAACATCAACCTGAGGAGCCGTCGACGATACAGGAATACTCGCATGAGCATTAGCTTCGCCGGAAGAATCCTCAACTATTTGTCCGTCGACCTGAGGTCTGACAACAATGCGTCGAATCCCTGATCGAGGACCTTGAAAAGATGATCCGTCAGCCATGATGCTGCAGATCTAAGTGAAACAAAACGAAAGATGAGAAAGAATTGAAGTCGGTGGGCGCCAATGAAGAAACCCTAAATCAACTAGATCGGAATCTAAGTAGATCTATGGAATGGACTTTGCATAAAAGGTTTAACCCTTCGTTTGGTTTCACGATGGATGATGAATAAAACAATACTCCGGCTGATCCTGTAAATCAGAACACCGTTAGCTCGCCACAGGGAGAAGGGGGGTTCTCTCCGTGACCACCCTCCGGCGTGAGAATAAGTACATGTAGTCGGAAGTAAGTATTGTAAGAGAGAGAGTAGCTGAGGGTGAATACATTTTCTTGAACTCCAAGTTACTTATTTATAGCCGTGTTTAGCGTCAAAAAGAGAGATTGTTAACTTTAACGGAATCTTTTGCTATTCCGTTAATGTTTGTTGGCAATCCGTTAGTGCACACGCCTGAGCTCATCACGGTTAGGGAGGTGCCACGTGTCAACATGAGATCACTACATCTTATAAATGTGAGCATGCCATCACCGTGATCTTCTCGGCCGTCCAGATGCTGCCATGTGGCAATTGGTTATAATCGAAAAGATGCTTGCACGATTGGGTGTTAATGGCTTCTAGAAGGTTTCACAGCTGTTACCCATCTATTATTCGCCACGTGTACATTCTGTTACAATAGAAAAGATTCACTTGCTTCTGCACAAAGTCAAGGATTTTGCTAAGGGAAAGTTTCTCAGATTTACTGTTTCCTTGCGCGAGAAGCGCAAGTTAGTTGACTGATCTTCCTTCTTCTCCTTGCTGCTTAGCGCAACGTTTGGTGGATACTTGCTTTGATATAAATATCTACGCAAGGTTTGTGCATGAAGCATTATCCAACGAGAATGTTCAAGGTTAACTTTGAACCTTGCGCGACCCCGTGCAAGGTAGTTAAATGAAGCATTATCAAACGAGAATGTTCAAGGTTAACTTTGAACCTTGCGCGAGCTCGCGCAAGGTAGTTAAATGAAATATTATCAAACGAGAATGTTCAAGGTTAACTTTGAACCTTGCGCGAGCCCGCGCAAGGTAGTTAAATGAAGCATTTATCCAAAGAGAATGTTTAGGCTTTTAACTTTGATCCTTGCGCGAGCCCGCGCAAGGTAGTTGTATGATCCTTTCCTCTCTTGGATATTTGGCGGAGAGTTCTAATAAATCTTATTTTGGCAAAGAAGTCTGCGCGCAGTTTTCTTAGAAGTTTTTAATGGGTATGGTTTCCTTGGTTGGCGCAAGGTTTTTGGGACCATTCCCCTTCAGCAACGATGGGTTGCAGCGACATTGTCGGCGGTGGCGCCGATGGTGGGTGGCTAGTAGTGGAAGGTGTTGGTGATGAAGGTGAGAGAGGGAATATAATGGAAAAATCAATGGGTGTGGATGAAATGAATTTGAGGGAATGAAATGTCCTATGTGATGAGTGATTCCATTACCTTGACCAACCAAATGCATTTTTTCCATTCTTTCGTAATAATCTATTCCATTCCGCATCTCATTCATTCATACAGACACTACCTAAGATTCAAGTACTAACTCTAGGATCATTCAAAATTTTTATTTTTAGTTAAATTTATATTTAAAAGGTTTAAATAGTAATCTTATTGAAACTAATGGCATACTTTATACTTGCTCATTTGACCACATGATAGCATTAGAAAGAAGTTGAGAAATTATGGTGAGCACATTTGCTCACAAAATAGCCCAACTGTGTCCCTATTTGTTGATATAAAAAGCCAAAAAATAATAAATTTAATACTTTTACCATTGTTGGAGAGCTTAGCACGGTGGGCCTTTGCACTCCCTTTTCTACGCTAGATTTGTCGTGGATAGTAAGACATGAAACAAAGTAAAATTCGACCGGTTATCCATTCTTCTAGGATTAGAGAAACACTATTATGAGCATGTTGTTCAGTTGTTTTCTCTTTTCTTATCCTAACCTTTTTAAATGCAGTGGTGGACCCAAAAACAGCCATTCCATAAAATGGAAATTTTTGAAGGTCGTTTATTTATCGCTATATAGTAAATCTTTTTGAATTGGTACGGGACAGACAGGGCGGATCATATAAAAAAATAATTAAAGTAAATTTTATATAACATTTTCGGTCTCCACTTAGTTTATTGGTAACTATTTTAATATTAAATGTATAGAAAGGATTGGAGGGTTTTGTTTTTGCGGAATTGTCTCTGCAACAAAATCTTTTTACATGACGCTTTCATTCACAGATGAAATAAAAGTGATACATATAAGCGGTACATAATATATATTAAGTTAATTAATAATAACTAGGATAGAATTGAAGTAAACAATAAACTATGAAAACTAAGGGAAAATTATCCAATATTAATCCCCATTGGTATATCTTTAGTGTGGTAATTAACTTGGAAAACAGTACATAAGTACCTGCAACTTCAATCCAGGGCAGTAGTAATTAATTGTCATCACTTCTAAGCATTCATTCTAAACTCAGCAACAAGTTTCCGGTTTGAAAAAAGGGCATGGGTTGTTTTGATAAACTTTCTATATATAAATAAGAAGATAACGAACAAGGTCCCGAAATAGATTGCTAGTTGTGGAAGTATCATCGTTCCCCCCTGCCACACACACACATATATATATATATATATATATATATATATATATATATAATAATATATATTAATAATAATCGAGGAGGAAGTAAAGTTAAGTAGTGGAGGATCCTATGTATGTTAGGGCTGCAAAAGCAAAAGAGATTGCTTTAGCGGAAGAGTGATTAAAGTACAGATATTATTCCATCTAGGGCATCTATCTCAAACCAAACCAAACCAAAACGTACCTTAGACCGTGGGTATGGTGGGGCGGGGTTGCGGGCGTGGGTCAATATGTGTCAATGGAGGGGCATCGCCGGTCACACCACAATTTGGTGGGTATGGTGGGGCGTGACTGGGCCACGTGTATATTTTTCTTTTTCTTAAAATTCAACTGATCAACCGCTTGGTCAACCAGCCTATAATGTTGGCCAATTAAAACCCGTCACCTCAGTTGGGTAGCCCCGCCCAACGTCAGGTGCCAAAGCCCCGCCCAAAAGGCCACGCCATAAACCATGCCCACCCGGGTGATGACACCAGCTACGACCCACGCCCCACGCCCCAACCCCCGCCCCACCTTAGCAGTTTCTTTCTTCTTCTTCTTTTTTTTCCCTTAAAGAGAAACACAATATAATAGAATTTATTTAGCAGAGTGGGTATGTCATATGTGCTGCTAGCGGCAGCTTTAACTTTCCATTCAACAACATACATTATTCTTTCTGACAGACAGACACACCAACCAATACACATTACTGCACCCTTACCCTTCTCTTTTCACTTTAATCCATTACCATGCATACATTATATTTATATATATAGTTGCTTCATATATGAATTCATGTAGATCACAGCCACATGGGAAAGACTACTTCATGGCTGGATGTCGTCAAAAAGGCTTTTGGGTCTCCAACCAAACACATTCACACCACCAAAACGATCAAAGCCGCCATAATCACAGAAGAACAAGAATCAGACCTCCACCAGGCAGCTGGCAACTTTAATTCTTTCCAACAGTTACTTCATATATATGCATTTATATTTTCATGATTGTGTGTATTTCTGATTCAGCAGCAGCAGAAGAATAGCAAGAGAAGATGGGTTTTGAAGAAAACAACAACAACCACCATACTGCATCATCATGAATCCAACACCACCAAACTAACTTCAGTCGCCGCTGATGAGAGACACGCATCTTCACATTCCTTTCAAAGACACAAACACAAAGCCGCCCTTCTTATTCAGACTTCATTCAGAGGATACCTGGTAATTACTCGTCTTAATTCATTCTACGTACCTAAATTAATATAGTTATTATATATATATATATATAACTAACAACCTGGGATGGGGATGGGGATGTGATTAGTTTAGGCAAGAAGAGCTCTGGAGGCACTTAAAGGGGTTGTGAAGCTACAAGCCTTGATAAGAGGTCACAATGTCAGGAAGAGGGGAAAGATGACACTTAAATGCATGCAATCACTGCTTCGTGTCCAGGCTCAAGTCTGTGACCAGCGCAGAAAGCTGCTGCTTTCAACCTTCCCGGACTCCATTGTAACAACAACCGGCCACTTTGTTAATTAATCCTTTTTCTTTTCTTTTTTTACGATAAACAAAATATATATATCTATGACTTCTTTCATTCTTACTTACAGACTCCTCAAAAAGACGTATCTTACAAAATGAAAGGCCTCCGACCCATGTTACCGAATACTCAAAAGACGCCTTCATCAATCAGGTTCATTCATATATCCATCCATCTGTGTCTTAAACTATTTGCAATTTCCTCAAGTTAATGTATGTATTTAAATAGATTTGGAGATGTGAACCCGAGGAGTTTAATCTGGACCCAAGAATAGACACTTGTCAACGTTGTTCCTTTTCTCCACGCTGCGAGAGATCACAGGATCACTCTCAACAACAAAGACCAGACTTAAACCCAATTTCATCTCCCCCATCATCCATCTCAAGAGTCAAAGTGCAGTCAACCAGCCCTCGAAGCCAAAGAGCAGCTGGGACCGTAAAGCCAAGTTACATGTCTGCAACAGCATCAGCCATGGCTAGAATTAGACCACAAAGTGCATCAATGTCAATGTCTACGAGGAGACGCCTTACTTTTGGTTTGTACATGAACGCTGGTGGAGTCAGTGACAGCGAATTAGACAGGAGCCCAATGGAGAGAAGGTTAAGCATGTCTTCTTGTGGCAAACAGAGAGTTGAAGATGAGAATTCCCGGCCTTCAGTTAGTGAACAGAGAAGGTTGTTTAGATGACAGTTTGATTGTTTTGTTTATATATGTATGTTGTGCTTCCCGTTTGAGTCCTTCAATATGAAGAAGCATCTAGCTAGCTAGCGTACTAGAATCGACAAGAAGAATTGTGAGGTATGCTGCTGGAACAGAGGAAAACATTTTTTAAGACACACATATCTGCTGTTAAATATTTCACATAGTTATTATAATTTAGACTTATGATTTATTTATTATCATGATAATCGGTTAGTTGGTTAAACCGCCATTTGTGAGTTGTATGTGTTTGTTTAGTACATTCAAATTCTAAATAGTTATTGCTATTGTTCCTTCCGTCTCTGTATATGCACTGCATTCAAATCAATCCTATATTCTTTGATCAATTTCATTAACACCGTAAATCATTCCTTGATCTACCTATGTCTGGTTAATCAGCCATCCAAAATGACTATTAAACATAGTGCAATGCCATAGGGGTCAAACTCAAACGAATACAAGGATGAAAAGAAAGTAGCTGCTCCTGCATTTCAGTTAATTATTGATCATTTGGGGTTGAGGTGATGAATCTTTTTAACTCTTGAGCTCTCTCCTGCAATAGCACAAGGATGAAGTTACAATCATATATAGACCACACCACACGAATGGAATGACCAAAGCAGCAATTCAAAATCTGATAAAAAGGTTTCGAGTGTAAATCGATGTCAACCATAAGATTATTTTTTATATAAGGGCTAAAATTCGTTAGACTGATGTTCCCTGTTTATATTAGTGTTGAGAAATAATAATGTTGAACTTGTACAAACCCTATTAGTATTATTGTATATCATAAACTTATAATCGTCCATCGTTGAAAACTAGATCAATAAATAAATCAAACAACATAGCAAAGCTGCACAATTCGAATCTAATCCAATATAAACACGATGATATTGCGGGTTTCTCAATACTTGGTTCAAGGTTGGGACTGTTTTGTTTATTGCATTCCACTATTGAGGTACTGATGTGTAAAATGTTGTTTATATTTTTCAAACACCAAATTAAAAGGTCTCGCTACTCAATCACACGTACACAATCTGCAAGTGTACTGGTCGTTATGTAGTCAATTCGGTAAAATTGGGATCAATACCAGGACACATTGTAGCGGCTTTCGATACTAAACCTCTATAGAGTCTCAGTCAAATAATGTTTAGTGGATGTTCAATTTCTACTAACTACTAAAACTAATTAAAGATACACATCACTCAAACATGCAATCAAACAACGATTATCAGCGAAATCAGATCATCAGAAAACAACTACCTAGGCAAGAATCAGGCTAACTCACTCACAGCTTACGTGATTGTATAATTGAGATTTGGCTACTAGGATCTTAAGATACACTATCTATACCTAAACCGGATGTCGAATCACTCTCAAAACATGATGCAATCAAGTATCTAGGGAAGTGTGTAAATACTTTCGTAGATGGAACATTAAACAATGCTTAAGAGTTTAAAAGGTGACAAGTATATTTAATGATTCAACTTAGTTGGACTACTTATGTTAAAATATGTAATGTTTAGGGGTTTATGAAATAAGGTTTGTAACTAGGTTTAAGCCCACCACGTTGCGGTTGTGACAACCGACACTTTCTGGTAATTTTCGTACATTTAATGACAATTCATATTATACAATTATGTCTTTATAAACGTCAGAACTGCATATCACATGACATACATTTAGAAATCTCATAGAATACATCTTGATTATGCACATCATTCATTTTATTTGTCGCATCTCGAAACACTTTAAGCAATGCACTGAAACAACTAGGAGACTTACCGGTTAGACTAGTTGTGTCAGCACGGCTCTGGTACTCAACTAAACGACAGATTTAGGACCTAGATTTAAGTTCAACATCAATGTTACACTAAATCCCAAGTGGGAAAACAAGAGTTTATGATTAATACTTTCCGAAACGAATCGTTAACGAAACTAGCACCATACAAGGATCCTAAAACTAACTAGATGACGGTTGGTCTGTAGGACGCCCTTAAATATTACAAATTAATCAACATCACACGCTTAAATCGGGGTAATTATTAGAATGAGATAACTACTGTATGTTGGGCATTTCAGGTGAAAAAGGGGACCTAATACGCGATGTTGTTGCGCTTGGAGAAGGAATGGCATCACACGGGATCGATATGGAGTGTTTTCATTGAAACATGCAACAAAAAAGAAATATACAGCAAGGGTCGTAGCCTACGGCCCTGGCCGTAGGTTACGACCTTGAGTTTAAAAAATGGTGCCGTAAAGCAGATCCTGATGGGCGTAGGGATTCCCAGACAGGGCCGTAGGCCGTAGCGTACGGCTCGGAGTTCCAAAAAATGTGTAACTGCTCTTTTAATCTAGTTTTTGGGGTGACTTTTAGGATATCTCATCATTGGGGACGTTTCTCTGGAGTTTTTGGCCAAATTTTAGCTTGTGCAAGTGATAGGGAACAATTCAAAACATTTCGGTTTGTATTTTGATTCGTATGAACTTTGATTTTGTTGGGATGATGATTCACCAAGCAATGTCCGGCTAAACTTTCGGTGATCATCTTAGGTGAAGGTTTCTTTATGACTTTTGTGTGTTGAATCTTATTTCTAGAATAATGAACTTGGTTTATTTGCTATGTTTATTATGGTGCATGAATGGTTGATTGTAAATTGTTAATTGATATTTTGATCTTAGTCTAAACTGTACGTTCTTGGTGTCGTTGACAATCGAGATATCACGGGAGGGGTTAGGGTTAGATATTGGTTGATTGGTCATCGGTAACAACCTCGCATTAATATAATCCGAGTACTTCGTTCCCTTTTATCACAACAACCCTTTATGCATGAGTTATGTCTATGTAACTCTTTCTAGTTGGATTATGCACAATTGTTAATGGAAACCGGAACCTAAGATGGTTATTTTCTCCTAATCTGTTAAACAACCAATTTTGATTTACAATTAGTTAGTAATTTAGTTCTTAAAACCAAACAATCAAACCTCGTGAATTTTAGTTTTTGCAAATTAGTTTAATTTAGTCAATCAATAAAGCTAAAAAACAGACACATATTCCACAAACTCCCTGAGTTCGATACCCACTTACCGCTATCTATTTAGTTGTAATTGGATTAAATTTGCGTGAGACTTCTACATCACGTCAAATTTTGGCGCCGTTTCCGGGGAGTAGTGCGCAACGTGTGTTAATTTAGTAGCTTTTTTTTGTTATTTTCGGGTTTACGTTGGTTGCATTTAGTGTGCAGGTACCTTTTACAGGTGTATGCATACTAGAGACTCTCACAAGTCATCTCCGCTAGCATTTGATCCCGAAATTGAGCGAACTTTACGACAAAACCGGGTTTTACTTCTAGAAAACAAAGTCATCATGGATTTGCCAACTCCTACTGTGGGTCAAACATCACCATCCATACCTTCACCTAATCCTACTAAAAATCCTACTTCTACATTGGAAGTACAACCCACTAATACCACATCACCGTAATTACTCAACCCGCACCCGCTCTCACCTTTACCGCAACAACCATGGTTCTGCCATTTTCATCTTTCTTTCCATCAACTGGTCAGTCATCTTCTACTCAACAAATATCACCAAATCAATTCCAACCCAATTCAACCATCGTTCATACTACATCCACTTTGCAACCTTCACATCAAACGGGTTTTTATCAACCATCATCTCAATACGTACAATCTTCGGGTGTTGGAAGAGAAGGTTTTTATGATGGGTATGATGATGAGTTTAGAGGGTACGATGAAGAAGGGTATTATTATTACGGGGGTGAAGGAGGTAATTTGGGATCTCAAGGAGATGTGATGTACCAAGGGCAACAATTGGAACCGATTCAAGAAGTGGTTAGGCAACCAACGGGGGTACAACATATTCGTCCACATGGGCCACAGTTTCAATGGCCTATGCCTTTGCAACAAGTGCGTCCGCAATATCAATAACCACCATTTCAACAACCTCCACAAGTTCAACGACCGGTACAACAACCAGTGGTGCAACAACCTCAATATCAAAATTTGCACCTCAAATGGGTCGCCCAAGAGTACCATTAGGCGCACCATGAAGATACCATAGAGAGGTGGTGAGGGGAATTGAAGCTCATTTTCGACCGGTTATCACAAACAATCCTTCGTCGGTGGTGATTCCTCATCATCCGGATGGAAGAACTTTTGAGGTGAGAACCAATGCGCTCCAAAGTTTGCCTAAGTATAAAGGTTTAGCATCGGAAGAACCTTATTTCCATTTAGAGGCTTATGACTCCATTTGCAACACCATTGGAGGTCAAGGATTTTCATCCGATGAAGTTAAGTTAGTTCTTTTCCAATTTTCGTTGGAAGACAAGGCAAAGAGGTGGTTTTATACATTACCTTCCGCATCGATCTATACATGGGCGGAAATGCAACAAAGGTTCTTAGAAGAATTTTTCACCGCTCAAAAGACGAATGATGCTCTAAAAGGTATTCGGGAATTTCAGCAACAAGTGGGTGAGATGTTTCACGAAGCGTTTGATAGGTTCAACATGATGCTTAAAAGTTGTCCACATCATGGGATTGCTCTTTGGGAGCTTTTACATGCTTTTCGTGAAGGGTTAAGTGATGGTGATGCTCACTTTAGTGTCGGTTTCTAATGGTACATTTGGTACAAATTATGAACAAGACGATTGGGCCTTCTTGGAATAAATGTCGTTCAATTCTAAGCGACAAGCAAAAGCATCGAGAAATAAAAAGTATGTGGTTACAAGACCACAAGTGAACGTCGTGGAGGATGTAGAGGTACATACAACTAACCAAGTTTTTAATGTGTGCACTAATTGTAATGAAATAGGGCATGCGGCGGATGTTTGTGTGGCACTATGTGTTGAAGGTCAAGTGGAG
Source organism: Scalesia atractyloides (assembly GCA_947069175.1). Lineage (NCBI taxonomy): Eukaryota > Viridiplantae > Streptophyta > Magnoliopsida > Asterales > Asteraceae > Scalesia > Scalesia atractyloides. The sequence continues at coordinate 94,790,577 of CAMTDV010000010.1, read as the reverse complement.
GAAGTGAATGCTATTCAAGGGGGTGGTAGAAATTTTGGTATGAATTCGAACACATACCACCCCGGTTTGAGGAATCATCCAAACTTACGTTACGGGAATCCGGCGAACCAAACTAACCCAAATTTCCAAGGAGTTCAAGGAAATTTTGTTCCGCGCCAACAATACAATCAAGGTAATTTTAGAAGCGGGAACAATCAAGGCTACCAAAGTCAATATCAACAATCGGGTGGTGGTCAAAGTGGTTCTTCGGGTCAAACTTCGTCGAGTGGAAACGAAGTTATGGAGATGCTTAGGATGATGCAACAAGACATGCAAAAGAGGAACCAACTCGATGAGGTCCGGATGCAAAAATATGAGGTTCGTGATAAAAGCATCCAAACATTGACTACTTAAATAGGTCAACTTGCATCTGAGGTATCGGAAATAAAAAAAGGTAAAGGGCAACTTCCTAGTGACACCAAGGTAAATCCCTCTCATAATAATTCACGTAATATTCCTATTAACCATGTTAGTGTCTTGAGAAGTGGTAAAGAATTTAAAGCAAATTTATCACCGGGTTTGGTTGATGGGGAGGTTGAGGATATTACGGGTAATGAAAGTGATGAGGATGAGGGGTCACCTTCAATTGTGTCTAAGGATCCTAATGTTGAAAAGGTAATTAAGAAACCGGGGTTGGGTGAATTTTAGAGAACAAAAATGAAGAAGGGGGAACTAGCCAAGTTCCATTTCCGTCGGCTTTACTTGACCCGAGTAAGAAAAAATTTATTTCAACAAGGGGTCCTCAAAAAGAAGAATTATTCGATGTGTTCAAACAGATTAAGGTCAATCTTCCGTTGCTTGATGCGATTAAGCAAGTCCCCGCTTATGCAATTTTTTTAAAAGAATTATGCATGCAAAAGAGGCAACAAAAGAAAAAGATGCCTAAGCGGGCCGATTTAACCGGTCAAGTAAGCGGGTGCTTAAAGGGGATCTTCCTCCTAAGCTCCAAGATCCGGGAACGCCATTGATAAACATTTAAGTTGGAAATTTCCCAATGTCGAGGGCGTTATTAGATCTTGGAGCCGAAGTAAGCATTTTACCGGGGGGATTATAAGACCAATATGATTTTGGTCCATTAGCGCGGGTTGAGACAACGGTGGTTTTGGCTGATTTGTCTCATAAATTTCCAAGGGGGATGGTACAAGATGTTATAGTAAAAGTTGATGAATTTTACTATCCTGTTGACTTTTTGGTCTTAGATTACTCATCCGCGGACCCAAAACAACAACAAAACGTCATTTTGGGTCGGCCATTTTTGAGCACCGCACATGCCGTTATTGATTGTCGATTTGGTACGGTTGACATGACGTTCGGTAATAGGAAAATGAGATTAAATGTTTTTACTAACATATCTAACTCTGTTGGTGTTGATGAGTGTTTTATGGTAGATTTAGTCGATGGGTGCGACCCGCACGAGTATGAGGAAGATAGCATGGAAACTTGTGTTTGTGATTTTTCTGAACATGTACATGCTTATGCGTTGAGGATAGAGGAGCAAAAATTGGATGCTCTAGCGGTAAAAGAGGGTCAACCGCCATGGACCCACCAGTTTGAGAATTTACCGGTGGAAATTAATTCGGGTACAAAACCGTCGTTGGAAGACCCGCCGACATTGGAGTTGAAGGACTTGCCGAGTCATTTGAAGTATGCATTTTTAGGGGATAATGACATCTTACCGGTCATTATTGCCTCTAATTTGGAAAAAGTTCAAGAGCAAGCCTTGTTGGAGGTGTTGAAGGCAAATAAAGCGGCCATTGGATGGACGATTGCCGATTTGAAAGGAATTAGCCCATCGATTGTATGCACAAAATTATCACAACTGAAGATGCAAAACCGACAAGAGATGGTCAAAGGCGATTGAATCCGAATCTTCGAGATGTAGTGAAAAAAGAGGTAATTAAATGGTTAGATGTAGGAATTATCTATCCGATTTCGGATAGTGCTTGGGTAAGTCCTACCCAAGTTGTGCCTAAGAAGGCTGGTATTCAAGTTTTAAAAGATGAACACGGTGAACAATAGCCACCCAACCGGTCACTGGGTGGCGAGTTTGTATTGATTACCGAAAATTGAATGCCGCCACTTCTAAGGACCATTTCCCATTGCCTTTTATTGAACAAATTATTGAAAAATTATCGGGTCAAAATATTATTGCTTTTTGGACGGGTATTCGGGTTATAACCAAATCGCCATTCATCCCGATGATCAACAAAAAACCACTTTTACTTGTCCTTATGGCACTTTTGCTTTCCGGTGAATGCCCTTTGGCTTGTGTAACGCCTCGGAAACTTTTCAACGATGTATGATGAGTATTTTCTTGGACATGGTTGGAGAGTCGCTTGAGGTGTTTATGGATGATTTTTCCATTTTCGGCACTAGTTTTGAGTCTTGTCTTGATGAGTTGCAAAAAGTTTTAAAAAGATGTGTCGAGAAAAATTTAGTGCTAAGTTGGGAAAAAAGTCATTTCATGGTCCAAGAGGGAATTGTGTTGGGTCATGTGATTTCGGAAAAAGGGATGGAGGTGGATAAGGCAAAAATTCAGGTAATATCATCTTTGCCTCCGCCTAAAAATGTAAAAGGGGTGAGATCATTTTTGGGACATGCGGGCTTTTATCGACGATTTATTAAAGGTTTTAGTGTTATTACGAAACCTTTATGTAATTTGTTGTTAAAAGATGTCCCATTTGAGTTTACTAACGAATGTTTGCAAGCTTTCCATGTTTTAAAGGAACAGTTGGTTAAAGCGCCTATTTTGCAACCGCCGGATTGGTCAAAGCCGTTTGAGATAATGTGTGATGCAAGTGACACGACAATTGGGGCAGTTTTGGGTCAACGGGTTGATAAGAAGCCGGTGGTAATCTATTATGCTAGCAAAACTTTGTCCGAGGCGCAACTGAATTACGCCACAACCGAAAAGGAGTTGCTTGTGGTGGTGTCTGCCTTGGACAAGTTTCGCTCATATATATGGGGGAGCAAACAATCTCGAGCTTGACAAGGTGGACTACATTCTACGCCCGGTATGTGAGGAATGATCAAGAGGCCCAGGTTTGGTAGTGTAAATATGTAGTTTAGTTTAGTTTAAGTTATTTTACCGTTCTTTTGTTGAACCGGTGTTTGAAACAAGTGTGGGGATTTTCTTCTGAATTTCTCTAACATAGTGTTGGGGACAACACGAGTTTTTCATGAGGGGTAGGGTAATTTGATGCTTTTTGAAAAATATAAAAATCATAAAATTTAAAAAACAAATGTTGCAAAATGTCAAAGCCCAGATAGGGCCGTAAGTTACGGTGATGACCGTAGCTTACGGCCATCAATAAAAGCCTTACGCCTTTTGCATCTGCCTTACGGCCAAAAAAAAAAAAACTCAAGACCGTAGCCTACGGCCTTGGCCGTAAGCTACGGCTCATGCTGAATAGGGGGAGTTAGGTCAAATAAAATTAAAAAAAAACGAAAACGTTACTTTTATTCCTAACCACATACGGGATTTCACCCATTTTTACCACATTTTCTTATCTCCTTCTTCATTCATCACCCAAACACAAACCCTAACTTCCATAACCTTAAACTTACATCATTTTCTCAGTTCTTCACCGAATCAAATGATTTTTGGGTCCATCTTGATTAGAAATCTGTGAGGAAGTCAGATTCGAGCTTATTTTTGCAAGATTCTCGAGTTTTGGTGGTTATTTTTGGACAAATTTGGTCCGAAAATTTGGGTTTTTGTGGTTCTTCTTATTCTCATTCTCTTGTGAGCAAAGGTACGTAATGTTTGTTTGCTATTTGATTTGCGTTATATTATTGTAAGTGATTTGTTATTTTGCTCATACTTGCTTATAGAGGTTAGATAAGATGAACTTGGGGGTTTATTGGGTGGTTGTTGTAGACAAGGGGTTGATGTAAAGGTTTATGCTCTAAGTTTTAGGGAATTCTTTGAAACCTGGAGACATCATGCCCAAAATTTTGTTAAATATCTAAAATTTTGCGTTTTTATGTCTACAATCATTGTAATAAGCAAGTGTAGGAAGGGGATTGAACATGAATTTATGGGATTTTTGCGTGTTTTTGTTTGATGTGTGTAGAATGTCACACCCTGACTTTTGCGGAAGCGTATACGTGTGACTTGTTCGGTTTTCATTGCATTCGATTATAATAAACAACTATATGATTAAAATGGCGTTCATCCATTAATAAAGTTTAAAAATTACAAGCACTAGTCATTCAAGTTTCAAATAACACAACCTCTGTTTAAGTAACAAACCAACAAAAGTGAATGACATCTAAAACTTGAAATTTATATCCTAAAAACAACACCAGCGCCCCAGATTCATCTTGTTTCCTGAAATACATGTAGTTTTGAAAAGAAACATCAACAAAAGTTGAGCGAGTTCATGTGTTTTGTATGAGTTCAAATAAACTTGTAAACCTTGAGAGAATCCATTGAAAACAGGTATGTAAAGCGTCTATGAACAGATCAATAAATGTTTTGCAAAGACATTAATATATATGACGACATAGGAAGTACTCAACCCGAGTACATGATTATTAGTGTCGAATTCCCCTCGACTGTGTCGAATCACCTCGACTGTGTCGAATCACCTCGACTGTGTCGAATCATCTCACTTGACTGTGTCAAATCACCTTGACTGTTGTCAAATCACCTGGACTGGGACACAAATGCACTCTAAGTGGTCACACAAGGACCATGAGTGGGGCTCGGCCGTACCCGTTAGATCTAACCTTTGTCCATGATTCTTATAAGAGTTAATGGCGTTTCAGTTTCAGCCTATGCTCACATGATCCAATAGTTCATTTCATAGCCAAATCATACCCATGTTGACATGTATTTCCCCCCAAGAGAGTTATAAATCCGAAAACAATTAAAAGAAGAGGGGGACATGAACTCACTAGTTTGCGTCTCGCTGTCACGTATACTCAAAGATCCTTCTTACGAGTCGTATGACTACCTACACACGTGCCATGTTTAATTAGACGTTTAGGTCGTGTAACGACTCTTAGTCTTATCCATTTATTAAGACTTATTTTGGAATTCTAGGTATACTTTGGGTTACATTGTTGATGTTTATTATATCATACCAAAGTATATAATTATTAGTTAAAATAGTATTATTTTAACTTAAATATATTTATCCAATTAATTGGAATATTGTTAAAATAATATATTTTAACTTGGTTTATTATGTATTCCCACATATGCATTTTTCCCAAGTATGGGTGTACTTGTACTTGTGCATTCTTATACTCGTGTATTTTGCCAAGTTTTGGTGGTGTATTCCAGTGTATAATTGTACGTATGAGAATACGTACTTTCTTGTATTTTATTAAGTATTTTGTGCTTAACTCGTATTTAATATTCCGGAATTTTAACTAAAAATCACCAACTCCGTATTCTTAATATATTCATATTTTAAGGGAATTTTTAAAGAAAAAAAATATCTATAACTTAACTTGTCAAAAATAAATATGCTTTCATATATATCCCCAAAATGATACATATATTTTTTAAGATTAACTTTAGAAATATATATATTTATATATTTCACCAAAAATAATACATTTTCAACTTGTTTAAGAAAATATATATATTTTTCACCGTTCAAGAAAAATAATATATTTTATATTTGACCAAATATGATGTATTTTGTAATACTTGTAAAGATTCATACCTCGCCATTTCTTTGGTTTCAAAAATACCGTTCGTCATACTTTTCGAGTTACGAATTTATTTCCGGAATATATATATAAATATAGTTCAATGTCTTTGTCCGGTTTGCCCAATATTCGGGTATAGTTTATATATTTATTCCCTTGGGATCTTGGTAATATTTTGTATCCCAAATTTTTGGTAGGTTATATTATTTTCAAGTTTCTAAATATAACTAATGCAATCAATATACAAATAGCACACAGTTTGTGACATCTAAATATGTATTTTCCTAAATATATACTTAACCATTTTTATTATCAAAAATCGACCTCCAATATTCGTAATTTTTATAACAAAAATTATGGCAAACTTTTTATATTAAAAACCAAAATTACTTGTAAACACTTGTTTAAAAATATTTTTCTAAGTGTTTAATTTCTACAAAAATTTTGTCATAGTTTCCCCTTAAAAATGGAGGTTTCCATGCTAATTAGCATATCATTTTCTTTTCAAAAATTAATCACAATCATCAATAATCAACCCACAACTTACCATGAGCCATTATATGCAATTTCACAAGATGATATGAACTTGAAGTTTTATAAAACCTTGTAGTATTTTAACATGATGTTTAACATGATCATCTAATACTAAAAACATGATTTTTATTTCATAAAAATCATTTTTACAAGATTTCAATCTTTACAACTTACAACTTGATTTTTCAAAAATCATTCTCTATGCATTTTTCATGTTACATACACTTTACTAGTTCTATTTAACCTTTTAAAACATGATCGTTTTCCTTTAAAACCAAATCTTGTGAAATCTAGTAGTAAACTTTAGTTTCTTGAAATGTTCATTTTTGAAGTTCCACATTTTTAAGATTTACAACTTGTAGGAATCATCATCCTACACAAAATCATGATCATCTTCAAGTTCATACTTAACATAAAGGATGATCATCATAATTTTTCTCAAGATTCATCCCTACACTTGCTAGATCATGTGTTTATTCATCATCTAGCAAGTTTCTTATGATGATCTACATCATATCACAAGAAATCAACAAACAAGTTCATTACATACACTTAAACAACTTAGATTTTCATTATTTCAAGCTTTATGTTAGTGGTCATCTTCATGTTTCTTTGAGATTCTTATGATTAACAAGTTACATAACCTTTTAACCACTAAAATTAGAAGTAAAAACAAGACCAAGAGGGCTTACTACTAGCACAATGGCTAGGGAAGAACTCAAGATGATGAAGATGGTAAACTAGGTGGATAAAAGCTCTAGAGAGTGGTTCTTCAAGCTCCAATGGCTCCATGCTCCTTATCCTAGCTCCTTGCACCTTAGAACCACCTTGGATTACTTGGAAGTGGCTTGAAAATGGTGGGACTCTGGGGATGGATGGTGGCCGTGAGTAGGAGGAAAGGAAGAGGTGAAGAAGTGATGAAGTCTTGTGAACGGTTAAGTGTTCATACATATGTTCTTAATGCCCCCTTATCCTCCAACAAATACTTAACCAATGGTTCATGTGCTTAGTATCTAGATAACATATCAAATAAAATAATCAAAGAAAATCAAGGAGGTGGGACCCACTTTGTAACCGGTTATGGGGGGTATCTAGTTTGGTTTCAACACTTAGTTGTATGATCTAGTTACTCTTTAAGTGTTAATTTAGGTGTCAATTGTGTTTAAGTGTTTTAAGTAGTAATATGATGTTTGGTGGTCATAACTAGCTTCGTATTATTAAAACAATGCTTCTAGTGAAATTTTGATGTTTCGGGTAGTGTCCGGTTGTTCAGTTGGTTCCAGTTCATTAAAGTGCTAAATAGCGTAGTTTAGAGTGCTATATGTAGTCTTTTATGACAGTTTTGATTCCCGACACTTAGGAAAGCATTCTGGACTATTAAACCATAATTCTGCATTATATTTTGTAGTTAAAATGCTGAAAATTGCTTAATTTTATTGTTTTCTGCAGAATTCTGCAGTTTCAGTGTGTTTCTGGCACTTTCCGGCACCTAAATCATCACTAGAAAGGCAGTTTTATGCTCCCTACTTTCCTACACACTATTCTAGTGTGACCCTTGTTCCCGGGGCTTATTCAGTGCCTTTACATCATGTCTGTCTGAGTGCTGAACTCCCGTCAGTACCCCTAGTTCGTCTAGTAAGTATACCAGTTTCGTTCCGTATACGTTTCAAACCGTTTAAAATTGAGTTCAATCAATAATAAACATCATGCATCATGAAATGTCTTTGTGAGTTCCTTCAATATAACTACTCATAAAATCATACACATCATAAGTTCAAAATGCACAACCATTTAATACAAACTACTGTTCACATTGTATGGAATTACACAACAGTGGCAGTTGTCACATAGAATGGGAAGGAGTAAAGGTAAAGAGGTAGAAGGGTCATCAAGTCAACAAGAGGCACAACAAAAGAAGAGAAGATTGGTTCGGGTAGGTGACCCGGACTCGGAAGAAGATGCTCCACAAAGGGGTCCAAAACCGAAGTGGACAACCGGTTCTTTACTAGACCAACCGGAAGAATGGAGAGTGGATCTTTTTCACGATCAGATGAACACGTTGGCTCAACGGAAGGAAGCGTTTATTTGTGAAAAAAAGATAAGAGAAGTTGATTGTGGACCATTTGGGATTACAGATAAATTCAAAGCTTTAGGTTGGGAAGCCGCCCTTAAGTGTTATGATGGAATGGGAAGGAATTTGTATGATCAGGAAATACAGGAGTGGATGGCAACGTTGAAATGTCCACCATTCACTAAAGCTTCCGAGATGAAGTTAATTGGGACGGTAAATGGCATTGAGGTGGAAATGTCATTCAAGACATTGAAGCGAATCGCCAAGTTTCACAGCAAGCCCAACAATCAGTATATGATTCCAAGCTTGAAGGATTTATACTGGGAGCCGGAAAAGTATCCTAGATGGAATGATGTGTTAAGCTATTTGTATTTCCTGGAACAACTAGTGGGAGGCTTTTCCGAAAGAATTTACGAATTGAGGCGAAACTTATGTTGGTAATTGTGACACAGAATGTCATTCCACGTCGGGGTGACAAGGTTGAAGTTCGACATCCGGAAGTGCCGATTTTGTACTCCTTTTTAATGGCTCCCCATTGATTCCATAACGTTTCTTGGTCCTAAATAACATTTGGATAAGTAGAAACAGTTTTGAAAGAAAGATCATTCCGCACTGCCGACTTATCACTGCTCTATTAAAGATGTATGGGGCAATCGGTGCTGAAGATAAAGGGTCGTATAAAAAAATCACGCCATTCGATATAAAGGAGTTGGGTAGTGGATGGAAGTATTCTGAATCTGAATGGTACCATAAGCTTAAGAGTGAAGGACAAAGGTGGAGGGTTCTAAAGGCGGATGCAAGGCCGTTGCGTCCGGGAGAAGCGGATGATCCCGAAAGTGAGGAGCAAGTTGCAAGTGGTGATGAGGACTACATGGATGATCCGTATGAGGGCCCAATGGATGTGGATCAAGGAGGTGCGAGTGGAAGTCATACGCATGGGGGCGGATTTTTCGATTATACGGAGCGTTCTTATGAACCGAATTGGGCTCATCAAGGAACAATGCAAGAAGTAATTCAGAATCTGCGTCCATTACCGTCCATATTTGACAGTTGGTCCGGGTCCGAAAGGACATTCTTTGATCATCAAACTTGGATGGGTGCAAGCATGGAGGCGCTCTCAAGCATAGTTTTGGTAGACAAGAGTCGTGGAACCGCACTCACGCCTATGCTCGCGAACAAGAAATAAATAACCGATATGTTGATGACCAAAACCGTCGTCTACACGCCGATTGGCATGCAGGGCGACCGGTTGTTGTTGACCCGCACCGGTTAATTATTCGGTGTTGCCTCCTTATGATGGTAGTATTTCATATCCCACGCCACCATTGCATCATTCGCAATGGTTAGATCCTAGACAGAACATGCAATCGCAGCAAAGAGGGGAGGAAAGTGGGAGTAGTAGTGGAGCTTTTGGGTTCAGTGAGTTTTTGGATATGATGACATCAATCTTTGGGCCGCCCCAACCTCGCTATTATTGATCAGTTGGTATTCTTTCTTTGTTTGTATATATGCGTATATATTTGTGCTTATGTTTTTGTGTTGGTTGGATGGAAAGGTGGTGTTGAGTTTATGTTGATGGGTTGTGAAAGTTGGTGGAGTTATGTTAAAAAAATATTACAAAAAGAAATGTTGGGATTTGAGAATAGAAGCATAAGGTGATGTGGTTGTTTTAAGTGAAGAGATTCTCCAAAACCATACATTGGGACAATGTATCCCAAGTGTAGGGATGGGGGAAATTTTTGAAAATTTTCAACCAAGCATAAGAGTGTCAAAAATTTGAAAACTTTTCATCAATCCATAGTACACATCGGTAGCCCATTGTACCTTCTTTCTTGGTGAGTTTTGTGCCACACACATACATGAATTAGAAAATTTCTTTTTGATTGAGTGGCAATGTGTTTATTGTGTTAATAGAACTTGTTGGTAGATGCATTTTGAGGCTTTAGCTTGCTTGCTTGTAGAGATGATAGAGGCATTTAGGTGGCCTCGTCTAGACGAGTATGAGTGTGGTATTTGGGGGGTTGGTTCTCATACATCATATATATGAGCTTGGTAATGTAAGGGGCGGGGATTTGGTCCGTAGTAACCATGTTTGAGCTTTTGGCCATTCGTTTGTGACCCATGCCTAATTCCTTATATTTACCCAATTGATTTGATTCGGTGTAGTAGTGTTATTTAGTAGTGCCTTATTGCAACGTTGTCTATGTTTATTTGCTAAATATGTTAAAAAAAATTCCGAAAAGTCCAAAAAGATGGAATAAAGATGCTAGTTAGTGGAAGAAATAGAAAAGAAAAGAAAGATGGAAGGTAGTTGTTTATATAGTTAGTGTTTGTTTTGTTTTTCTTTATTGTAATAGTATCACCGAATCAAATCAACGAGCTACTTGCATATATTCCCTCATTCTTACCTTTCGCCTAGCCCAGTTACAACCATTAAGTCCTTTTGATTTACAAGCAAGCTAGGCATGTGTTGGGCGGAGATTTGATTTACACACAAGCATATTGTCACACATTAGCACATTTGCATTGAGGGTACTAGCATGAACTTTGCTAGTTTCTTTATTTGTCACCGAGAAGAGAGTTGATTGTGAGGGGTGTGTTATATGGTATGATGTAAGTTAGTAAAAGGATGATGCATTGTTGCTTGGTTTGAATTGAAATTGTTTTGTGAGTTGGAATAAGTTAAGTGTGTTGCTTGGGGGCAAGCAACGGTTAAGTGTGGGGATGTGACGGGTGGTCCGTAGGACACCCTTAAATATTACAAATTAATCAACATCACACACTTAAATCGGGGTAATTATTAGAATGAGATAACTACTGTATGTTGGCATTTCAGGTGAAAAAGGGGACCTAATACGCGATGTTGTTGCGCTTGGAGAAGGAATGGCATCACACGGGATCGAGATGGAGTGTTTTCCATTGAACATGCAACAAAGGAGAAATACTGAGTTTAAAAAATGGGGTCGTAAAGCAGATCCTGATGGGCGTAGGATTCCCAGACAGGGTCGTAGGCTACGGCCCTGGCCGTAGCTTACGGCTTGGAGTTTCCGAAAAATGTGTAACTGCTCTTTTAATCCAGTTTTTGGGGTGACTTTTGGGATATCTCATCATTGGAGACGTTTCTCTGGAGTTTTTGGGCCGAATTTTAGCTTGTGCAAGTGATTGGGAACATTCAAAACATTTCGGTTTGTATTTTGATTCGTATGAACTTTGATTTTGTTGGGATGATGATTCACCAAGCAATATTCGGCTAAAATTTCGGTGATCATCTTAGGTGAAGGTTTCTTTATGACTTTGTGTGTTGAATCTTATTTCTAGAATAATGAACTTGGTTTATTTGCTAGTTTATTATGGTGCATGAATGGTTGATTGTAAATTGTTAATTGATATTTTGATCTTAGTCTAAACCGTACGTTCTTGGTGTCGTTGACAATTGAGATATCACGGGAGGGGTTAGGGTTAGATATTGGTTGATTGGTCATCGGGTAACAACCTCACATTAATATAATCCGAGTACTTCGTTCCCTTTTATCACAACAACCGTTTATGCATGAGTTATGTCTATGTAACTCTTTCTAGTTGGATTATGCACAATTATTAATGGAAACCGGAACCTAAGATGGTCATTTTCTCCTAATCTGTTAAACAACCAATTTTGATTTGCAATTAGTTAGTAATTTAGTTCTTAAAACCAAACAATCAAACCTCGTGAATTTTAGTTTTTGCAAATTAGTTTAGTTTAGTCAATCAATAAAGCTAGAAAACAAACACATATTCCACAAACTCCCTGAGTTTGATACCCACTTACCGTTATCTATTTAGTTGTAACTGGATTAAATTTGCGTGAGACTTCGACATCACGTCACTAGACACCCAATATGAACTAGTTAACATGGTTTTGATATTATAAGACTAGTATATGCCAGATGACACCTTATCACACTTAAAAACACCTAAATCCTAATAACACCTAATTAAACTCCCAAGTTAAACTTAAACCCCTAAACTAACATTCAAGGTCCACTTAACCCCCTCCCCATGTAAGTGGACGGTCAACATGTGGGTCCCCCTAGCCCACATGTTGTCTAAAGTTGTTGGATGAAGAGTTGGTGAATTATTAGAGTATATGATGGTAGGAGAATCAGTACGGTGATATAAGGAAACATAACCCAACTTTATCTTCACAACTTTTCAAACACCAAAAGTCAATACCATCTATTCTCCTCTCCTCCCACAACCTACGGCCACCAACACAATCATACCACCTCCAAAGTTTGTTATGCTCTTGTTGAGTCAGAAACAACACAAAGTTGGAAATGGTTTTTGCAACTATTGAGAGATGACCTAGAGTGCACAGTTGATTCATGTGTCACTTTCATTAGCGACAGACAGAAGGTAATCTTAATCCATTATTACATGGTAGTACATAATTCAATTTGTAAACTTTGCTTGAATAAATAAGAGGGCTTTTTCCAATTTCTATGACAGGGTCTGATTCCAGCTATGCTAGCATTTTTTCCTAATGCTGAGCACAAGTATTGTTTGAGGCACATTCATGAGAACATGAAATCCAAGTGGCGTGGGGGATGTTTACAAGAATTTGCTCTGGTCAGCAGCTAGGAAGACCTCTATTCCTTATTTTAACAAGGCTATGGAAGAAATTAAGACAACAGAACGGCCTATGTATGACTGGTTGAATGAGATCCCATACACAACTTGGTAAAGAGCTTATTTTTTCTGGAAGAGCTAATTGTGATATGTTGCTGAACAACATATGTGAAGTTTTTAACAGACAAATCATAGGGGCAAGGGACAAGCCGATTATCACATGCTTAGAATTCATTAGGGAGTACATGACCAAGAGGATAGTGAATGTGAAGAAATTGCAAGCAAAGTGTATTAGGCCACTGACACCTCATGCCACTAAGGTCTTCGATGGGATCAAGAAACAAGCCTCTGAATTGTCTGTTTTAATGGTTGATACAGACAAGTATCAAATAACAGGTCCGAGATCACAGTGTGTCGTGAATGTTAAAAATAAAACTTGTGCATGCAGGAAGTGGGACTTCATAGGGATGCCTTGCAAACATGCTGTTGCAGCCATATGGGATATGATAAGGAATAGCATCGGCGCTGGTATACCAGAAGAGTGGGTTTCAGATGTGTATTGGCTTGTTAACATGGAAGAAAGTTTATGAGAATGTCATAGAGCCAATCAATGGCCCGGAAATGTGGACTCCTTCTCAGTGTCCATCAACAATTATCCCACCAAAGCATCATACACAGGTATGATGTGGCCCTTTGTAACTTTGGTCCATGTAATGTATTAAATTATTATTGTATTTTTTTTAGGTTGGAAGGCCAAAGAAAAAAAGAAAGAAGGCATTTGGGGAAAATGAGCTTGAGAAGGAGTTCGACAAAGGAGGTAAAATGACTAGAAAGGGCACCACCATCAAGTGTGGTAAATGTGGAAACATTGGACACAACATCAGGAGCTGCAAAGGACAAGGGGGTGAACAATCAGCTGTTTCACAAGAATCGTATACTACCACTCAAGGTGCCCCAATTGACAATCTTGATGATTAGATGCTACTGTCCTTCGGTGTTAGCATGATGGAAGTTTTTATTGTTTCTACTATCTCTAGTTGTATGGATGTTTGTCAACTTTGTTACAGACAATTTGTGTTTTAATTTCCGCATTTATGACTAAATTTTTTTACCTTATTCAGTTGTAATGACAATGTTTGGTAGTTTTTCATATGGCTCCATTTTAGTATTTTTCATATTTGTGTTCAATTTAGCTTGTATCATATGCAAACATAAGTTTGCAGGAAGTAATTCGATTACATTGCGACGTTTAGTAGATATTCCACAATACAAATTCAGATGCTGGTTTCTAGCCTATTTCCAGTGACAATCATCCAAACAAGATCAATCCGAATCAGAACCATGCTCCCCTTCATATGGATTGTGGTACCAATCCTCCTCTTCATCCTCAAAACTTTAATCCCATGCATGTTCCAGCACTTCAGGGTCATAGTCTTTTATCGGATCTTCGAGTGTCACTTTGTTCTCTGTTTGTTCCTCCAAATAAGGTCTGAGCACCTCAAAGTCTTGATCCTCAAAGTATTCATAACTTTCAGGTTCTTCAGCTGTAACTATATCTTCATCCTTTTCATTCTTATTCTCAGCAATAGCTTCAGGATTAATCCAAGCTACCATATAACATTAAAACAAACAGTATAACTTGAAAAAGGATAATTTAGCATTGCAATAACTGGAAAGTCAGTTACAACAAGTAGAAAATACAAATATTAATACAATTTGTCTACATTTAACTACTTAAGCAAATAAACTAGCACAATCAAGACCCAAGTAATCCCTAAGTACAGCTTCCATTTGAACACATCCTCATTCTTGTACTGAGCCAATTTGTCTTTGTACTTAGCCAACTCATCCTTATCTTTGATACTTTGAATTAAAGCAGGCATTACCTCGTGACAAATTGGACATCTCTGATCCTCACCAACATCAGCCCATCTAAGGAATCCACATCCTCCGATCTAAAACTGGACATCAATAACAACATAACAACTCAGTAATTATACCACAACAACATTCAATATGCATAACTTAGAAATCACTTACACATCGCATACACCATCTTCCAGGATTTGCCTTCGATTCCGATTGTTGTAAACATTTTGGCCACCACAAGGACAGATAATGGTTCGGTATTCACCATTTTACCTTTCGAATGAAACAGGTTGGAAGAAGAACCAGACATTTTCCGTTTGACACAGACGGCACAAGATCTGGTTGGATCTGAGCGATTGAAGATCTGGCTGGGGCTGGAGCGATTGAAGATCTGGCTAGGGTTGTATGTAGGTAGGGTTATATGTGAAGAGGAAGAAGATGGATGGAGGTTACAATGGTCATTTCATCGATTTCTAACTGTCAGAGTAACGTTGAATAGACGGAGGGGGTAATGTTGAGGGTAATGGACAATGTTGGGGGTTCAGTCAGCAAAATTTTCGTTTTAGGGTAAGAGTGCCAATCACATCTAACCCCAAGAGGTAAAATTGAAGTTTACTCTAGATAATATGATTATGTAGTGGTATGTCAACTCTAGTGAGGTTGGGTTTTTATACGGACCAATAGTAATATGCACTCAACAAGGTATGACAATAAATACCTAAACGTATGGAAACAACCTTGGGCCCACATAGCACATACATAACGGTTCAAAGATGATTTAGTATAAATACCCTCCATCAGTTATGAATTAAACTCCGGGCTTCAGACTTTTTTATTAAACAAACTTCCTTTAGACTTGAATATTGTTTTAAATTTTACTAGGTTGAAACTTTTAGCAAATCAATTTAGCATACCTGGTAAGCGACTCAACTCACTTGCAGCCATAATTGGGACATCAGTTTAAACCAGAAAGTAACAACATTTTCTATAATATCGGCCCGTTACATTGGGAGGATACCCATTTTCACGCTATCACCATTTCGGGCGGATCTTGTGTGGTGGGTATCTCTTAAATTTTCCGACAAGGTAAATTTTTTTTTATGTTTTATGCATTACTTACCCTTGCAATTGTATTATGCAACCCAATTTCAATGTCCATTTGTATAACTTTGATGAATGCTTTATAAATATTGCTTTTCTTAAAGTGAGTCGTATTTATTTAATTTTACTTTGTTTATTTGTTTATTTTAGCTAAAAATTTTCCACTTTTTACTTTCTTTAGTTAATTTAATACATTGATTTATTTTTATTTATTTGGTTGTTCATGAGATTAGTTTTGATCCCTGATTAAAAGTTTATGATTTCGTAACTGTTTGTGTTGAACTTGCAGGAGAAATAGTTGTAGACCTGTCAAAACTCAAACCAACCCCCCCCCCCCCCCCACACACACACACATCTTACACAAATTTGGGCATGTTCGTGTAGAAAAAGTGTACATACGTGTTAGCCACGTTACAACAATTTTTTTCTCAAGAAACCGAAAGAATGCTATAACTAATCGACATAATTATGAAGTTGACATTTTAATACGGTTTTTGATATTGAAGTTAGCTTTGGTTTTAACGGATGTAACCTCAACTGTTGAAAGATGTTTTTTTTTAAATGAGGCTTATCAAGACGGATTTACGCAATCGAATTGGTGCTGTGTATTTGAACAAAGCTTTAGTTTGTGTGGTTGAAAGAGAAACGATGAATAAAGTAACAAATGATGATGTGATTGCTCGATTTAAAGCTTTCAGATGCCGAAGAAGAGAATCTATTAGTATATTTAACTTTATTTATTATCGTGTTTTCTTTTGTTTTATTTACATTTGTATGAATGTATAACAAAAAAAAAAAGTTGAGTGTGACTTGAATTTTTATTCTAGATCCGTTATTGATCATATGGTAACGTTATTGGGGTCTTGACGAAGTGGTTTGGTATGTGTTTTTACTTTACTATTAAATTCCAAGGCAGCCAAACGCATAGGTGGTAGCCAGCAACTTATATGAAGGTGACATTGAACCAATCATTTCTACACGTGTCAAGATGGAAACAATGAAAATTTAACCTCATAATCTTCATGTTTATCATCATCATTCACATATGCTTTAATTTGTACAAAACTTATTGTGTCCCCACCACCACACTAACGAGGGCCTACAAGTGTCACACAGTCAACATCATGGGCCATCGATCACTATATGCCAATTGATCCATGATTTTCCAGTATGATAATAAAAATATACGAAATGTTATATACTTGACTTATGCACGGCCCGCGTTGTGAGGCGCTAAACCGATTTTTTTTTACTTTAATAACATGTACGTATTTACTCGGTTAGTTATGCATGCTACTTATAACACGATATAAAAAAAGATACATCGAGTTAACCAAGTAAAGAAAAAACTATCATAGTTATGATAAAAAAATAACTAAAACGATGGCAAGCGTGTAATTTAGAGTTGGGGGCAAAACAGTAATTTGTCGTGACCAATTAGCGAGTGCTAGACAGTTGTTTGACACAAATAAAAACTAAATTAAGTCAATCAAGTCAAATAAAAGACTATAATAGTTTTGCCTAAAAAAACAATGAGAAGATTGCAATTTTTAGCTAAGGTAAAATTGTGATTTTAAACTGGAGGTAAAATAATATTTTAAACTGATGGCAAAAGAATGTTTTTAGTTTGAATTGTGGGCAAAATCGTAATTTTTTTTAATGTGGGCAAAGGGACAAACAAAAATTTTATTTTGAACTGGGGGTGAAATAGTAGTTTTAAAACCAAATTGTAATTTGGCACGGCTGTAGCTGGGGGCAAAAGTATATATATATATATATATATTTTAACCAGGGCAAAATCGTATTTTTTAACAGAAGGCGAAATCGTATATCTAAGCTGGAGGCAAAGCCTAAATTTAATTTCGAACTGGAGACAATATCGTAATTTTAACAGGGGATAAAATCATAACTTGACATGACTTATAAACAACTATTTTATAAAAAAAATGGTTTATTAAAGTCGGCCGCCACTTTTGTCCAACAATTTTCTTTCACTATTCCCGCCGACATTTCTAACTTCTGTTTGTATGTATATGTTGATTGCTATGCCCGTATTGCGAGGCGTTAAATCGAATATTTCTTAGTTTCATAACATGTACACATATATTTTAGTTACTTGTACATACATTTATAACATGATCTTAAAAAAAAGACATCGAGTCAACCAATTAAACCAAAACACTACCATAGTTTTACTAAAAAAAACTAAAATGATAGCAAGCCTGTATAGGGGCAAAAAAGTAATTTGTTAGAAACAATGAGCAAAATCATATTTTTGAACTCAGAGCAAAATCGTAATTTTGAGCTAGGGAAAAAACAAAAACGATAGCAACACTACAAATTTAAACTGGGGCAAAATTGTAATTTTTAAATAAGGGCAAACTCATTATTTTAAACTGGTGGCAAATTCATAGTTTTAAGCTGAGAGGCAAAACTATAATTTTATTTGAACTGAAGTAAATTCATAATTTTAAGCTGTGAGGCAAAACTATAATTTTATTTGAACTGAACTAAATAATAATAGTTTCGAACCAAGGGTAAAAGCGTAACTTTTGACTGGGGTCAAAAACAAAATTTTATTTTTAACTAAGGCTAAAATCGTAATTTTAAACTAAAATATTGATATTGAAATTAGAAAAAAAAAGAATATAGAGTGGTGGCCGCCCAAAGCCACCACTAATATTCAAGCACTATTCCCGCCGATTCTTCAGAATGTAGTTATTGAAAAATGTGTTTCACGACCTGCCCGTCGATATGATCTGTTTTTCTTTCTTCTCCGTTTAGTTGAAAAGGAGTATTTGTTTTTTTTTAACGGCAACTTTCATTCCGAGAAACGCTACTAGCAAATTGCTAGAGCACAAAACAAACACAAATTACAACTCAAATTTACACCAATCCTTCCAACCTATATTATTACAGGAGTGCGGTTTTTAATCCAAAGATATCCCAATGCCTTTATATTTTATTTTATTTTATTTGTGTTTGCCGTTTTATTCCGAAAAATGGCCTCATTCCTAGCTTGCCAAATACACCACGCCGATACGAAGATAATTGCTTGCAAGACCTTTCTTTCCTTCATGCTTAGCTTAACATGGCAGTGAATTGTCACCAAGTCTTTTACCGAAAAGGCAAAACCGTTTGGGATGTTACACCATTCGCTAATGAATTGCCATATGATAGTCGCAACCAAGCATGAAGTAAAAAGATGATCACTATCTTCATCCTCTTCTCCGCACAATCTGCAAGTAGTGTTTTCTACATTTACATGTCTTCTTTTTAACGTCGTTAAAGTTGGAATGTTGTTATCCACCGCCTTCCACATAAATGTGTTTAATTTCTTCGGCACCCAACTATTCCATTTCCAACTAGAGGAGCTAGATACCTGAGATGATTTAGTTAAAATAGTCTTCATCGAGGCAACATAAAAAACTCCCGTATTATCCGGTTTCCAAGTCCATCGATCCGAGTCGCTAGAGAATTTCACTTGCTGAAGTAAAGTTACCAGCTTTTTTAAACCATCTCCTTCCTTATTGCTAAGAGAATTTGTTTGTGAGTCTAGCTTTTCTTTTATTTTATCGGGAAGTAATAATGGCCGTGTAAGACAAACCCTCCAGTCGTTTTCGTAAAAGAGTTGGGCTGTCTAAATTTCATTCATCACCTTTCTTTTTCTCTTTCATTATTTATATATATATTCAACATGTCAATTTTGTTTGACAAACTTGGTGTCCCAAACCAAACGCATAACAACCATCAACTTATTATGTTGACAAATATAAACAAGCTAGCTAGTGCTAGCTAGCTTCTTTATCAATTATCAAAACATTTGTCTAATTTGTTAATCTAAACCGTATATCTTAAAGCGGATTGATGTATAAGATGATCATTGAAAAGGGGAAATGAATCTTGGTTATAAAGTTGTCATGATATCTTTTCAGGTAGCAGGCAGGCAGGCAAGCTAGCTAAATTCAGTTTCTTCCTGCTTACGATTGAGAGAGAGAGATTATGGAAATAATTTATTATTTGGGTGAAGCAAATGTAATGCATGTGGGAAAGCGTACATCCTTTCATTTTTGTCCTAATTGAATTTGTACTCAACATACTAACCCATAGCATAGTTTCACAAAAATATATATATATATATTAATATATATATATATATATATATATATAGGATAGGGATCCTAAGAGAAAAGCACCCTATTTGAGAAACTTGAGAAGAAATCTAGACCACACATTTTTCTAATCTTTTCGTAATATACACATATGTATAGTTTACATTTGACTATATACATATGTGTATAATTCAATATACATATATGTATATAGTCACTTTTAAGTATACATATGTGTATATTACAAATTACTTAAAAAAATGTGTGGTCCAGATTTCTTCTCAAGTTTCTAAAATAGCCTACATTTTCTCACATGATTCTAACCCTATACATACGTATATATATCAACTTCATATATTCTCATTTAAGAGAACAAATTTAAGTACTATATATTAATTATAGTTAGCGTTTTTGAAACTTAACTTCGTCACGAGTCATTCTTTAAATCCGTAGATGCAAGTATATATAGCGTGGAACTAGAAACTCATTGGATTCCTTTTGGATAAATAGAAATATCCCATCGATCATAAACAATCAATATCTGTGTACATAATGAAAACTAATCTTCTAACACCTGTTGTTAATTCATTTTATAGTTCTTTGGCTAGGTGGTAGAGATTGTTGTTTCTTGAGGGATTAGGGTTCAAATCAGTTACAAACATGGTTATTATAACATTTTCCGTTAAAAATCATTTTTTTCGTCGGTGCTGCACGTTTTAAGGTTATTAATTAATAAATTGTAACTAATTATAAGCATCAACACATGTTATGTCGTACTAGATTTTTGTATTATTAGTTATTCGTCTGTACTATATATGAACTTAATAATTAATATGTTAGGCATATTTTTAACGATATGAATAAAATTAATAAATAAGAAAAAGGAAATATGATTAGTGATAATATCTAGCTAGCTAGCTAGGGAGGTTGAATAGCACACGCCACTAGAGGCCATTGGCTTTTAGAATTATTTATTATATATATATGTATATATATAATATATCTCAGGTACTCCCAATTGATAGTTTAATGATCAGCTGCTGCTACCCATGAGAAAATGGTAGGAGGTTCAGAAGAAGAAGAAAAGAGTAGTAGTAGTAGTAGTATAGAGAGAAAGAAGAGCAAGAAGCATACAAGTAATAGCAGTAGGAGGTTTAGCGATGAACAAATAAAATCACTGGAGTCGGTGTTCAAGAGGGAGAACAAGCTGGAACCAAGGAAGAAGGTGGAGATGGCTAGGGAGCTGGGACTGCACCCGCGCCAGGTGGCTATATGGTTTCAAAACAGAAGGGCTCGCTGGAAGTCCAAACAAGTGGAGCAAGACTACTCCAACCTCAAGGCCGATTACGACACCTTAACTCACCGCTTCGAGTCCTTAAAGAAGGAGAAACATGCCTTGCTCCACCAGGTATCTATCTATCTATCTATGTATGTATATTCAAACACAGGTAACCTTCATTATTAACTGATGCTACTTGATCAAACTGCAGGTAAGTCAGCTAAAAGAACTGGATAATGGGCCTGAAAACGGAGGAGAGTTGAATGGTAACTCAAGCGGACCATTAGAAGAAGACATGGCTATCTATTCAGACGAAGAACTAGAATACATGCAGGGTGATAAATTAGTCGAAGAAGAAAGACATGAAAACCTTGACATGGCTAGTCTTTTTGATCACTCATGTTCAAACTGGTGGGACATTTGGTCATCAAACTGATCTGTATATATAGTGTAGAGAATATATGTACGTATATCTATGGGGTTTGAAGTAGCTAGCTAGCTAGCTAGGATATTAGATATATAGGAGCTAGATGACGTACTTAATGGCAAAGTGTTGCCGTTTGTCTGCACTATGCAAGATATATACTCTACATGTGTGCAAACTACTACTAGTGTGTCTTCATGTTATTGGATTCTGATAACAAATGGTATTGATAATTATAATCAATTGAAAGTTTACAAGTACAGAAGTTGGATGTATGGAGTCACCCAATTTGTTGAAATAAAAAGAGATACAATGAACCAAAAGATTAGAACAAAAGAACAGAACTGGAACTTATGTTCTGAACAAAATTGTATATGAACCTTTTGTGTATGAGAGACTATGTAATCTTGTGTACTTTCTTCAATGTCTCAACTCCTATATTTATATGAGAAGAGTAGCCCAGAAGAGATGAACACAGCAAGGAAGGAGCTGTTAAATTGAGACCAAAATAGGAAATTTTCCCATGACACCTTGAAGATTAGCAATCACAATCTTCATTCAAAAGACATAGAGGATAAATGAAAGAAGGACATCTTCCTTTCTTGATAATTTGCGTGAAGAATGAACAGAGGTCAAAGACCTAGATGGACTTCATATGCAGTCCAATAAAACCAATGCAAGCCCAAAGCAATCCTTGAATAAAGCCTCATAAACAGTAGAAAGAAAATCAATTAGAAAATAAAATAAATTTAATTTTATAACGTTGGATTGAATATTTTAACAGATTCAACTCAAAATCTCACGTGATTGCCAAAATCCATCGATCTTATTTTTCGTTTTCTTAATGTTGTCTAACTTTCGATGATGAAGAATCCTTGATTGTTGGATACTAGTTTGGAGAAAGTTATGGATCAAATATGTAATTATCCATAAGTTAAGTTTTAGTGATCATTATGTAATTTGTATCAGGTTAAGAGCTTATGGTGTAAGGATTGTAAATAGAAAACCATATGTATGTATGTATGTCTCGTTTAACAAAGGACACATCCATTAGGGCATGTCGCTATATTGGCGACCATGATGTAAACACAAGGGTTAAAACCATTAATAAAAGTTCTCTATTCTACTCAATTCTTTTGTGTTCTTGATTGTATGATTAATTTCAATGATTCCTGGGTAGAATAGTGCTATCAGACCTGAAGGTTCTAAAGAGCGAGATCATTGTCCATTCTTCAATCAAGATTTAATTCTTTCTTGAAGCCACTAACAATAAACATATTCAGAAGTTTAGAGTAGAAGAACAAATCAATTTAGAGGTCCAGAGTGATGTGAAACCAAGAATGAGTGAAGAAGAAGCAAGAATCAATTCAGAACATATCGATTTCAACGAAGAATTGAGAAGCGACTGAAGGGCCATGAACGAAAAGAAAAGACATTATTCCTGCAAATTTAAGAATCAAAGGAAGAATTGAAGCCTGAATTGAAGAAGGGAATTAACTCCTTGAGTGAAAATTCACAAAACGGTTTGGTCACCGTTGGTAGTTTCTCTAAATAATTTTTTTGAATCGTGTGAATCACTTTTAGATTAAAGTAATTTGATAGTATTCCAAAATCTTTAGTTCTTTCAGGATGTTTAGTAACCATGTGAGTTCGCAAGTATTCGAGCACATAGCTCTATACTCGGCTTCAACTTTGGAAAGAGAAATGTTCATGTTTCTTGTTTTCCCAGAAATCAAGGATTCACCCAAAACACACAAAAACCTGCAATGGGTCTTCTAGACCGTAAACACTAGCCCCGGTCTGAAGTAGAAAAGGCTGAAAGTTCAAGAGACATAAACTTCTTAATTAGGATGCCCTTACCTAGAGCCTTTTTTAGATATCTTAGTAACTGCAAGGCAATATGTAAGTGAGAATGAGAAAGTTTATGCGTAAACTTATCCATATGAGTTGAATAGTATAAAGTATGTCAGGTCTAGTATGAGACAAAAAGATTAGTTTTCCAATCAATTTATTATAACCATTTTTTTCTTGTTAAGAAGGTCTCGTTAGATTTACAAGTAATTGTAACAATATGTTTTGTTCAATAGGGGTATTAACAGATTTACACTAGCTAAGTACAAACGAAGTTAACAACTCAATAAAATACTTCCAAGATAGGCAATGACATGTGCAAAACCTAACATATATTTTACATCAAATGAAGCATATTTTTGTTGTTTTCTTGTATTAATTTTAGAAGTCGTTTATTTGTTTACTTTTGATTTTCCTAGTTAGAAATGCATAAACCGACCAAAGGAAGGAATTCACCACGAGAAATAAGACTTTTACAAGAAAGCAACAGAGTCACACGCCCACGTGCTCCAACCACATGCCCCATGTGCTTCATTGTATCAGAAAAGATAAAAGATGCCCTCAATGACCTCTGACACGGGGTCGTGCCTAATCAAATACGCCCATATGTTACCCTTATAGCAAAACAAGACAAAATAGGTCACCACGCATGGGGACGTGCCTCCTTGGCACACCCCATGTCATACCTTTAGAAGATTTGGAAATCTAAGGACAACGGGACCCATAAATTTGACTTGGTTCGTGCCCCATCTCACATGAGTCGTGTCTAGGTACGAATCAGATAAAAAATGACAAAATGAGCTTTGAAGACCCTTCACACGGGTCGTGACTCATCAGGCATGGGGTTGTGCCTCCCCCTGTTTCAAGATATAAATAGAGCGAGCTTTAATTCATCCATTACTTTGTGTTTGTTGATTCAAGCATTCGTGTCTTTACATCTTTATAAGTACATGTTAACTACTTGGAAGAGGGTTAGAAGTGTGGTTTGAGTTAAGTTCTTGCCTTGCACATAAAGGTGATATAGTCGATTAAGTCGTAGTAGATAATGGGTATAATCCCTTATAATAAAAACTTATTTAATACTTTTTCCGACTTTGCGGGATGGTCTCCCTGCTGCTTCTGACAAATGTAGTCGAGAGTAACCTCTGCTCGACCCACAAGACCTACCACTTTTTGGCATTAACCACATACAAATTCATTTTTTTTCATAGAACAACTTTAGGTGGGTTCTTTCGCAGAGTACTAGGGAGAACACGGAGAGGCGTATTTTTTCGTATAATGATTTTTTAGAAGTCCATAACCAAATAAGTTAATTTAGACATTGTTGGGGAGTCGAAACCAAGTGATTCCTCTTATTATTGCTTTTGTTTAATTTTAATTGCTTTGTTTTTATGTTTAAAAACCTTTCCACAAATTCACTTTTTGGTTTGACTAGATGATGATAACACTCCAGTATCGAAAGCTCTTGTGTCCTTGGACGATCTCGGTATCTTACATTCGCTATACTACGCTTACGGTGGGTCCACTTCCCCTAACGTGTTGTAGAAGTGATTGTATTTTACCTTGTTTATAAACTTCAAGCTTTATTTTGTGTTACTATAACTGGCCTAAAATAGCTAATATTTCGATACATGTTTCGACACATAGGTAAATACCGGAATCAGTTTTAATAATTTCAATGGAAAGATTTTAATTCACCCACATCTTTTGTTGTTGCATATTGTGTGACAACAAATTTATGTTTAGGTCTTTGGATATCTTATAAACATTTAAACGGTTTAGCATGGTTTACTAGGATTTAGGGTTTACAAGGTTAAGAGTCTTCCGGGTTTAGCATGTTGTCGGATTTAGTCAAATCCAGAGAGACTCCAAATAGTCCTTCCGGATTTAATGTTAAATATAGAGTGGTTCAAACTAACAAGGCTTTCTATGTTTATTGTGAAACTTTGTTGGGCTTCGCCTAGTGACATGGATGTGTATTATATAAACATATTCAACATTAGGGTTTTGGCTAGTTAGTCGGTTACAAGTTTGCAATTTGTGGAATTTACTCAGTATGATGATGATGATGATGATGAGTCAGTTACGATTTGAGAGCAATTTCACCTAGATTGGTTGTGAGTTTTAGAGTTTACGAGTCTTGAATCGAGTGTAAACATCTATTAGATAATCAATAGAAGACCAGATTGTTTGTGATTGTGCTTGTCATCTTATATACTTGTTTCTGTTTTCGTCTGATCTACTAGAGGATTCCCCACTCTTAGTGGATTGTCAATCTCGTTATGATCCACATGAGAGGGTCGTACATCTTTAATCATAAACTCGATTTCTGATATTTTTTCATTTTGTTAATCTCATTTGTATTATTACCAATGATCACAATATCATCAATGTAAACTAGTAAGACTAGAAATACAGAAGACGTTGGCTTAACAAACAATGAATAGTCACTTTACTTTGACAAAAAACCAAGTTCAGTAAGAACACTTACCAATTTTACATTCAACATTCTATGTTTTAAAGGATATAAAGACTTATTTAATTGGCAAATTTTTGTTTCATTATTAGAAAGGTAACCTTCAAATAAATTTATAAAAACTTATTCATGTAAATTACCATAAAGGTATGCATTATTAATGTCCAATTGATATAAGGGTTAATTATTACTAAGCGCCAAACAGATAACACATTTAAGAGTCACCATTTTTACAACAGGTGAAAATGTTTATCAAAGTCAATACCGTCATTTCTACTATACTATTTGGCTACTAACCTAGCCTTGTACTTTCTATTTTTCCAGAGGATCTGTATTTTTTACATTGTATATCCTTTTGCACGCGATGCATTTTCTACCTCATGAGATGAAGGCATTTTGTTCAACCAAACCGAGATGTTGATTTTGGGGAAGATGATTAATTGTATTAATTTTCATTTACTGAAGTAAAACATAGAAAGTATATGTAGAACTTACTAACTACTATGTTTTCTTTGTTGTCAATTAATTGTGGAAAGCTACTTTTGTAGGAGCCGTGTTTGCATGGACTCTTGATACATATAAGTTAATAATGGGAAAGTTTAATTTATATTGAGCTTGACAAGAGTTTGTTGTTCGGACAAATAATTCAAGAAGTGGAGCCTAATTAACTTCATTAAAGAATATAACATAACATAAGAGAAAACTATACCACAAGTCTATTTCCTTACTTGTTAAAGCTTGGTTGGGTTGGGCTAGGTCGTGAGGATGTTGATAAAGGTTGTTGGTAGGTTGGAATAAATTGGTGTATCTATAAAATGACTATTCCAATACAAAAGTTAAATATGCTAAACAGGTTAAGGACAATATGGAGGCTGTTAGATGGAAGCTGAGGCCTAATAAGTTGGCTCAATTTGAATGTTGCAAGTGACTCCCATGCCAAGATGTGTAACGCCATACTATTTCAAACTTTCTATATTTGAAAAGTTCTTGTTGTATTCTATTTTTGGAAACTTTGTAATCGTTGCACTCATCTTTCCGTTGTAATCTTTATTTCAAGACTTGAATCGTAATGAAACACGTGTCCTATTTTGTCATGTCAAACTCGTTTATATTTTTCATATATGCTACTTGATCCACAAATACGCATAAACACTTGATATACTTGCAATATGTAACGTACATGTTTGATACGGAGACTATACGCGATATTTATACTTAATCTTATTCAATTTATACATATGAAACCTTTGATACTTGTTATTTATGCTTAGAAACCTTTATTTGCTCATAAAATAGCAAGTTATAACCTTTAAGTATGTTATCAAACAATAAAAAAATAAAAAATAAGGTTTGGCTCCTGACCAAGCCTTACGGACCGCAAGGATCCCCCCTTACGACCCGTAAGGGGACCTGACGGGGGAACTTTTGAATTAGCCGCGATTTTGTACGAATCCTCACACTTTCTTCTCCTCCAATGGCCTCCATCACCTCACTCAACCCTAATCACTTCCCTATAAATCCCACACCTCTTCCAAGCATTTCACACTTTTCTAATCATCCATATCACTCCCAAATCCTCCCTAATCAGCTGCTAATTGCAAGTTCGAGCAGAAAGTTCATATTTCACAAAAGTGAGCATAACTCACCCATTTCTTAACGAAATCACTCCATTCTTTTTCCCACTTGCTTGGTTTGACCTTGTGCACATCTCCAATGGTTTTCCTTGGAAAATCAGGCCCTGGAATGTCATGAAAATGGCTCCAAAGTGGACTGTTTGTTTTTGTTTTCATCAAAGCTTGTTTAAACTTGTTCAAACTTAAGTATCTCACTCAAACCTATGTCCTAATGCTTACAACACTACTATTGGTTGGTTAGGCTTAAAAACAAGGTTGAGACATGTTAAACTAGAGGTGAAAACCTCATAAACTTTCTGTTTTTCAACTTGGGTTTACACCCATAAGTAGTCTCCAAGTTTAACTTGTGCATGTGTGAAGTTGGTCTAGCCTTGGCAACCCATCTTGAAACCACACACTACTTGATGCTTTCCATTAGATTAGTTGTTATAATTATTTAGTTCATGACCCTCCTTGTGTTCATAACACAAGTGTAGTGGTGAACATTCGAGGTGCCTAAATGGAAGCATGTTCTTCCTACCTCCTACATGATATCCATGACACTAGAGGTGCCTAAATGGAGACTTTGATCTCCTGCCTCAAGCTTATTTATGATTTAAAGTAAGTATATTATATATATGTATATATATATATATATATGTGACAAGACTTAATAATAACTCCATAGTTACTTGTTAAGAAACTAGTTACATCATCTAAAAACCATACACTTGTTACGATTCTAATGGGTCTTCGAATCCATGAAAACACACCAACCCTTGCGGTTTCTATAGTGTCAAGAACAAGTGTCATGAGTACGAAATGATTACTTTCATAATACTATTTTTACGTTATTTAAACTCAGAATCCATAATCTCCCGTTAACTCCCAATACTCATACGCCTTGTTGCTTCTTGTAGAAGGACGAGGTGCTCCAAGATAATCAACCCAACAACTCTCGGAATTCAAGTCAAGACTTGCAAAACCGTGAGTATACTCGATCCCGTTTTCCATTTTAATATTTCGGGTGTTGCATGTACAAAAACCATGACACTAGTTTACAAATTACTCTATCCATTATAACATGATACTTGTTTATATACTCGATTATTGCATGCTCTGTTAGACTTGTGATATATGCTCATTAACTTTGCTAGCCAACCTTAACAAATATAGCGCTATAGGAGTAACGCCCGCCCGTATGCTTGTGGTATTGCTAAGTAAACTATTAAACACCCATTTATGACAATGTTGGGTAATCACTATTGCGTTAGACTATGGATTGGCATATAAGAACACAAGTTTAGTATGCCATAACAATTATATACAATGTTGCCATGTTGGATATGAGTCAAACTTTTTTCATTATTATGCTATGTATCAAACCTGTATGCTCGCCAACCTTTTGTTGATATATATTATTTTAATACATGTTGCAGGAAATTAAGTTGATGCCGACGAAGAAATATATTATGGTGGATTAGACACACACCTAGCTTTAATTTCATGTATTTCATTCCATGTTGTAGTGTCCTTTGATCTTGTCGTATTTCCCTTTGAACAATTGTATCGCAATTTAGCATCAATGAAATTTTGAATTATTAAATATTGTCGCAAAGTAGTATTATGACGTTTTGAGCAATTTGTTCGTCTCATCCCGATGTTTCCGCCATCGGTTGGGGTGTGACAAGATGATTCAAAATGTTTTTCAGATAAGGTATCTATTTAGTCATCCATCTTTCTAGAAATAAGACCTTGTATGTTTCTGAATTTACGGATAAGTTTGAGGAAGAAAAAACGAAAGTCAACGTCTAATGCTAGAATATGTTACCTTTTTTCCCTTCATATTAGGAATGAATACTTGGTGTGTACAATTTGGATGGTGTATATAAGTGCACTATAGATTATTAGATTTATTTCAATGATCTAAAGACATAAATTAAATGCTATATAGTAGTTTAAAATCTATGCCACAAGAAGCCTCAATGCCACAAGCAAAAAATACAACATTGCTATACATATAGTGCAAGATTGGACTAGAAACCAACTAGCAACATGGTTTTAGGTAGCAATGATGGTGATGTTGGACGGCAAGAGTTGGTCATACAATGGGGGTGGGGGAGATTTGATGACAAAGGAAGGGCCGGTGTCATTTTGATTATTTTGGAGTAATACATGAATAACATGTAAAATAGTCTTTTTACACAAATTTAATATATTTCACAAAAGTTAGTGTTTAGGTACCAAATATTTTATGATTCACAACATCATGTATAAAATCTTTACATAAAGGTATTATCTTTTTCAAACCCAAAGTAACATTTGTATTTAACTTTGAAAATTAAAACAGTTTTTTAAGGTTTCACTCATAAAGTAAAGAGTTAAATATGGTTTTAGCCCTTGTGTTGCGACCTAAATAACCTTTTAGTCCAGAAAGTTAAATCTTAATTTTCTAGTTCAATAGTTTGATTTTCATATCAATTAAAACTATGTCACTTAACACCATCTATTTTCTCTAAGTGAATAGACAAAAATGTCCCTAATATAAAAAAACAAACATGTATAAATCTCCATTTTCTACACAAACTACCTACCAATCTCTATTATCTTTATATATACCTTATACATCCACAAAAAAAATGTGTCTACTGAACCACTAACCACTACATGCCTTTCTCTCCATCTCTTAGCTTTCTCTCTTCTAGCTCTTAGATCTAAAGCCAAACTGTCACATATCATTTTCTCTACACTACCATGTTCTTCAATTCAGATATGTATTAACTCGATTTTTTATTGGCATTTAGGTCTAAAAACATGTTCTTCCCATTAATCTAAGGTTAAAGATGAGATCTAGGGTTTCTCGTGTTCCAAACTAGAACCAAAACTACTAGCCATACCGCCCCGGCAACAAATCGTGACCTAAGGTTTTGAATAGACAAGAAATTGATTGCAAGACAAGATATACTATAAATAGACCTTGTAATAACTCCAATCTTTCTTTACCCCTTTCATCTTTCTCATTTTGAAACATGTAACTCACCTAAATATCGAGCCGATATGACCTTGTAGGGCATAATCAAGAGCAGAGAAATCTGATCACTTGATAGCGACTGTTATGTGGTGTCGATGGTTGTTGTGCTTTGACGGTTGTGTGGTGGTAGAGAGAAGGGAGAGAGAGAGAGAGCGAAGAGAGAGAGAGTGGGGAGAGTTTGACATGGATACTTAAGGTTAGAAAGACGAAGCATTTTTGTCTTTTAATTGAAAATATATTAGATTCTTTTAGCTCGTAAAAATTTGAGTAGATTACAATTTGCGTCCGTGTGGTTCACATTGTCTTGCACGTTGGGCCCCTAATTTTTTTAGTCCTCTGAGTCCCTGTGGTTTACACTTTCATGCACTATGAGTCCTTCCATTTAACATCTGTTAGATATCTTTTTAAACAAGACCAAATTCGTAGCAACATGCGTTCTTACAGATTGTGAACCTTCCAACCAAATTCATATTTCTCTCCAAATTCGAACATGACACAAATTCTACCTCAATCTCGAACAACAAGAATAATCAACACACTTAATTGATTAGCATGCAATTAGCAAAAACCAACACACTAAAGCTTGCAATCAGCTTGCAGTAACTTACAATCATGCAAATCAGCTTGCAACTTCAGATTTTTTACACTTACCACACACCGCACCTTGCAATCACGTTGCAACAACCATAGTTGTAAATCCCAACTAGGCATCGATTAGTCACCGATTAATCACAATTAATCCTAGATTAATCGCTAGTCCCCACCGCACTGGCCGACTAGCGACTATCGATTTCTACAACCATGGTAGCAACTATGCAATCAAGTTGCAGGATTGCAATTAGATTACAACAACCTTACATTCATATAATCAACTTGCACCTTCCTATATCATGTGTGCACTGACTAATCATATCATGTATGCACTGACTAATATGCATTCAATCAGATCTGCACTTCCCAAATGCATCCAAATATAATGTATTCAATCAGTTCTCCACATTACCAATCATTCAATCAATCAACAACCAAATCTATCCAATCATCTCAATTTGCACCTACCCAACTTACATAAAATTCAACCATCTAACATGTAATTTGTTCATTAACTAAGGTACATAAAATTCATTAACTAAGTTATACGTAAAATTCATCATCATTAAGTAACATATACACCATCATCCATGTATTTCATTACGAATAACCCAGGTACAATACATCATTAAAAACACGGCTATAATAGATCATTACAAAAGATCTGGGTACATTAGATCATTACAAATCTGGTCTACTTAGTCAAATTCTATATAGTTAACCATCAAAGTACCCTACTTAATTCTTCATCCCGCCCTTGTTTAAAGATGATGTCAAAGGTCGAATTGTTCCAAAACCTTAGAACGACTCACAAATGCACGACGGAGGTGGCGAGGGATGCATTAAGCCAAATTCCGGCTACATAATTTCAACTTCAAGTTCAAAGTGGTGATTAAATTATGGTTAATTTCAAGTTACAAGATAGAAGCAAGATAGAACAATTACCTCTTATACATTGCATGTCAACAGTGGCATTGACGGTAACAACCTGCTACCTCGCAAGCTCGTCATTCTCATTACGCCTAGCACCAGGATTTGGATCATAATGTAATCTAAATCGCTTATTACGCTACATCGCATATTTCCGCACTATATCACATCACAACGCATTACATCGCACTAATACAACGCTTATCTCACACGAACTAAATACTATCGACCTTGCGTGGAGTTTTCCAAGGCTATCTGCTCGCTTAAACTGCAACGCGACTCTTAGACTTGGAAACAAAACCGCATGCTTCATCGCTTAATTATCGAACTTTGAGTAACTATGGAATTTAAGTAAATATGACTATTTAATACGCTTAATACTTCGTTATAACGCTTAAGATAACTATATAATGCAAACCGAATCGCCAAATGAACTCTTAAAGCGGAATCAGCAAACAAAACTTGGTCACCAGGCCAAGTTCGGCCGAACTTGACTACCACAAGTTCGCCTGAACTTGCCTGAGACACAAGAACAATTCAAAATCCTCAAGTTCGCTCGAACTTGTACACATATGTACAAGTTCGGCCGAACTTAGCTAATCCCCCTTGAAAGCCTAGCAAGTTCGCCCGAACTTGCATGAATTTCATGCAAGTTCGACCGAACTTGACTCCCACCAGCTCACTTTTTGCCTTCGCCTATAAATACTCAGCCCCATTCTCTCATTTGAACTTTCTGCAACTTTGCTCTGAGCTCCCGAAACCCGAAACCCTTTGTTTTCCAAATAAGAATCAACCCGATTACAACTACAACAATGCTTATCAACGGTTTACAACGATTTTGCACAAAGTTTTACCTTCGATTTCATCAAAATCCATTCTTTTACGAAAACCTTCATCTTTTTCTATAAAACTTCTGTTTTTATCCTAGATATACAAACGAGTTCGTTTGGACATGGCTGTGGCCTCCCGAACACGTAATCTTAATGATTTCGGCTCACCAAGCGTTAGATCTATGGAAAACCCTTTTTAACCTTGATTTTTACACCAAATACGGACTTTTGGTGATTTTTTGTTCATTTCTGATATGAAACGAAGCATTTATCATTCAAGATCCCAGATCTGGAAGCACAAGGACGTTTATGTTGGTTTACACAAGCCGGACTAACCCGAACGAACCACGAGTTCGCCCGGATTAGCCCACGCTTTTGTAAAATGACTAAAACCGCTCTAAAGACCTCTCTACCTAAGTTTGCTCAGTAGCACAGGGTTGGAGGGATGAACACTCGATTTACTCAGCAAACGACGCGAAAACGCAAGATTTTGGACCCGAAAACATCAAGTTCGCTCGAGATTTAACTGTTTTTAGCAACACTCAGGTCAAGTTCGACCGAACTTGTACCCCTCAGGGTCAAGTTCGACCGAACTTGGGTATAAGTAACCAACTTTCCACCTAAAAACCTAATCGCTCGAACTCAATTCCAAAGAATTCATCGGTCGGACTTGTCTATCCTCTATTCAAAACCTCACAAGTTCGACCGAACTTGTCAAGTTTCTTTGAGAAACTTACAAGTTCGCCCGAACTTGACTCTAACTTCAACAAAACTACACAAGTTCGCTCGAACTTGTATGATTACATACAAGTTTGGCCGAACTTGCCTCCTGCTCAAACCAAAATTCACTGTTTCAGATTTTCGGAGACTGATGTACTTCCGTTCGCGTATGCAGGCTGATCCGGCGCTCTCCTCAACTCCCCTCAGATTCCATCTCTCCTTTAATCGCACCGACTGTGAGTATACTTGACCCATTTTCGCTTTAACGCACTTTTGAGTGTAACATACGTTCTTATCAAAACATACACAACGCACGCTAAACTGAATTATCACACGCGAATATCTGTTATACATATTATACGTGATTGTTAGAACATTATCTCCACCTTAGCTTGTATAGTACTATAGAGGGGCTCTCATCCGACGGGGTTTAGCTAAACCCCGTCGGATGAGAGCCCCTCTATAGTATAACATGTGAAATTGTCTTGTGAGTTTATGTGTGGTATAAATCATGATTATGTATGAGGAAATGCACCATATTTTTATCTACTATGCTATTATATCAAAACCTGTATGCTCGCCAATACATTTTTGTATTGACAAATTATTTTAATGTATGTTGCAGGTTATTGAATTCTGCTTGCTGCAAATGGACGTAGGATTTCATCTTTAGAAACACATTTAATAGAATTTAGGGAAGATCGAATTATGTTTGTTTGAGGGATATTTGTAATAATTATTTGTGGATTATATGTTTGTTAGTATGGGATAACGAATGTTTAAGTATTGTCGCATAAATAGTTGTTATGGTTTCTCTCGAGCAATCTGATTCGCCTAGTGCCGCGCCCCGATGATTCTGTCATCGGTTGGGGTGTGACATTGACATCTACCGAAGGCCTGGCTGACCGATGTTGATGAGTGGTGGCCGGAGATGGTGAGGCGTGTCAACAGTGAAATGGAGAATACAACCTACAAGTGATGCTAATGTTGTTGATAATTGGTGGTCAGAGATGCTGAGGAACAGGAGCTAGAGAAGACGACCTTCAAGCGTGGTGAACAAAGAAGGGGACTGGAGATAAGAGGACTCAACCGAGCTAGAATGTTGTGATATGGAGGGCACAATTAGGGGGATTGGGGTTTTTAGGTATGGATTGTGAGTGAAAAGACGAAAATAACCTCTAACGGTTTTCTTTGACTTTTAAACGGAATATTCCCATTCAATGTAATGGAAAGACTCAAATTGCATGAAAGTGTAAACCACAGTGACTCTGAGGAGTAAAAAAAGTTAGGGGCTCAATGTGCAGGACAGTGTAAACCACAGGGACACAAATTGTAATTTACTCTAAAAAGTAAAAAGTAAGAGCAGATTTGTCTTTATTCATCCAAAAATAATTGCATAGACGAATGTAGTTAAATGTGGATTGATCAAAGCTAACTATTGAACTAAAAAAGGTAAAAAGAGCTATTAAAGTAGAAGGATTATTTGGGTCAAATCATATGTGCTAAAACCGTATTTAAGTCTAAGGAATGACTGACATATGGTGTAAGACACGACAAGATGACCTGGGGGGCTAGACACGAACACGACACGATAACTTATCTTGTCATTTTTTTTCAAACATGAACACGAACGTGTTTGTAAACGAACATACTCATTGAGGGTCGTGAGTGTGATTGTGAGATGCGGGCATGCTACTGAGGGGAGGGAGAATGTGAGATGCGATTTCAAAATTAGAGGTTTTTCTATGGTGAGACCATGTATGTTAGCATAACCCCCACCCCACATGCTATATATTTTTTATTTAAAATTGTTAACGTGTCTAAACGGTTGGTTAACATGTTAGGTTTTTAACATCTTTAGAAACGAAAATTAACAGGTTTTATGATGTTGACATGTATAAGATGCGAAATCTGTTAAAATCATATCGGTTTATTTCGTGTTATCTGTGTGGGCATTAAGTACATAATAGAGGGATAAGTTTGATGGGCCGCAAGAAGGGGCTGGGTTTAATGGGTTTTGCTAAAAACAAGGGGCCGTGGAGGAAGCTGATCTGGCACTTGTCTTTTACATCATCATAGGGGTCGTCGTCGCTTGTATAGTCAACTCAGCCGATCCCTTTCCTCCTCTTTGGGTTCGTAATCGTTGTCCAAATTGATTTCAGGACTTTGAGAAGAAGAAGAAGAAGAAGAATGGTACCAAATAGCTAATATCATCTTTCTCACAGACAGGCATCGCAGGACTTCAAGCAGAGGAAATCACGATATATCGAACCGCAGAGACCTCTCCCTGATTTGGATTCTTCCTTGCTAATGATACCAAAAAGCTTTTTGTTATTTGTACTTTGTATGTATGTATGTATAGGTAAGTAGATTTTGATTGTTGTGTTCTGTTGTCAAGTGTCATGTTTGTTTTTGTTGATGGCTCGTGAATAAAGGAATCTTCTACAAGCAGCAGCAGGGCTGCTGGGTCCACATTTGATGAGGCTTGAGAAATCATCATCTTTCATGGGTTGGTACAAAATACATCATCTTTAAATACTTTGAAAGGACAAATTTGTAATTAACATTTACATTAGTTTATTTAGGATTTTAGTATTCTTACATGATAAGAAATAATTAACCCACAAAAATGAAAAATAATTGAAGAGGCACGTTATTAAGAGTATCATAATTTATTATTAAATGTTTTAAGGAGTGGTGTTGGCATCACGTCTTGATTATTCTACAATAAAGTCCTAACCTGTGCTATAGTTTATCTGAATGTAAGTATTCTAAAAGAATACAACATTTAAAGGCTTAATAATAATAATAATGAATTTTGACATCCACATGCGGGATAAGTCAGTTAATCATATGACAAACTAAGCCATACATTCCAAAAGAATTGTTATTGTTCATAAACGCTTACCGAATAGAATTTTCTGTTTGTGGTTTGTTCGTTAAGGAAATGAACATATTCGTGTTTGTTAATTTTAGGTAACGAATGTTCATAAACACAAACTAATGTTTACGAATACAAATATAAAATAAACAAGCACAAATAAATGTTTATGAATAGAGGATATAACACATCGATACTTATTAAATATTTTATTTGACAGAAAGCTGAAGTATTTAAATAAAATATAAAAATAAAAATGAACGAAACAATCATACATAAACACGTTACCAAACATAAATAAATGAAGAATGCCCTTATTTATGTTGGTTCATTTACTTAAACGACGAATGTAAGTTTGTGTTAGTGTTCAATTTTTAAACAAACAACACCAACGAACGAAAGTTGGGTTTGTTTGTAGACCTGGTAAGAAGAAGGGGGTAAAAGAGGAAATAGTAAAAGAAGATGGGGGACATTTAAAAGGATGGATTTTTTGCTGAGGAAGGGAAGGCAAAGCGCGTTAAGTTCATCATCCTGTGTGTGTTTGACAGGAAAGGAAAGGGAAGAGGAAGTGATTGTTAGTTACAGAAGAGAGGAGAGGAGAGGAGAGGAGGATCCAAATGGAGGTGTTTTATTACATGGTTTTTGGGGTTTTAGGGTTGATCGTCGCCGCTCTGGAGTTGAGTAAGACCAACAAAGATCGAATTACCACTTCCCAGGCTTTTACTTCCTTCAAGAACAACTATCTCCTTGTCTACTCTCTCATGATGGGTAACTTTCTTCTTCTTCTTCTTCTTAATTTAGCCTAGGTTAAGATCTGATTGCCGGATCGGGATCTGATTTGAAATCAAACTAACTAAAACATTTGATTTGATTTGATGTAGCCGGGGACTGGTTGCAGGGTCCCTATGTCTACTACCTTTATACAACATATGGCTATGGAAAGGGGGATATCGGGCAGCTCTTCATTGCTGGCTTTGGCTCATCTATGCTCTTTGGCACCATCGTCGGCTCTTTAGCTGATAAACAGTAACTACCCTCTCTCACTCAATTCTCGTTTTAATAATCCATACTCTAAATCTATACCTAATGAATTTCAGGGGCCGCAAGCGAGCATGTATCACTTACTGCATCACTTACATACTCAGCTGCATGACCAAACATTCTCCCCAATACAAAGTTCTACTCTTAGGCCGTATTTTGGGCGGTGTTGCTACCTCTCTCCTCTTTTCAGCTTTTGAATCTTGGCTTGTTGCCGAACACAACAAGCGCGGCTTTGAACAACAATGGCTCTCCTTAACCTTCTCCAAGGCCATCTTCCTCGGCAATGGTCTCATTGCCATCCTCTCAGGCTTGTTTGGCAACTTTTTAGTTGATGTTGCAAGCCTAGGACCTGTCGCACCCTTTGATGCTGCAGCATGCATTCTTGCCCTTGGCATGGCCATTATACTCTCATCCTGGGGTGAAAACTACGGAGACCCTTCTGAGAACAAGGACCTTCTTTCTCCGTTCAAAGGAGCCGCTGTAGCTATTGCTTCTGGTATCCTACTCAAATGCTTCATTCATATATACATATTAATAATAATACCCCTTTCACTCATAATTATTATTCTCTGTCAGATGAGAAAATTGCATTACTCGGGGCTATACAGTCTTTGTTTGAAGGCTCCATGTACACCTTTGTTTTTCTATGGACTCCCGCCTTGAGTCCAAATGATGAGGAGATTCCACATGGTTTCATTTTTGCCACATTCATGTTAGCATCAATGCTGGGAAGTTCAGTTGCTGCCCGATTGATGGCCCGCACCTCACCCAGAGTTGAGAGCTACATGCAGATTGTGTTTTTGGTTTCTGCAGCATCACTTTTGCTTCCAATTGTCACAAATGTACGGGATTTTTGTCTTAACATTTTTCACATTTCTTGACAGAAAATTTGAGGGTTGTTATTTTGTGACAGTTTTTCGTATCTTCTTCTGAGGTGAAAGGTGGAGGCATCTCATTGGGGGCTAGTATTCAACTTGTTGGGTTTTGTGCATTTGAGGGCTGTGTTGGAATCTTTTGGCCATCCATCATGAAAATGAGATCCCAATACATTCCTGAGGAGGCCAGAAGCACCATCATGAACTTTTTCCGCATTCCTCTCAATATATTCGTTTGCATCGTCCTCTACAATGTACGTAATTCAAATTCAAGCTCGCGTCTTTTCTTTAGCTTTTGATGCGTAAGAATATTTTGGTTGTGCTTTGAAATTGCAGGTGAATGCATTCCCTATAACAATCATGTTTGGAATGTGCTCCATCTTTCTTTTTGTGGCTGCAGTGCTGCAGAGGCGATTACTAGTCATAACAGACAAGTCAAGTAAGTGGTTTATGCTGTCAACGTATACCAGACTACATTATTTATGCACCACCACAAAGCTACATGCCTAGCAGTGACAAGTTACTGTTGTTAAAGAGTTGTTTTGTGTGTGATTCATTTCAGAGTTGGATGATTGGACATCGATGAAAGAGAGGGACATTGAGACTGAGCCCCTAAATGATGACTAAAATTACTAGGTTGAAAGAAGACAGTTATTGAAGAAAGTATTATTTACACCAAAGCCAGAAGGCGCCTTATTTCTGCGATGTATAATTTTGCTTCTATTTTGTGCTTCTTGCTTGTATGAGAGACCTTAACAACTTTGGTCTTGAGTGTTATTTTAATACCATATGATTCTTTTAAAACATCAATCATCACACAAGTCTTGCTGCTATTCCTACGGCCACATGCTTGCTTTGTTGGATGATCAGAATCATCGTAGGGTATTCTTAAATTGTAGAAACAGCCATATTGAATTGTGGAAATAGAAATTACTAAGTTGAACAAACTTTAGAACCACAAAACATCAGTTGGAAGTTGGAGTTAGGAACAATGAATAATAAACATTTAACAGCAATACAATAAATTTTATGATGTTCCAATAATAAATTACAGACATGACAACAATAAGAATACAGACAGGTTTACAATAAACACCAACTAGAGGAGATGGCGGCCTCGCTTTGCAGGTGCTGAAGCAGTTTCTAGGTCTCCAATGAAGAATAGGATTCTATCAAGAATCCCCATCTGACGCTCGTTTCGACCCATGATCTCATCTCCAGTATATCCTGCTGCTGCATCGTCTGGTTGCAGACTTCTTGAACCCAAATGCTTTTGAATTTGTCCCTGGTGGATGAGGAAATAGTCATCTCCCTCCCGTATAATCTTGAGGCCCCTGGATAGATTAACAACATTTCAGTATCCCTTACTCTAGTGTTGAATTAATTAATTAAAATACTTACAATCCAACACGGTCACATCGATCCTGAACTGCATATACATCTTTCCATGATTTAGAATCAACAGGTGCATAAAAAATGGCTCGGTCTATTCCCCATCGCTGTTTAAACAGGTTAGACCAGAGATCATTTTCTGAAGCCACCAGGTTCCACTTCCTGCACACTTGAGAAACACCAAAAACCCCCTAATGAATTCTACTACTTATCCTATGATACATACGTGTGTGTGTGTGTGTGTCTGTCTTCTCATGTTTGTATGCCTTTCTGTTTGTGTATATATACATGCTAGTAACCAGTGAGTAGTTGTTTCAATTGCAGCAGCAGCAGCAATATTAAGTTGATGTAAATCAGAAAAAGGGGATCAAGTGTTGTATTTGTTTTCTTTGGATATTATTAACCTACTCAAGGCAAGGGTGAATTCAATTCACATGTCTTGTTGACCATTACTATTAGAGATGGATCGATTACCAGTCAATCCCCTTTGAATGAAAATATATATATATATACATACAGGAGAATTCTATGTATGACACGCAATAAACAAATGAAAGAAAGATCGGACTACTGACCTTGGTGAGCCGTTACTAGATCCTGATGATCCAAGAAGAGAAAACTTTGATACAGAGATCGGCAGGCAGGTTCTCCATCTTTCAGAATTCAGATGCAGCAGATGTCTGTATGTATGTATGTATGTATCCAACTCCACACGTGTCACAGACCTTCTTATCTTTCCTCACGTACTTGATTAATTAATTTATAATAATAATAATAATATTAAAATATAAAGGTTTTGGTAATATTAATATGGGGTGACAGGACAGGGCGCCGGAAAAGTGTAGACATGGAAGCCGGCTGTGATATCCACCTGGCTTCTCCACCGATTCTCCCGAGTTCGGTCGGTTGAAATGGGCATTGGGTCATTCCTCCATCATCGGACTGGACGCTGAATGGAAGCCCGTCCGAGTTCAGCAGGCCACTTTTCCTCCCTCCAGATCGCCTGCCGACTCAACCAAGAGTCCCTTGTTGTTTTCCTAATGGACCTTTCACACACAGCTTCCTCTGGCGGAGATACACCACCTACTCACTCACGTATTCCTCTCTCCTAATATTCTTAAGCTAGGGTTTCGATGTAAACAGGACCTGCTTTACCTCTCCTCTACTTTTCGTTCCCATTCTGGTGGTGGTTTCCATAGGGTATCACAATCACAAATTCATTTTCATTGCTGTTTGTTTGTTTGTTTCTTGTGCTAATTATTATTATTATCATTACTAATTAACAAACAAATAAATAAATAAGGTGGTGCCGTATTTGGATATTGCAAGCATTTACAGTAGTCATCTACACCACAAGCAAACCAGAAAAAAGACAAACAGCCTTTCATCCATATGCCAGGAACTTCTAGGCATCTCTCTTTCAAAGGTAGCTAGCTACCTCTCTCTCTCTCTCTCTCTCTCTCTCTCTCTCTCTTCTTTCAGTTGATCCTTACTTGCATTTTTTTTTTTTTAACTTTTTTCTTTCAGGAACTCCAATGCAGCGATTGGTCTCTACGTCCTCTTACACAACACCAAATTACTTACGCCGCTTTAGACGCTCTTTGTTTGATTCACATTTTTTATGTTTTTCAGCAAAGACTTCTCAAACAAGGTTTTTCATTCTCTTTCTGTATTCTCATTCTTTGCTACTTGG
Source organism: Scalesia atractyloides (assembly GCA_947069175.1). Lineage (NCBI taxonomy): Eukaryota > Viridiplantae > Streptophyta > Magnoliopsida > Asterales > Asteraceae > Scalesia > Scalesia atractyloides. Next base: position 94,748,949 of record CAMTDV010000010.1, on the reverse strand, counting down.
CCTAAATGAACATAATGTATACGTTACCTTGCTGTCAATGGCTGCTGGTGCATTCCTACTCAAAGCCACAAATATCGTTTTCTTATTATATTCCAAAGCTGAGACTTTTGAGGACTTGGTATATAACAATGATTAGCATATACAAAAGTGTCATCCTCTGGTTTTATGCACTTAGTTCTATTGCCATGTTTTCAGCTTTTCAATTTTGAACAAAGAACAGACATTCTTACATGATCATTTTAAGTGATCTTTAAGTTTCTCGTGTAGATAATAAACAAATGGTTACACCGACACGAATATGGAAATATTGTATATGAAGAATGACACCCACACAAATCATGAAATATTATTATATTTATGGGATGCCAGTGTGGGGCTAGCTCACTTGGTTGGAGGTCTTGGGTTCAATCCCAAGCAATGAGTAGATTAGGATTTATTTGGTGTAATTTAGGAGTTTGTAAGCTTTGCCATTCCAAAAAAAAGTAGGTTGGGTGAGTTAACTTTTTCTTGCACTAGATGGACAGCTGAAGGCATAAACAGAAAACCATTAGCTCATTCAAGTTCAACTTGTAGTCGTAGAGTCACTATCACTTATGATTGTAGTTTGCATCAGTTTGTAAAGGGAAAACGTACCATGCTTTTGCACTTTAGAAAGTGTTATACTCACAGTAGTTGGACATGGACGTTACTTGTGGTATAATATTCTTTATAGAAGGCTACTAATGGCATAGTTATACTCATGGTGGTTGGGCATCTTTATCAACAACGTATCTCAATTGACGAAATTCTCACCGATACAGTGAAGAAACCCTCACCTCGACTGCCCAACGATAACCCTACTCGGTGACGAAATATCTACATCGACCTCCCTTTCTTTTATTTGATTTTACAGATTTTCATTGTCTTCTTACAATATTATATGAAAAATAGTGAAGACTCTTATATTATTTATGTTTGCACATCAGGTGTTTGCAGTTTTGAGTGTGAGAAAGATAGCACGAACTGGCATATCATTTATAGTTGTTTTTCTTAACTTGTACCCTGTATCATTTATGTGTGCACATTAAGTATTTGTGAATTCGTCTATGAGAAAACATGAATTTTATATCATTTTTCTCTCTAATTGTAGTTAGCACAACTCATTCGTTTTTTAAGCGACATAGCTAAAAAAAGTCAAACTATATGGATTGACAAAAGGGTTTCTAATGCGTCCATCAAACTTGGAAAGTGTGACACCGTTGTAATGGTTTGACTCACTGCTATAAAGCTTGTGCATCAAAACCCATTACACCAGTGCCTCTAACTTGGAAGAACCCATGTAATGCGTTTTGATTCACAAGCTTTATAACGACACGTCAACCCACTACAACGGTGTGTCACACTTTCCAGGTTTAATGCATTGTTGTAATGGGGTTTGACACACCATTACAAACGTGTGCATTGCTAACCATTTAGGTTTCGGTGCACGACCCCAAAGTCCGCTGGGGTGGTATCTTTGACCTCACTTGCTAATTGCCACTGCTAGGGGTACAATCTCCTTGACCTTTACTTTTTTTATGCACTATTGTACATTTTGATGCAACGTTGTAATCAGCGATGCATCAAATTCTATTACAAATGCTGTTAAAAAAAATAACAAGGCTCTTGTAAAATTAAAGAGTATAGCATTCTAGATGCTGGCAAGAGGGCGAAAAATTAGTGTTCTTTATCATAACATTTTTCGATGCAGAAGTACATGATATGAATTTTTTAGTAAAAAGACTGAAGTAGATTATATATATTTTGAGGTTGGTAGTTTGGTGGAAACTATATTTTTTTTAAATTGAAAGCATAAGTTAAAGATGTGCGACTGCATTCTTGCTTTTTCGGCAATTTGCTCCTTTGTACGTATTAACTTTTTATTATTATAGTTTTGCCACTAAATATTTTTCACCTTCATTTGATGCTATTAAGGGAAGATTATTTTCCTATACCTTATACAAAACAAAAAAAAAAAAAACCTTTTTTACAATGACCTCAGCCTATATAGGTTATGTTGACTGCAGGAACCATTCCAAGCCTCACTGAAGTTGAGTCTTCAGATCTAAATCTTGGGTTGAAGCGAATTCTTCGGGAACCTGATAATTCTAGTAGAATATTGAGGACCACATATTGTGAAGTTGTTGAGATGGTGAGAGCTACTATACTTGAACACCCTCGAAGGCAACTGGAAGCAAGTTTGAAGAAATCAAGTTGGGATAGCAGCATACCCCCCATGGATTATACGCTCTTGCAGATTGTAAGACAATATGGTGATAAATTAATTTTAACGGAATCAGACGGAAAGCCTAGAACATCAAAAAAGAAAGGAAAAAGGAAATCATCTACTGGGTTTACATGCAAAGAAGAACAAGTTGATACTATTGACGACTGGCAAGGCCCACCACCATGGGACTCTTTGTTGGGTGGTGATGGGTGCCCTAAGTTTCTCTGTGATGTCATGGTAACCTCACACTTGTTATTTGCTTATTAATTTACTCCAAATCTCTTGCTAAATGTTAGCCCCTTATAACAACTTAATTATTTTTTGATCTGGGACGTAGTTTAAGAAAAGTAACTGACTATTGTCACATGTTGAGGTGCCTTTTAACAATTAAAAAGTAGTAGAATTATTTGAAATGATCAAAATTAGCATCTGAGTAGGTTTTGCTAAAGTTTAAAGAAAGCACTGTATTTGGACATCCCAATATGAAAATTCAAGCAAACGCAGGACTCGGATGTAGATGGTCAACGGATGATTCCATATTTATATAATATATTCTCCTCATCACGGAGCCAAATGTAGGACTCGGAAAAACTATTACAGTGGTTTTGTTTGATTAATACAGGTGGAAGGATTGGCAAAACATTTAAGGTGTGTTGGAATTGATGCTGCTGTTCCCTATTCTAAAAAGCCGGAAACTAGGTATTACTTCTGCAGCACTTAAAAAAATTTGATCGTTTTTAATCAAGTCCAAAAGTCAGCTATTGTTATAGTTTTGAGTGTAGTGGTATTTCACCGTCATCGTCACTCCACACAACCTACCACTCAGTTTTAGTCAGGGATGCTGCTGCATTCTTTAGTTAGTTGGTGGGAAGTTGTCCTTGTAGGGGACTGGGATGGAGTATATACTATACTATCCTATACTATATTCTTAGTTATGTAGTATTATATTATACTTTATTTCATCTTTCTACTTACATGTCTGTTTTCTTAAGATTTTTTTTCTTTGTTCATCGTCAGGGAGTTAATAGATCAAGCTATTAAAGAGAAGAGGGTTATTCTGACAAGAGATGCCAAGCTATTGAGACATGAATATCTGTTAAGAAATCAGATTTATAGAGTCAAGAGCCTTCTAAAAAATGACCAGCTACTTGAGGTATTTTAATTACACGAGAATACTTTTAACTAGTTGATTTTTTGAGAGAGCCTGTGTAAAACCAAATATTTGTAGGTAACTGCTAATAATCTGGAGGGGTTGAATGTAACAGGTGATTGAAACTTTTGAGTTGAAAATATGTGAGGATCAACTGATGTCAAGGTGCACAAAGTGCAATGGCAAATTCATCCAGAAACCATTGTCAATTGAAGAGGCCCTTGAAGCAGCAAAGGGGTTTCAAGTTATCCCCAACTGTTTATTCGACAGGAATATTGAGTTCTGGCAATGCACAGACTGCAATCAACTTTACTGGGAGGTATGTCATGCTCTTTTCATTTATCTGTTGTTACTTTCAAGTAATCTTTGGATCATTGCAGGGAACACAATATCACAATGCAGTCCAAAAGTTCATTGACGTCTGTAAGATTACCTCAACTGACTGAACTGGAAGCTTAGTTAGGCTAAGCTTTAAGCCATCTTTTCTTTGTTGTTTTAGTTACTCTTCTTTTACTTTATGCGTACCTTCGGCTCAACGACACACAAAACACATCATTTCAATTTTGTAAAAAGAATGTTTCATTTCATATGATAATGTCACTCCGTACAAGTTTCTTCAAGCACCCTAGCTTGAGCCATGAGTTGTTGGTTTATGCTCCCATTTACATGCCTAATCAGTAGCAGAATGGCTAAGGATTTCTTCAAATATATAGATAGATAGATAGATAGATAGATAGATAGATAGATAGGGCTTCTTGTCTTGTAGATAGCGTTCTCAATAAGCATGTTAAAAGATTTACAAGCTCACATATTACATGTTAGATGTATCATGTATCCATTATATGCTAACATTTTCATACACTTCTTCAACTTTTACTTTTAGTAGCGCCTAGTAGATGCTACGAATTATATCACACATCCGTAACTTTTTTTTCTTCACATTATCAGCATATTTTACATTTAATTTTTGTACACAAATTAGATTTTGGTAATATCAACCAAATTAAAATACAGATTATAAAATTACTTTTAATTTTATATGATCAAAAACGCATCATCATCATCATACTCAGGAAATTCCATCAAATAGCAAAGCTAAAGTAAGGTCTAAAGATGGTAAGATGTAGACAACCTTACCTCTACCCTGCAGGAACAGAGAGGTTGCTTCCACTGAGACCCCCGGCTCGATAGTAGTTTTGCATCAAGTCTTGGACATAAGGCATGTAACACTCAGCAATCAGGACAAAGGCCGATTAGTGCATTTACCCTTTAGTCTTTCGGCTATCAACACCACCACATGGTGCATGATTAACAGTCTGCCGCTTTTAACATTAGTTTCACAAAAGTAGTAAAATAACATTAAAAATTAGTACAATTTCACTTTTGCCCCCTTGATGACCCAACATATATACATTATATGCGCACGCCGCAAGCGGACGTACAATTGATAAAAAAACTAAATGAATTAAATGTTTTTATAGATAATAGGGATTATTTAATACCATTCACACCAAAGGTCTTCTACCCACCCTAGTGGTAAAATGGTTTTCTTTAGACTCGGGGCTGTTTGTTTACCTCTTAATGAGGCTCTGAATGGTTCATACCTCTTACTGGCTCAGCACTTAATGGTTCAGACTGTTTGTTTTGCGAGCAAATGTCTGAATGGTTAAGACATTTGCCTCTGAATGGTTAAGCATGATACTAAGTCTGAATGGTTCAGACCTCTAATCTAAATTGGTCAGACATTTGTCTCTTAACGGTTAAACATTATACTGGCTCTTAATGGTTCAGATCTCTTACTGATTCAGCACTTAGTGATTCAGACCTCTTAATGGTTCAGCACTTAATCATTTAGAAGTTGCCAAACAGCCCTGAAGTGTGGGGTAGCGCCCCACCAACACCATTTCCCAGGTACTATCAAGGGCTTCGTGGTCAGCTTGGCGAGCACTGAAAGTTGGAACTTGGTCATTTGAATGGCGATGATCGTTGTCAATGGCTATTAAAAAAATCAAACATTATATATATTACGCAAATCATTCAACCAAATAACATACTAGCTAATCACAACTCACAAAAACATTTTAAACCCTCAAACACTTTAAATTCTCTTCCTTTTTTTGTAAAAAAGGTCTTTCGACTCATTTATGAAGACATGGGAATGCAAGCCGACTGGATCATCCAGCTGCTAATGAGACGGTTCAACTTTTAAGAGACGAAGTTACATCGTCCCAGCCACGTACAAGACAAGGACCTCTTGAATGAGATTGGTTGGATGCCCATCAATGTTTGGTGGATGATTATTTTGCTCAAAACCCTTTGTATGAGTCGCTGACTTTTTTTTTTTTGAGAATTTTGGGCCATCTAGAACGCGAGTATACATTTCAAACAAAGAGAAGATGCTAGATGTAAACTTGGATTCTTTGGTTTGCAAATTGCACAACCACAATTCGTCAGTTGGCGTATGACATGCCAACGATACATGGGACGAGTACTTACGAATGTCAGAAAGAGTATGCCGAGATAGTCTTGACAATTTTTGTGAAGGTAATCTTTTAATTTTTATTATTATTATTATTTGTTGTTGTTGTTGTAATGACAATTTTGTGAAGGTATTCTTTTAGTTTATTATTGTTGTTATTTTTGTAATTTATAATCCGTTTATATTATTAGTTGTTATCAACCTCTATGGAAGGCAATATATGAGGAATCTAAAGTCTACCAACATCCCACTTTTATATGAAGCCCACCAATGAATACATGGTTTCCCTTGATGATAGGTAGCTTAGCTTGTACGCATTGGATGTGTGTTGCTTGTCCAACTGCTTAGAAAGGGCAATACCAACGAGGTGACCACGATGGTCCAACCCTTATAACTGCAAGCAGTCGCATCTAAAGATCTATAGATTTGGCATGCGTTGTTTGATATGGTCGATGCAATACCGTTGTTTTACAATCATCAAATATGTTTGATGATGTTATAGACGGAGGTGACATACAAAATTGCAAAGAACAGCCTCGTTATGTAGCTATTTACATGAAAAAAAATTAAATATTAGTATTTACAAAATTGCAACGAATGGCTTTCTAGTTTTGGTGTGTGATATATATATATATATATATATATATAAAAGTATATTACTAATTTTTTTATATTAGAATTTAGTTAATTAGTTAATATGAAAAAAAAATTATAAAACAAAATTTAATAAAGGGTTACCACACCAAAGCTAGGTAGCCGCTACATTTGATGATTCATTTTGTTTGCTGGGTTTTAGCCCCAAATCCGCGGTAAAATTAAATTAGGGCGCCAATTGGTTCCGGTTTCCCGCGGAGTGTAGAGGTATACATACAACCAACACCTGGCTCCAATCCTCAACGATGGCTTCTGCTTCTGCACCGAGAGTTGTAGCTAGACGGAGGACTCAAGCTTCCAAATCCAAATCCAAGAAACAAGACTACGACGAAACAAAATGCGAGGAATGCGGGTCGGGTGATTTCGGATCGGAGCTCCTTTTATGCGACCAATGTGACCGAGGGTTTCACTTGTTTTGCCTCAGACCTATCCTTCCCTCTGTTCCAACCGGCTCATGGTTCTGCCCTTCTTGCTCATCTGATCGGAAAACCATTCCAAGTATGTTGTTTTTTTTTTCATTTTGCCCTAGTTTTTGTATTGCCCTAGTTTTCTGTTGTTTTGTTAATTTACTATTATTTTTATAATGTGCACAGGATTTCCATTGGTTCAAACCAAAATCATTGACTTCTTCCGCATCCAGAGGTCCTATGAAACTGATTGCCAAGGTATGTATATAATTTATTATCATTCATCATGTTTGATAGATATGGGTCCCTGATGATGTTTGTTTGTCATTGTTTTGCAGTAGAAGACATTGATAATAATAATATAAAATAATAATAACAAGAAAAGAGGGAGAACAAGAAGCCTTGGGGCATTAAAGAAGAAAAGGAGGAGGCTTTTGGCTTACAGTCCAAGTGAGGATTCTGCAAGAAGGCTGGAGCAGATGGCCTCCCTGGCCACAGCTTTGACAGCCACAGGAGCTGAGTTCAGTAATGAGCTTACCTACATCCCTGGCATGGCCCCCAAGTCAGCTAACTGCCCTGCTTTTGAGAAGGGGGGAATGCAGCTTCTTTCAGGAGAAGACACCGAGGCTTTGAATTTGTGTAAGACTATGATGAGGAAAGGGGAATGCCCACCTCTCATGGTTGTCTTTGACCCTCTTGAAGGGTCAGTGTCAGTGCACTTGTCTATTCTCTTTGTCCTTTTTCAGATTATGAACTAACTGACTCTAGTATGCTGCCTGCAGTTTCACTGTAGAAGCTGTAAATTCATCAAAGATATGACAATCATCACAGAGTATGTTGGAGATGTTGATTATCTGCGAAACCGTGAAAACGATGATGGAGATAGTATAATGACTCTTATCTCTGCTGCTACTTGTTCAAAGACTCTGGTCATTTGTCCTGACAAACGCAGTAATATTGCCAGATTCATCAATGGCATCAACAATCACACACCGTAAGTCTGTCTGTTTCTGTGGGTTATACTTTTACCTAATTAACAAGTAAGGTTCTTATATTGATTTGTGTAAAACAGGGAGGGGAGAAAGAAGCAGAATTTGAAGTGTGTGAGATTCAATGTAGATGGGGAGGCCAGGGTGTTGCTAGTGGCTAACCGCGATATATCAAAGGGAGAAAGATTGTATTATGACTACAATGCTTATGAAAATGAGTATCCTACTGAGCATTTTGTATGATCAGTTTTCACTTGATTCTTCAGTTATACGGGACAATCCCATCTTTTTTATAACAACAATCTAATCAATGTACTTTGTCCATTGCTTCCCCTTTTTGAGGATTTAATTATTTAGACATTTATACTGTGGTTTGATTCTGGTTGATTTCACAGTTTGTCTTCTCTAGTTTCTCAAAATCATTGATAACCAAACATTCTGTAGGTCCTATTGAGTATGATTTACCTCTAACTAGTGGTTGGGCATTGGGTGTTGATGGTTAAAAAAACCGTAAACCTACCATTTTGGTTTGATATAAATCAATTTTGAAATTAAGTTGGACATGTTTTTGGGTATTTACATTAGAAAAGAGTGAGGCTGCTAGGAACCTGGTTTGGGTCTATACCCGTAATGGTAAACGGATCAGGTCACAGATTCAAGTTCCTGCCTAAATTTATTAATTCAGTGGAGGGAAAGTAATGGGGAAGTTTTTATCAGTTTTAGCTAGTAACCGCGTCAGGGTTAGTATTAATTGCTTTGTTTTTCCATTGCAACGTAGCTGGTATTTTTATCTTTATCAGATTTACTGTGTAATCGATATATTACCCATCTTGAATCGGGTTAACCTTGTAATCAATCTCCCGTAATCAACTCTTGATTTCTGGGCACAAAATAGGTCTTCATTTCATTGTATTATCAGAGTTTTGTTATTTTGATAAGTGAAACAGATGCAGGGTTGTTTTTTCATAGATGCTTGTTGAATGTTAGTGAGATAATACAAAAAGATTCAGAGTTAATTATACGGATGTATCCATTTTTTGTGATAAGAAAGTGAGTTCGGTTACAAGCTATTCTCACAACTGGAGTCTCAGATTGGAATCAACATGGTGGCGAGCAGATGACTTGTCTTCCCTTGTTTCTCACAAATCACAAGGTTTTGACAACTGTGATCTTCCTCTTCCTCAGACATGTGTATTGTTTCACTTTTTCCTTTCATGTTACTTCTTTCTGTTTTTTAGGTATGGATAGTTGTTTATTACATCTTTCTGTTTTTATCTAGTCATGTGTATTGGTTCACTTTTTTCCGTTTGTTGGATTCAAATAAATACTTTCTAGCATTCAGTTGGACACAAAAACAACTACAAAACCCATAGATGACTACTTGGTCTTATTATACCGTATTCCTGATATATATTGACACTTGAATGGAATGGGATATCATATCTTTGAAATATCGAGTAAAGTTAATATAGTGTAATACTGCTCATCAGCATATGTGAATCGTGATTATAACCAACCATGTTGTTCCTAGGCTTGTTTTTGACCTTGTAACAATGATTACAGTACAACAGAATCTGATGAGGTCAAGTTCAATCCGCAACACTCAGGTGTTACTCTGAAAGACGAGTAAGGGAAGCTTGCAATGCCATCATCACCAAGCAGATGTTTGCTGTGGCTCTCTCTACATACTTGACTTTTGCCTCCACCAGCTTAGGCTTACAAAGTATCAGCCAGGTAGGTACCCCACCAAACGCAAGCTACCAAAATGTGCAAGTCTGTTGGTAATTACTTCTTTTGGCTTGTTGGTGCTACTTGGTTGGTTATTTTCTTCTCTCTATTGGAAGCACTGTCCGTGTGTAAATATTTAATTAAGCTAAATATAATTGTTCCTTTGTTAGCAAACCTTGCATGTTGATACTGCCTGCCTGCCTAATCTTGTCCTAACATTTCACATGGTTTTAGGGACACGCATATATGAAACTGACACGTACTTGTAAATATCCATCCTTGGAGGTTGTGGTGTTAAATCGAATCTGCAAGCCTGAGTTTATTTATCCTGTTGTTTGGTTATTGTTGTCCAAAATAAAACGTTTGTTAAACAACCAAGAATGGCCATGGACGGAGACATGGCAAAGTGTGAACTCCCCACAAATACCGGTAATGCAGATACCCTAGTTAAGCTTCTTCTTTTTTATGATAAAAGAAAGAAAAAAAAAGATTTCATCATCGCTCATGATCCAAAAACCATCTCACATAAGTTGAGGTCACGATCACTCCAGACACTTGTCGTCCATGATTGGGATTGGAGGCTTTAACTTGTTCTAGGCCTGAATATCTTTTCAGATACTGATGAATATTCACCACACTTTTATTTCAATGGATTTCTAACATAAAATATAATAATCTAATGCTTTTTATTTATTCGGGTGTGCAACTTCTCATATATATTATTAATTATTTAAGATTAATATTTCCAAATAAAATAATAGAAAGCCAAATGAAATGGAATGGATTGGTTGGAAATGAGATAGGGTTGACTTGGTTTATTTTGACTAAGCTGCCACTGCTGACCGACCGTCAGATCATACGTGTCTGCTGTTTTTTAAATCTATCCCTCCATTTCCCTTTTATCCCATATGTTCATTTTCATTTTCTTTTCTAGAACCCAACCCAACACACACCTTCCATCCCCAATCCTCTTCTCCCTCCTCTCTCTCTCTATATATACACATCTAGAAGATTTCATTTCATTTCCCTGAAAATTGTGTTTCAGAAATTAAACATGCCATTTTGCGACGTTGGAAAGTACCGTAACGATGGCAAGAGTAATGGTATAAAGATTTTTTATACAACCTACGGCAGTGGACCAATCAAAGTTCTGATGATCATAGGTGTGTTGCTGTCTCGCTAGCTAGCTCCTTTGACTAAATCATCATGTTCTTTAGTAATTTACTTATTCATTTTGTCAGGACTGGCTAGGACACACGATTCTTGGAACCCACAAATCGAGGGGCTCGTTAATGATGAAAATGGTATACAAGTGTGCGCTTTTGACAATCGAGGAATGGGTCGTAGCTCTATACCTAAAAATAAAGCTGAATACACGTAAGCAGGCCGCCTTTCTTCTTTGCCAATGCTTGCATACACAATAATATTAAGGTAGATGTTGTGTGCAGAACAAGGGTGATGGCTAATGATGCATTGTCTGTAATGGACCATTTGGGTTGGAAGAAAGCTCATGTATTTGGTCACTCAATGGGTAAGTCATATACTGTATTTATAGGTTCCTTTTTCTACTTATGGTTTGCTTTTCAGCTAAGTATTATGTTGATTATACAGGTGGTATGATCGCTTGCAAACTGGCTGCCATCTCTCCGGATAGGATTCTCTCTTTGGCTTTACTTAACGTAACTGGTGGAGGCTATGAATGTCTCCCCAAGGTATCACGCCTGTGCTTATGCTGGAACACCCACTGTTTAATGTTCATCGCAATCAAACTAACTTTTTTCTATGCAGGTTGATCGGCACACATTATCCATTGCATTACGTTTCTTGAGAGCCAAAACTCCTGAGCAAAGAGCAGATGTTGACCTAGACACTCACTACACAAAGGTCCGTCCATCACCTTCTTTATCCGTTGCATTTATATAACTTCACTCTTCTCTTACAATTTCCGTGCAGGAATACCTTGAAGAATATGTTGGACATAAAACAAGAAGACAAGTGTTATATCAAGTAAGGACTATATAACATCCAGACAGTGACACAACAACATATTCTCAGTTGTTTATTCATGTGTAACGTGCTTTGTCAGGAATATGTTAAAGGGATATCAGCAACTGGGATGCAGTCAAGTTATGGATTTGATGGGCAGATCAATGCTTGCTGGACACACAAAGTTTCAAAAGCCGAACTTGAAGCGATCCGTGCACAAGGTTTCTTAATATCTGTCATTCATGGAAGGTATCATTTACTTACGACTCACACATCTCTGTTTTCATTTTCTACTTTTACAAAGTTAATTGCTTATTGTCTAGGCATGACGTCATTGCTCAAATATCTCATGCAAAAAGGATCGCAAAGAAGCTATATCCATCTGCAAAGATGATACAACTTCCTGGAGGTCATCTTGTGAGTCACGAGAGGACCAAAGAGGTACAATATATTTGGTAATCTGTTTATTTTCACTTATTGCAAACATAAACCACAACTTGTTATGTGATGGAAATGATAGGTCAATGAAGCCCTGCTGGATTTGATTAAGGCGTCAGAAACAAAGACAAGCCCAAGTGAGTGGACAAATCTATCACCCGAGAGCTCCGGTAACCCTTGCTTATTAATTGTTTATTGCTATTTCTCCTCACTTTTCAACTAACAAATGTATTGTGGTTTTTGTTTTCAGGCTGCTGGATGTCATCATCTAGCAGGTTAAATTCAGAAACAGAAATCAGCAATCCAGCCAGCAATGTCGGGATTACGGAAATGCTGAGACTTAAAGTATTGTACATAATTGGCTTATTCATGGTGGCATCTGAGTACATGAAAAGAGTTTTAAGACGTCTAAAGCCGGTTAGGATAGGCACAGCCCTCTCACAATAACAGGGCTTTTTTTTATCACTTTACACTCCCCTTCCCAGTTGACAATCGGGCATATGGCCTCACAAACCAAGTTGTAACATGTTAATATTATCGAAATACTTCAAAGTAACCTTCAATAAAATATACTGAGCATTTGAGATGAGTTGACTATGGAGATTTCATATACCTGCTGTTTAGAATCTTTGAGATTGAGCTGTAAGTATAGGCTGGACCTGCACTGCAACTGCCAACATCTCTTTAGTATGCATTGATTTATGAATTGAAATGAGAGAGTACCGCGTGCTATATAAATGGAATAATTGGAGTAATATGCCATTGGAATATTCTGACTGTATGTAATGCACTACTCTCAGCCATACAAAGGGCGACTAGGAGCATAAATATATATATATATATATATATATATATATATATATATTTTAATGAAGCTCAATCTTTCTATAATTCATCATCAAAATCTGTTTATTTCCCTATACAAAATTCAGGTAAACACTTTCCTATACATACTCAATGTTCTTCAGCAATATGCTATGACAAATCAAAGAACTAATTTCTTGGATATATCATTCCATCGCACGCAAGTGGGCCCTCAAGGTCTCCTATGATTCGAGATATTCTAACTTCTAAACCTCTTTGGACTTCCCTAAAAAGGGTTCGAAGGCAATCAGCAAATTTCTTCATGTCAAAACTGGCATCATCTTCAACACCAGCAAAACCAGAAGCAATCTTGGATTGTATCTCCATCAATTTCTGCCCTGTTGCAACTATGTACCTCTGCAACTGGAATGTTTCTTCAAGAAAGTGCTCCAATTTCTTAGTTTCTTCCTTTGATTTTGCAGCTATACATCCCCTGCTGTTTGCATCTCGATCATTCTCATACTGTAGAAAGTAATTAACAAGACATAAGTATACAGATTTTCAAGTAAATGAATCTGAATTCTTACCATTCTTTTGCAGATATCATTAGCCTTGTCTTGGAGAGACTGGTATCTGTTGACTTGTTTATTGACCAAACACATGAGGCTATAAAACTGACTCTTGTCATCACGTTTGCTATTCTCACAACTTTCTTGTTTTCCGGTCAGCCTCTCGAACATGAGAAGTTGTTGATTAAGCCTCTTGATCTTGTAGAACACCCCAAGAGCATGAAGATCCATCTTCCATGTTGTTGCTGATATGCATGCACCACCATTTTGAATGTTTTTTTTCTTCCCACATTCTTCACCAACCGAAATTATATCCGTAGATGTACTCTTGTTATCTTCAAATTCCTTATCAGGAGATTGGACTGTCAACACTGTATCTTTCAACAAGTTTTCCTCTGAGACTTCTTCTAAACAAACTTCTTGATCATGATTTATAGATTGAGTTCTGAGATATGATTCTGATTCCATTTGCTCTTTCAAGGAATGCAATTCTGATTCACGCTCCAGTAATAATGCTTCAACTTTATGGTTTTGTTCTTTGAGCTTTGTTAGATCATGGGTAAGTCCTTCAATTTGAGATTGAAGTCGTTTCAATTCAATATCCATACTAACTGAATGCCAACGAAAAGCTTCTAGTTTCTCATCTTTGATCTCAATTGTTCTACAAAAGCATTCACCTCAAGTTGATGCCTTTCCTCCACGACACTTACATATATCTCAGCTTCACATTGAACCCACCCTTCCAATTGCCTCATATCTGCTGCAAAAGCTTCAACCAGTATTTACAACTCAAAAGACATAATCAAGATGTTTAAATTAAAGAATGCTTGACCCTAAAATAAAAATGTTGACATTCTAGTGCACAAAGTTGAAGAATCCTTACCCAATTCCTCGGTTGCTTCTGTGATGGGTTGTTGAGAAAAGGGAGAAGCAGTGTCTTGCTCTTCCTCTAGTTCTGATTGCTGAAGTTCATGCCAATTGGTTGGCCATGATGCAGTGGCCTCAGGTTTGGTTTTGTGATTTCTAGATAGCATACTTCTCAGCGAGTATTTCTCATATCGGGTTTGTACAGCAGCTTGCTGTCTTTTACTCTTTTACTCTTTGACGATTTGACTTGTTTCAATAACATTTGTTTCTCAGCTGAATCCATTTTAGATTTCCTGAGCATGGCTGACAAGATCTTGTCTTTCTGCCCAAATCCTTGCGTGTTTTGATAAGTTCCATTGACAACTTCTGTGTCATCAATACATACTCCTCTTTTTGCTCTAAGACTGCATCAAGCTCTTGTTTTTCTGCTTCAACTTGTCTAACAGCTCTACCCATCTATGCTTCAAGCTGCCTTTGGGTTGATACAAGCTCAATAAATGCACTTTTATGCTTCCAAATCTCTTTCGCATGCTCCTGAGCTTCACGTTTTAACGTTTCTCTCAACACTTGATTCATTTTCTCAACCTTGTTTACAGTTTCTTCATGCTCTCTTCTCTTACCTTTTTCTTCCTCCGACAACTCATCTTTCTCTTGTAGCTGACTGCGTAATTCGGATATTTCTTCTTCTCTCTTTGTGTTGATAACTTGTAACTCTTTCACAAGAAGACGAATTTGTTGTGTAAGTTTCTTCTTTTCCATTATCCATCTCTGTTCATGTGATGCAAAGATGCCAACAACTTTCTCATTGGCTTTTGCATCTTCAACTCGCCTTCTTTTTAACTCTTTGATCTCTGTTTCTGCATTCTTGAGCTTATCTAAAAGCTCACACTTGTCGGAATTGAATTGTTCTTCTCTCTGAACTCTCCTCCAAAGAAGCAAACCCATGAGGCTAGCACCAGCATGAACCATTTCATGTGTAGTTTCAGTCCTCCGATTTAACAAGTGTTTGAAGGAAAAGAGTGCACATGGGACCCCAACAAGCATAGGATACAAGGTGCTTGATTTTTCATTGGATTCAACCGCACATGATCCTGTGATGCCCTTTTCGTTCATAGCGGTTATTCCTGTAAAAAAAAAAACAACTATATGTTTAGTCCCCCCATACATGGAAGTAAGGGTATGCATGTGTTTACCCTGAACAAATAAAAAATGTTATGGCAAAAAAAAATAATGGATCTGAGTGAGAATATTAAGCAAATTAGGTAGAAAAAAGCAAGTGAATATAATGTGATGACAGAAAAGAAAAGAAAAGAGTGGCAGAAGAAGTTACAAGATGAAGTTAGTGTTGTTGAAGTGGAGCAAAATCTGGATAAGTGATAAAATGAGATGCTATACAAGGTACTTCATAATGCAAGAAAGTATAGGGAAAGAAAGAGCAATATAATTTGTTCCATTGGTTTCAGTAAAGGCAGACCCCCCACCCACTTTCTTCTGGGCCAGGAGACAAAAGCTTAGAATCCTGGTTGTGTTTTTGTCCCTATTATTATATTATTATTATTACAAAAAAAAAAAAAAAAAAAAGGAAAAGATGAGTGGTAAGTATATAAAAAAAAGGGGGGTCTTTTAGCTCCTCTTTCTAGTTTGGATAGTCACTTAAGAAAGTAAATAAATCACTTTGATGACTAATAAACATATACTTAAGCAAGCAACCCAATAGCATTGCATGGCATGGAAGTATAATGCCCAAATTGGAGTTGATTAAATCCAAACAACAAAACTATTTACAGCAAAAAGTTCCATGAATATATTGTGGGCTTTACAGAGTGGTATCTATATATGTTGTCCAAAGAAAAGAATGAAGCAAAAATATATATAGAGAGAGAGAGAGAGATAGGGGATTGCTTGCAAAAGTAGAAGCGGTGAAGAAACACGTGATGAAATAATTAAAGATCAACGACAATGATATCCTCAAGTAAGATTGTTCATCTGTAAACAAGGAAGGATTGGTTCCAAAATATTCAAGAAGAAAGAAACTATGCCTCCCTCCAAGATTAGGGTAACCTACCTGTAAAGGAGGAGGATGCTTTGTTTGTTGAGAAAAAAAGCAAGCAGGTGATTATTGAAATGATCGGTCCTTGGTATCTATCTGGGTTTGCCAACACTTCCCCCTCCTTCCTCCATACAGAACTACAACTAGGTTCCTTTTTATAAATATAATTAAAAATATACTAGAAAATATCATAGGACAATATCGGGTGCAATAACTAAATAAAAGAATACAAAATATAATTATATATACCAATCTTAATTCAAGTCGCATTTCTGGTGGGTCCTTCACGCGCACTTGATAGCATCCTAGACTCGAGTATTCGTCATCTTGAGTCTTGAAAAATACTCCTTGACTGCAACAAAGAACACACTAAAACGTTGACAATTTTGGTTGAGGCACGTGTTCAACACGTTTCCCTTAAAACAAATTTCGCGCGTCTAGCAAAGACGTCGCGTCTGTCTCCCAGGGTACAACAGCCGAAGGAGTCTGTACTGCTGGAGATGACCACACGCCCGAGGTTACACCGGATAAAATTATGGTGTTAGAAGTTGTGAAAAATAATGATACGAAGGTGATGGAATCGAATAGAGAAAACATATTTCTCTAATTACCCAACACATGGGTCTTCAAGTATTTCTTATTTTTAAGAACTCTCCATATGTTCATGTATTTTTCTTGTAACACTTCTCTAGTATTTTTCTCATCTCACCAATGAGGCACATAGCCCACCATTTATACAAGAGTTGTGGGTAATCAAGAGTTTCTCTTAATTGGTGATTTTATTTGAGACATAAACTTTAATCAAATTTTCACTTAATTAGTGATTAATTAGAGAATAAAAACTCTAATAAAAGCTAATCAAGTGACATAAAAACTCTACTCAAGAGTTTGCCACCATTAAGATTCTAATCAATATTTATAATTTCATTAAATTATAAATTTATTAAATATCCATTCACCAAATTTTCAAACACAACCATCATCATCTTTCACCATTCCTTTGCTTCTCCTCATTTTATACTACAACTTGGGGTATCAGATTATTGGGGCTACGTTATATTGTACAGAATTTAAGTCCTTATGTGTATGTTTTTAGAATCACTTTGAGTCCTTATTTTTTAAAAAAAATGGAAGCAAATGTTTTAAAAACCAGTATTTTGATTGTATCGGATTAGACTTAAAAATGGTTGAACCAGGTTGTACTGGGCAGTTCAATCGTGTTAACTGATTAACTCTATAAAGCCATAAAATATAATTTTAACTCAAAAAATAATCCAAAACTACATCATTTTATAATAAACAAATATTCTAAAAGTTAATCCATAATAAAAAAATTATCCAAAAATTCATGATTGAATACCCATTATATACCAATTAGCAAACACTATAACAATTAACAACATGCATGATTGAACAAAAGTCAAAAGAAGGTAAACCTGGATGATCAGTTGAAAAATTAATTTGAAAAACCCAATGATTTTCTATATTTGAGTGAGGAAGAAATTTGATTGATGTGGATTGTCAATTGTGGGCGCTTAGTTTACACTTTAACTAAGAAGGTAGATAATCACCTTTTTAAGCACCCAAAAATCAATGTTTTAAAAACCGGTTCAAACCAGCCGGTAGTACCAGCTGAACCGTGCGGTATAACCGGTTAAACCGCCCGATACACCCAGTTGAACCGTTCGATACACCTGGTTAAACCGTTTCTGAGCCCAACCCCAATACGGTATAAAAACCAGATTTTAAAACATTGCTAAAAATTAAAAGTTCAAAATTTTGACCTTTGGACCGTATGAACCGGTACCGGTATAACCCAATTTACCGGAGGTTCAACTTCTTTGTCGTTTCCTTAGTTTACCAGCATAATTCTTGTCGGCCAAGCATCCGACATACGTTTAAGCGGTTCAATCGGCCGGTTTAAACCGGTTTTTAAAACATTGAGTAGAAGTTTGGGTTCTCATGGTTTTCAAATCGCTTAAGTTTGAGTCATTCCGCTAAGTCAACCTTAGTTTGACCGTCAGGTCAAAGGGTATTTTGGTAAACCACCTCCAAATTCATCCATTTTGTTCAGCCTTCGCCACCCAACACCAACCAGCAACCACCATAAGTTGTGTCGGCTCATCTATGACTTCTGAATCCTCATAGCAATAACTAGGTACGGTATGAAAACCAATTTTTAAGACACTGGTTTCTGGTACAAAGTACCTTCACCTTCTTTAGCGTGTTGATTGATGGTGTCTTAGAATGTAAAAAGGTCAACCTTGCATTTACTGACATGAAATTGATATGTGGAACATATGATATTCTCCATCATGCCACGGCCACTACGATGAGAAATAAGAACATTGGACCCAACTTGCAGGATGTCCAATTACAAGACGTTGTAATGGTGGGATTGGTGTTCTTTAAAAATTTTAGTCCCTTTGTATGTTTTATCTTGTTTCTTGTTATTGTGCTGGTTCTAGCTTGCTAGCTTGTTTTTTTTGTTAATACAATGTCGTCGTTCCAAAAAAATCAACAAAGAAACCTTGTCGGATGTTTGAGACAATAGGACGGCCTTGTCACATTGGGGAAGGAACATGGGTCATTTATTCCATTTTTTTATTTACAAATTTCTTTAAAAATAGAGAAAAGTGTCCGGATAGTTCATGTAGTTTGCTCCGTTTTCATCTATAGTCCCTACATTTCTAAAATTAAAGCTATAGACCCCAACTTCTGTACATTCGTTCTCGGATAGTCCTCGAAACGGATAGAGGTTAGTTGTTGGTGTTAAATGAGTGTGAAATGACCAAAATACCCTTATTACTAAAAAAATTTAAAACACTAAAAAAATCTAATTAGTCCATGTAAGTGGGGCCCACCACTTTCTTAAAGTACAAAAATTAACTCACCAACACCATCCAACCACTATCCCCTCATGACCCCTATCTTCACTCTTACAAACCCACCCCCACCGTACCTCCGAAGACCCCAACCCCCCACCGCTGCAACTCCGCGGGCCACCCAACTCCGAGCATCAAAACGTGTTGTTTTGAAGATATGAGAGATACCCAAATCTCCACCAAAGCCTGTGATTTAGCCGAAGGAGACGCGACACCCAATTTAGCCGCTGAAGGAGAAGAATCTCTTAGTTTTGCAGCCCTATGTTGGATCGAACACAAAAAGAGGAGAATGTGATTGTGAATCAAGGGAAGAAAACCCCTCCAAATTAGGCGATGTGGATGGATATCTTTGTTATCACAATTTTAAATGTGATTGTTAGATTTATTCTTTGTTTCAACTAAGTTATTAAAATCCTGGAAGACATGGGACTAATATTTTAATTGAATGGAGTAAAAAAATGTGGTTGTCACCTTTAAAAGCAATGTTCTTGTATACCCAATAGGTTATCAGGTATATGCAAGGATTTCAAACATTTTGATGACATGAAAGTTCACGTAGTTTGTTTTGTTTTCACTCCTACATTTCTAAAATTACGACTATAGTTGCATATAAAAGTTTATTTTTGGTGTTAAGTGGATGTGAAATGACCAAACTACCATTATCACTAAAAGATTGATTTAAATAATAACTGAAACTCAAGTGGGTGCTACCATTAAAAAAACCTTATGGGCCCCACCCTCACATCTCCATATAACACCACAAACCACCATATAACAACCCACCTCCACCATAACCACCACCTGCAACCACCATATCACCACCTATAACCACCGTAACCTCTCAATAAAACACTACAACCCTGTCATCTTCTTGAATCAATCTCTTGGTTATATCACATCCGCCATCAAAATGTTTGAAATCCTTGCATACCTAATAACCTATTCGGTATACAAGAACATTGCTTTTAAAGGTAACAACCATATTTTTTTAACTCCATTTAATTAAAATATTAGTCCCATATCTTCCAGGATTTTAAGAACGACAACGAAGGTTCATGTGGTAAGGTTATATTACTAGTTTTATTAACTTTTAATGACCTGATGGTCTAGCTTTGGTTTATTTTACACAAATCATTTATGGCAAAGTCTTACAATAAACCATAATTTTAAAAAAAAAAATCAATATGTAAGGGCCATTATTGCAATTAATTAATGAAAAAATTACATGTTTTGTTCTTTATCTTATACCGTTTTAGACGGTGTTCTTTTTAACGGATTTTAACAGTTTTATCCTTTACAAGGAATTTTATTAACGTCTGTCCTTTAACCCTAACCCAGATTTTGTTCTCCATCTTAATATATAAATCCACTCTAATCTTCCCTTCCCACTCACTTTATTCTTTCTCCCTCTAAAACCCAGATCTCTCTCTCTCTCTATAAAAACCCACCATCAACACCACTATCAACCATGTTCTCAACCCCCATCCAGCAACATAATCCATGCAGCACCGCAACCTCCATAATCAACTGCATCTCAAGTCTCAACCATCCATCTCTCTCATCAGCCTTCAAATTAAGAATGTATAGAGTGAGATAAAGAGATAAACAGAGAGTGAGACTAGAGAGAGAAATAGTATGTAGAGAGAGATATAGCAGTTGAAGGGTGGGTTATGGTGGCCGATTTGGGGTTAGGGTTCTGATTTGGGGTTGGTTTTGGTCTGATATAGGGTTTGTGGTTTCAATTGCATTTTAGAAATTGGAGGTAAGGTGGTTGTGGTGATGAACTGAAAGATGGGATTGTCGGAGAGAGAGAGAGAGGGATAATCGAGTGGGTTGTAATGGCTGAGAGGAATAGGTTGTGGGGCGGAGAAGGCTGAGGTGTGTGAAGCTGAGGTGGGGTGGTTGGGCGGAGAAGGCTGAGGTGATGGTGGGCGGGGTGGCGTCGAAGGCTGAGGTGTGGTGGGTGGGGGCGGTGATGGTTGTGGGGGTGGTGGAGGTGGTCGTGGGTTGGGGTGGTCAGGAGAGAGAGGTGAGAGGTGAGTGGGGAGAGATATTTGTTATATATATATATATATATATATATAAAACTTTTAAAATTTAATATTGATTTATTAATTTAAATATTTTAACTAAATATTTTAATTTTTATTTATTAATTTAGTCCTTTTAGGTGAAATGACAAAAATGCCCTCACATGATAAAATTTAATAAGAAAATCTAATTGGGTTAGGGTCAAAGGACAAGACGTGTAACAAAATTCCTTGTAAAAGATAAAACCTGTCAAAATTTGTTGAAAAGGAGTAAAATGATATTAAGATAAGGACAAAACAATTGTTGTAAGAACAAAACTGTATCCCTTTTGTCTTTGACACTTTTGGCTCCTAACGTCAGAAGCTATCCACTTCTTGACGATGGTTCAACGGTCGTTCGCAATGTTCAACCAAGGCAAGATTTGTATTGGAATGTTAGGGTTTGCAATTCAGAAAGGATTGACGGCACAGCTTGTTGCCAGCTACCTTCTGTTTTGATATAACTTGGCAAGTTTTCTGGCTTATATATGAATTATATTTATGTGAAAAAAAAATTAAGTCTATGAAAAATAAAAGAGAAAAAGGGAGAGAAGCGAATAATAATTGATTTTGTAAAAAAAAATGGTATGAATATGATCCCCAAATCCTCCATTTGAAGCAGTTGGGTTGGCTGGCGTTGGGTCGGAGAAGAGGAGATGAAATCCTCCAGTATGTTTTCAGCACCTAACCAACAGCAACAGGTACCTGGTATTTCCAACACTTTGAAATCTTCAGTTATATTTCAGTCATGAGCGTAAAATGTTTTTGGGGAAAACTCAATTATTCACTCTGTATGTAATGTAAGTAAGATAGATAGATAGATGGGATTTTATTGGCAATAAATAAATAATAAATAGATATTATTACATCTTCAATGCTCGCTCGCTCGCTCATATTATTGGCCATAGTTTGTTTGTAAGGGGTGTTTGGATGAAACCAGGGTCATATACTCATATCCGACTTCATAACTCACCCTTAATTTGCAGTTGCTCTCCTTCTTTTCTTTTCTCTCATTCCCACTTAACAACAAACTTGGTATTAATGGAAATGACTCAAGAATCGATAGTTACAACTAAACTAATGAATCAAGTTTTTTGAAATTAAGAGGCGATAAATAACTATTTCAACACAAAAAGTTAATTTCACTGTTCGCCGTGTTCCGGTTATTAAATGGTTCTGTTCGGGGTTGACCTGTTGAAGACAATGACTTGTATCAGCCGAAACAAACCAATAAGGGTTTTTTTTTGTAATTCTACAGTCTCTTTATCCCTTGGGATACCCTCCCCAAACCCTACCAATTGCTTTGATTATACTGGGTAGGGATGAGCTCGGTACCGAAAACTGACCAGTATTTGAAGATACGGTATCGTTGTTGTTGTAATTTTACATTTATCTCGATGATTGCTTTTATTTAAATATCTTGTTTCTCTAATGTGATTGTTTTGACCCTAATAATATAATCACCTTTCCCAAACAACAAACTAGATAGATTGTTGCTTCTCCACGCCACAATAATAGTTTGAATGCTCGTATAACATGAATCACTGTTGAGCGTTTGCTTTGATCTTGCCATCTGGCACATTCACAGCCTGCTATCTTTCTTTACAAAGATGATGATATTTTGCTTTCAGATGGCAGCAGTACATGCAAATCTGTTAAATGTACAAGTTCCCTCACCAATGAACTATGCTGGCCAGAGTAACTCTGCCAGGGATGGAGTGGCAACCAATGCATTGTCTCAGGCAGAATCATTAGTCCATTCTTCAAAGGTTTTTCAAAGGCATCTGGAGTTGTTGTCAGTTAGTTTTGATTATCTGTTCATTTTGTCAGTTTCGTCATGTTAAAAAGTTTGTGTATCTTTGCAGAAACTTGAGGACGAATTGCTATCATTAGGAAAGAGTATAAAACACCATAAAGAAAATATCAAACATTTGAAGACTTTATAAGCAGTTTAGATGACCAAATTACAATTATGCAAGGTATATTCACTTTTGTTGATATCATGCAGCTAGAATAGTTTCTCAACTTTGTTCATGTGATGATGTCCCTTAGTTACTCTTGCAAGAAGAATCATTCACCAGACGCACCACCTATCACCGACGATAAGGATCTCTTGCAGGCAACATTAGAACAGATAACACAGCATGAGAAATCAGCTGCTTCCATTGTATGCCAACTCAAGTATAATGACACTTATGCCGATCCAAACTCTTCTATTAATGATGTCCTAGGTGTTGTTGCTACTCTAGGGAAAGTCAATGATGACAACCTTAGCAGGTTATTTACATTCATGAATAATCTTTATATGCATTTTCTTGCCACTCGTTATCCGTGGTTTGATGAGTTATTTTCTGGGCCGTCTTGATAAACTGACATGGCTATTAAGGTCAGCCTTTACAAAATTATGAGCGTCAATTTTCTGAAATAAAGTAACATATACGTGTGTTTACCTTATTTTAGGGGGCTCCAGCAACACTAGTATTAGAAGATAACCAGATGAAATACGCTATAAACCATATATGTATTTTACGTCTTGGTCCATTAGTTTCTTGATTGATTATGTGATGTTGAATAATCATAATAAATTAACAAATTAATAAGCTTGGTACAGAAAATAGTGTAAGTGTATATGCTGCTTGAGGTTGTATAGTCATTTTTATATGGTGTAGACTGTAGTGGTCTGGAAGTTCTAATATATCACCCCTAAATAAATGATCACAGGTAGAAGTAGGTTAGTCACTTTAAATTCTTAAATGCTCATTAATTTAATGGTTTTATGGAGAATAGGATTCTATCAGAGTACCTTGGGCTAGATACTATGTTAGCATTAGTTTGCGTCACATATAATGGCGTTGAAGCTCTGGAAACTTATGAAAAAGAAGGCTTTGTAAGTAAAAGCTCTGGGCTTCATGGGCTTTCAGCTTCAATCGGCAGGCCCATAGATGGACGGTTTAATGTAATCTGTCTAGAGAATTTAAGGTTTGTGTTTCCTATCATCTAATCTACCTTCTCACAGATAAGATCAGTGCTGATTTAGTTACCTTTTTTTGAATATGGGACAAGACCATATGTTGGTGAGTTTATACCGGATGACCCACAAAAGCGGCTTGCTCTTTTGAAACCAAAGTTACCAAATGGTGAATCACCACAGGGTTTTCTAGGGTTTGCTGTAAATATGATACATCTTGATACTGTGCATTTGGTATCTCTCACTAGTGATGGACATGGGCTTAGAGAGACTCTTTTCTATAATCTATTCTCGGGGCTGCAAGTTTACAGCACAAGGGCCCACATGCTTCAGGCTCTCCCTTTTTTATCCCATGGAGCCATATCACTGGATGGTGGGTTAGTAAGGAGCAACGGTGTTTTGTTTTTGGCACTCGGTAAGAGATTAGATGATGATTGTTTCTTTTCCAAACTTAGTTAAATGGTGAGTGATATATTGGTTTTATAGGGGGGATGAGATGAAAGTTAGATTTGCAAGAAGGTTTTTTGTAGGTGACAAGTTGGCTGATAAAATGAAGGAAGTGAAATGGAGAAAGGAAACATGGGTGGAAGAAGTGCAGAGAGAAGAAGCAATGGTACAACATGTCAAGTACATATTTGATGTTAAGAAGCAAGAATTTGTTAGGTTCATGGCACAAAGTTCACCATACGTCATGCAGGTCTGGGTGTGTAGCTGCTAATCAGTTTCCTTAATGAAATAATAAGTAGCATATGATGGATGAAATTTTGTATTGTGCATGCAGTATCCAGTTCAAGCAACTCCAAGGAGATCGACTCCAAGATGATAGATATATTGGCTCAAGGAAAGGTACTGGTGATTGCTAGGCTATGTAAGCCCCAGCATGCATGCATACAACTGATTTTGTTTGTTTGTAGTTGTGGATGATCTTCATGTTAATGTTTAATAAAATGCTGCTCATGTGATGCCAAGGAATTTTGTTGCAATCGCTTGAAATTGGAAGGCTGTTTGGATGATTATTGAAATCAGAATATATTTTTGCAATGATTATTGTAACCTAACATCACAACTTATTATTTTACAAGTCACTCTGTGACAACTGTGAGTACCTTACGTTTGGATATTTAAAAGGTTCCATCGAGACTTGAACTCGGGTTACTGGATTCAGAGTCCAATGTCCTAATCGCTAGACCATGGAACCATGTTTGAAGGCCTAAATTAACTAGAAGTTTTGCGACAACTTAATTACCAAATACGCATGGCCACCTTCATGAAATTTTGTTTTCAATCGTAGCATAAACTAGATCCTCTAGGGTGTCTGAAATTCTCTCTCTATATATATTAGTTTCAAACACACTAAGGAATGGTAACATTTGTTTTGTCATTTTTGGTGTGTGTTTTCTGTGAAAATAAAATTAACGTGCTAAGCGTACAAACTGAAGGAAAAAGCAAAAAAATGCGGTGGCATTTTTGTAAATATTTGGTCGTAGGGTGATTATCAAAATTATTCTACAGAATCATTTGTAGAGTGATTTTGGTCTTGTAGTGTAATTTTGTAAATATGTTCTTATAGAGTAATTTTCTAACTGTTTTTTTTATATCATTGTAGGGACTTATAGGTAATAGAATTGAGGTTACTTTTCTTTTGAAATGGGTTCTCCTTTCTAGGCAAAAACATCCATTTTTCTTCATTTACTTTCAAGCTAGGTTTTATAATGTCATCTTCGATCAATCTAACCCTATATTATATATTTCATCATCAACCTATTATGTATAAACACTAAAAAGATTAGTTAGCTGGTGTGAGACCTCATTTGCATTAAAAGAAAATGGCTTTTACGTGATAAGTGTCCGTCTTTGGGTATGTATATAATATATGTTTGTGAAATGGATTTTCAACCATACAAGTTAGCAGTAGTTGATGTTGACACCACAGTCTTTAAAAAGTAAATATTCTTATATTCTTTCCCACGTCCGCCGGGTAGTAATATTCTTATATTCTTTCCCAATCGATGGGCGTTGTAATATTCTTGCTGGCTAGCTTATATATAATACATATTCTTCTTCAATCCCCCTAATTATATGCAGGATTTTTGTTGGCAACCACCAATTCTGATAACTTAATTAAAATTCTTCTCCAGGCACACAAAATGAGCATCACGAAACCTTCGATTGATTGTTTTAAGTAAGCTAGCTGCATCAACCTTCGATTGATTGTTTTAAGTAAGCTAGCTAGCTAGCTGCATCAACCTTCGATTGATTGTTTTAAGTAAAACCTTCGATTGATTGTTTTAAGTAAGCTAGCTAGCTGCATCTTTCTTATAAAATTCACGACAAGCACCCAGCCACGTATTTTGTTAATTTGGTGTACGTATCTGTCTATCTATATATCGAAGTTTTTTATTATAAATTAAACTATTAATATGAGTGAGTGAGTTATTTTTTCTTATATAATATATGAATGAAATGAAGCCAGGCAGGTGACATGTACTGCTGCGTAGGATGTGGACCATGTATGTCCGCCACCGATGTGAAATCGATGGATATCTGTGGTTCAAATCCAAAAGTATGCATGATATAATAAGATGAAGATACTGTCTGTTTGTTTGTTTGTTGTGAAATGAAAGTTGGTAATTCAACGGATGGATGGATTTTAATTATCCCCCCCCCCCCCCCCCCCCCCTCTTCCAAAGTAACATATTCGTGTCGTCTTGCTTTACAATTACAAATACATACATTTGTGTTCAAATTCCAAAAATATAGATAAAGTCAAAGCTGAGCAATAATTTATCAAAGAGTAAATTGTAATTTTCGCCCCTGAGGTTTGGCCAGTTTTGCTATTTTCGTCTAAAGGTTTGTCATTCCACATTTGTGTCCGAAAATGTTTGATATCTTGCCATTTTCATCTGGCTCGTTAACTCCATCCGATTTTCTTCGTTAAGTTTAGGGTATTTCTTGTTAACTTAATACGCAATTCGGTCTTTTCACTTTATGTATAGTATGCTAAATGCATGTGCATAAAGTGAGAACAACCGAATTGTCCACTATCTATGAAATCATTTGAAACATAATTATTTTTTTCCTTTCGCTTATCATTCTCCGTTTACTATATGAACTTACATCAATAACAACGAACGAGAGAGTGTTATGAAAAAGTTAGGTAGATAAACTCTGCGTTTGATAATGTCATAATTAGTATATAATTTGTATAAGGAGATAAGATGTTGATAAATTCTTTTGGTATAAAGATATACATTTTGATAATAATTCCATTTCAGCTCTTAAACTTCTATGATACATAAATATAAGATGATGATAAGTTATTGCAGAATGCAGTATAAAGATATTTAGTGGTGTCTGAATAAAAGATATACAAAGTAAAAAATTTTGGTTAGCACCATGAATAGCGCATAGCAAAGCAACGCCCAATACACCGGCAACTCCCATCATATGAAATGGGTTCAATGTCCGGTTAGGAAATCCTTGAAAAAGAGGACAAATCGAAATATAGGTGCTATACCAAAACTAGGCGCAAAGAACCAACCAGACTGGCCTAGTGGATAAATAAGGAATACATAAACAAAAACGACAATTGGACCAGAGAATGCGATTGCATTATAAGGTCACAATTGAAAAGATCGAGCAAGTTCGAATTGACGTAACATGAAACCTATTAGTCCGAAAGCGTCGTGGAGAGCAACAAAAGTCCACAGACCGCCTAATTGACACCAACGAGTAAAATCTCCTTGTGCTTCAGGACCCCATAGTAATAACAAAGAATGTGCTAAACTATTAGCAGGAGTAGAAACTGCGGCAATTAAGAAATTGCAGCCTTCTAAATAGGAACTGGCCAATCCATGGGTATACCATGAAGTTACAAAGGTTGTACCCGTGAACCAAGACCCTACGGCGAAATAGGCACAAGGAAAGAGCAATAGGTCGGACCAGCCTAGAAAAACGAAATGGTCCCTACGTATCTAGCCATTCATAATATCAAATAAATCATTTTCGCTTTGGTAAATTTACCAAGGGCTATTTGAAGGTCTAACTAAAAGTTGATAGGGTTTCAAATGACTCTTAATATCAATTAAGTTCTACCTTACATTAGGCATTAAGGTGGAGTTAATTAGAATAAGATTGATTAGCTAATCAAGTTAGCAATGAGATTGTGTATTCTAAAAGTTATGAGAAAAAGTATTTGTTGGAAATTTGGGGTGTGAATGAAAGTCTCAAAAGTGGTAAACACTTTCTCCCACATTGGTGTGGGAACAAAGAGAGTAGTTGTTTATAAGGTGGAACCTCTACTACTCCATTGATTTGATATATGACATGTTTTACCATAAATCTTACCACGCGCGCAGGGGGTGCAAAAATTGGAACCGGAACTTAGTTGAACTCGTGTGCGCCCGCACGTCATGCGGACATGAATGCAGTTTCAAAAACCCGGGCCCTCGAGACACATTTAATTCGCTGCAATGATGGCCAGAATTCGGTTATGGGAACAGACCGCGAATCTGTTTAAGGGAATTGTGTCAAACACAAGCCCGATTCCTGTTTCATTTGTTTCTGTTTCAGATTCTGTCGAATTCAGATTTATACAGTTTTACTAACAAACTTAACAGACTATTTACTAATTGTTCCTACATTATGTTCTTTTTAGAATGGAATCCAGCCCATGACTACTGCTGCTTCTTCAATCATGGCTACTGCTGTCTCTGCAGTCATGACTTCCGCTGTTTCTGTCACAACCGGTCTGGTTGCACCACTTCCTAACGCAGTCTCGCATGCTGAGAAACCAGAGAAATTCAGCTGTGTGAATTTCAAACAGTGGCAGCAAAAGATGTTCTTTTATCTGACCACGCTGAACCTAGCAAGGTTCTTGACTGAAACTAATCCCCATGTTGATGAAAGGGATATGGATGCTCAATCTGTGAGCTCGATTCATGCTTGGAATCATTCGGATTTCTTGTGTCGCAATTTTATTCTGAACGTTTGGTGGATACACTATACAATGTGTATTGCAAAGCCAAGACTGCCAAAGAATTATGGGAGTCTTTGGATCGCAAATACAAAACAGAAGATGCGCACTAAGAAATTCATGGTGGCTAAGTTTCTTGGACTTTAAAATGATAGACTCTAAAAGTGTCATGAGCCAAGTCCAAGAACTACAAGTTATTCTTCATGATATTCATACAGAAGGAATGGTGCTTAGCGAGACATTCCAAGTTGCTACAATGATTGGAAAGCTACCACCAAGCTGGGTTGATTTCAAGAACTATCTCAAGCATAAGCGAAAGGAGATGACCATTAAAGATCTTGTTGTTCGCCTTCGTATTGAAGAAAATAACAAAGTGGCTCTAAAAAGGATTGATGGTCCTGAAACAGTAAAAGCCAATGTTGTTGAACATGGTCAATTTTCAAAGGGAAACAACAAGAACAGTGGAAAGGGTGGAAAGAAGAGTTATGTGAAACGCTCCAACCTTGGTCCTAAGGGGGAAGTTAGGAAAAAAGAAGTTCCAAGGAACTTGCTACAATTGTCAAAAGCAAGGCCACAAGGCCAACGAATGCAAGCTTCCAAAGAAGGAAAATGCTCGACAAGTGAACATGGTTCATGAGGTTGATAACCTCGTTGCTATGGTCACGGACCTCTCGATTTTGGTCACCGAAGTTAACTTGATTGGTCAAAATCAGAAGGATTGGTGGGTCGATACGGGGGCTACACGTCACGTGTACTCTGACAAAAGCCTTTTTACCACTTTCAAGGAGATCACTAATGGAGAAAAAGTTTTTATGGGAAACTCCGCCACAGCTAAAGTTAAAGGCGAGGGTAATGTGATTTTGAAGATGACTTTTGGAAAGGAACTCACTTTGTCTAACATGTTATACGTTCCAGAAATTTGTGAGAACCTTATGTCGGGGTGGCAATTGAACAAGTTTTGTTTCAAAAAAGTGATTAAGTCAGACAAGGTCGTGTTGACCAAACTGAAATCTCTAATGCGCATGCAACAGTATGACAAACTGAAATAGAATAGTGTAAAGAAAACTCACAAAGTCCCCTGCTAGCAACAGAGCAATAGAATGAACTTACAGTGAGCCAACGGGCATAAAAATAACCTTCACTATTTAGTGTGTAAATTTTGTATCCTCCAATTTCAAGGAAAAAACTCAGGACCAGCAAATCACTAGTCAGAACCAAACAAACCCTAACCAGAGTGTAACCGCGACAGTACCAAATCACCGGGAAAATATAATAGCAGCAAACACCCCCAATTTGTGAGATGGTTGAACCAAATCAGATGAATTAACAACCAATAGCAGCGGAAAAAACGCAAAGAGAAACAACAATTACTAACGGTTCTTAACTGAACCGAACAAGAGGTAAGTTGGAGAATGATATTCAAGCCCTGTGCTCTGATACCATGACAAAAGTTGAAATGGTATTATTAAAACGCTTAACAATTACGTACAAGAGAAGTAGGCTTTGAGTAACACATATTCAGTGAAAAATTAAGCCATACGGCTATGAACAAAGAGGATATTATAATGAATATCAAAAGAGATTGAGTATATCAACCAAACAATAGCAAAGGCTCCATTTATACTCCCATGAATCAACTCTAATTGGAAAGGAGCGGGGAGCGATCAACGGAAAATAGTCGTTACAGTCGGCAACCCAAAAGGGGAAAGAAACAGCAGGCACCAGCAAGGATCTTGTAGCTCAAAAGATAAACGGCCCAGAAGACAAGGTAGCCCAAGAGAGAAAATAGATCCAAAAGCTCAAGCCAATAATATAATATCTAGCAAAAAAGGAGAAAATAAAAGCAATAAATAGAAAATAAGAAAGAACGTATGCTTGGATATTTTTAACAGAATTGTCGGTCTAGTATGAAAGATGATATGACAATACACTTTGATGTATACATTAAATAAATAAAGTCTCAAGTCTTATGGAATGACACATTAATCTAAATTTTGTGTTTAGAATAAGAATAATAAAAGGGATCTTATGTTAAAATTTGTCTAATATGACAATATACTTTGATGTTTTAGAACTGAAGAATAATAGACTGATAAAAGATATTATTTTATGTGAGATTATCACATAATAGTTTATACTAATATTTTTTAAAAAGAAAATAATAAAGTCGTATGATAAAAAAAAGTAATAGTTTTGATTTTGCTAGGATTGATTAAGACAGGGGTTAATTCTCATTTTAGAAAGAGTTTCCTTTAGAATTTGAATATCGAATTGTTATCAATATAACATAAATAAATAATAATGGTGAAAGCATAACATAAATTATATCATATGTGTGTATGCTTTGAAAGCAGTAAAAAGGTGTGTTCACATGTATGAAATTTAACTACTAGCTATGTATATTTGAATTATAATAAAGGTTAAATAGTAAAAGTTGTTTTCATAAAAAGGTTCATGATTCCTTGAGATCATAACATTGGTTGAATTGGAAATGTCATAGTGAAGGTCTTAGTTGTTGTTTGAAGTATATTTTTAAACTTGTCTTTTGTAAGTAAACTATGTTTGTAAGTAAAGTATGGTATGAAACTATTTAGACTTGGGTATGTTTAACCCGAGTCCTTTTGATAAACTTAAATCCCTTTGGAAATTTTTGTAAGTGTTGTGTAATCATGACCAACTTTCGATGTTAGTAGAATGTGTTTTGATTATCGAAGTCACGGGTCTTAGAATTTGGTATCAGAGCCAAGGTTTCAGGTATTCAAGCATGGGTGAGTGCTTGAACTCAAACTGGAAGCTTGTACGAAGTGTGTGTTCGGTCCAAGACTTGAATATGGTAATTTTGATATTTTTGGTAATCAAATTTGATGGGTAACGCCATGTGTAACGATCCGCATTTCATACTTTCTATTCACGGTCTGTAAGGTGGTCTAGGCGGGGAGAATCCTTGCCAGCTCGCAAAATTCAGCCTTTAACTCCCTTTTTCTCAACTTTCAACCACCTAAACACCTACCTACCCTCATTTAAACCCCAAACCCTAATCCTCCCTTATAAATAGGTGTCTTCCACACCTCCATAACACCATTACACACTCCATAATCTTTCCAAGAACCCCCAAGTCTCTCAAGAAAATTCAAATTCGGGCAGAATGCCTTTGAGCATAAAAGTGAGGTTCTAGCTCACTTCTTTTCATTTTGCTTCATCTTTTCTTGCTTTAGTCTCCTTGGACAACCTCTGAGGATGTTACCCAAGGTTTACCTTGATAAACCAAGCTTGGTACATCATTATAGAAGGGTCCAAAATAGAGGTTACATTCTGTTTTGTTAAAATTTTTACAACATTGTTCTTGTTCATGTTCATCTTGTGGAAGTCTTGTACCAACCTTGTTGCCAACCAAAATCATGTTGTGGGGTTTGTGTATGGTTGATTTCAATAAGATTAGATGTCCAAACACCTCACTTAGTTACTGCCTTAAAGGTCCCAAGTGACCTACAAAGTGTTGAAACCAACCAAGTCTTCTATCCTCAATGTTGAAAGACTTATGTTTTGGTAAGGTGTGAACAACAGAAACCTTGGTTCTCCAATTATGATTCCACCTACTACACTTGCTTAATTCATTAGTTAGATATTCATCTAAGTAGTTTCCAAGAAATCAATGTAAGCCATCCCCACCTCATCTCCAACAATTGCCATGTTTGGTATGCACACGTCCGGGTTGTTCTTATTTGGCTACTTAGCAAATTGGATGCTTTTACATTTTTAGTCTTATTCATGACCAATCGAAATCATCAGCTAAGTTGATGATTTTGTGAATCATATAGTGAGGTTTAATGGATGAAAATCATTCTACCTCCTTACCTGACTTTACATGATATTACTAAACTAGAAAAATTATAGTACGTAATATATAACTAAAATATAGTTCTAAAACCGAATTCCCAACACTAACCAATTCATGGTTAGATGCTAAGAGTTATGGTAACTATTATCTTAAGTTAAAAGTCCTTATATTATCGAGATGCGGGAGTTAATGACACAATTGTAACAATCACTTTACAAGGGCTTTATACGCCCTAGCGTGTCACCATGGGGAGCACCCATTCTGTTCATAAAAAAGAAGGATGGCTCGATGTTCATGTGCATAGATTATCGAGAATTAAACAAACTAACGGTGAAAAACCGTTATCCCTTGCCAAGAATTAATGATCTATTTGATCAATTACAAGGGTCAAGTAGGTTCTCAAAAATTGACTTGCGGTCGGGTTACCACCAATTGCAGGTGTGGGAAGAGGATGTGGCTAAAAACGCGTTTAGAACTTGATATACACATTACTAGTTCTTAGTAATGTCCTTCGGGTTGACTAATGCCGCAACCGCGTTTATGGATTTAATGAATCGGGTGTGCTGAACCATGTTGGATAGGTTCGCGATAGTGTTTATTGATGACATCTTGGTGTACTCCTGAAGTGAGTCCGAGCATGTTCATCACCCACGTGAAGTACTCGAAACGCTCCGTAGAGAGAAATTGTATGTAAAGTTTTCCACATGTGCCTTTTTGGCTTAGAGAAGTGCAATGTTTGGGCCATGTAATTTACACGGATGGCGTGTTGGTAGATCCGTTTAGGTAAAAGCCGTAATGAAATGGGTTCCCTCAAGGAACCTGAGTGAAGTAAGAAGCTTTCTGGGCTTAGCCGGCTACTATAGGAGATTTATTCAATTATTTTTTAAAGATAGCCCTACCTATGACCAAATTAACAACAAAGAATAAGAAGTTTATCTGGGGTTGGATTAAGAAAATGCATTTCAAACCTTGAAGGAAAGATTGTCAGGTTCTCCGATGTTGATTTACCGGACGGAACAGAAGTCTTGGTAGTATACATGGATGTTTCACATCAAGGGTTAGGTTGTATCTTGATGCAAAGGGGTAAGGTCCTTACCTATGCCTCAAGACAACTTAAACCGAACGAATGTAATTACCCGACTCATGACTTAGAATTGGCAGCGGAAGTGTTTGCCTTGAAGATTTTGAGGCACTATTTGTATGGAACGAAAAGTACTATCTACTCAATCACAAAGCCTTAAATATTTTTTCGAGTAGAAAGATCTCAATATGAGGCAATGAAGGTTGTTATAGTTAATTAAAGATTACGATTGCGACATTCTTTACCATCCGAGTAAAGCTAATGTTGTAGTGGATGCCTTAGTTACTCCTCATATCATTGAGAAAATAAGGGAAGCACAAATTAAATCATTGAATGCAGAGGATCCGGAGAAAGAAAGAACAAAAAGAATCGCAGACAAATTGGAAGAAAATGCAAGTGGAATCAAGACAAGGTATGGTGAATCTGGATACCGTGGTTTTGTGAAGTGAAAGCTTTACTACTCGAGGAAGTTCATAAGTCTCGGTATTCAGTTCACCCATGAGCAACAAAAATGTACCGAGACTTGAAAAGAACTATTGGTGGCCCGGGATGAAACGTTACATTGTTAATGTCTAACATGCTCGCAAATGAAAGCAAAACACCGAAAAACTGTATGGGAAGCTATGACCGCTGGATATACCGGTTTGGAAGTGGGAGCATATAATGATAGACCTTGTAAACAAGCTTCCCAAAACAAGGAAGGGACATGATGCTATATGGGTTGTTGTTGATCGCCTCACTAAGAGTGCCCATTTCTTACCATTCGAGAAACCTACTCCTCGAAAAAGATGGAGGAAATCTACGCAAACGAGATTATATCTCGTCATGAGGTACCCATGTCCATTGTATCGGATCAAGACACTAGATTTACCTCCCAATATTGGAGAAAATTCTAAGAAGAAATGGGGACACAATTGCACTTAAGCACCGCATACAACCCCCAAACGGATGGAAAATCTGAAAGGACCATTCAAATACTTGTAGACGTGCTTAGGGCATGTGTTTTGGGTTTTGGAGGAAGCTGGGACGAGCACTTGCCATTGGTAGAATTTTCATACAATAATAGTTATCATAATAGCATTCAAATGGCACCTTATGAAATGCTATACAGAAGGAAATGTAGAACCCTCGTATGTTGGGGAAAAGTGAGGCAAAGAGAGATCGCGCCCAGGGATGTAGCGGTGAAGACAAATGAAAAGATTGAACTCATTCGAGTTCGACTAAAAGCAGCTCAAGACATGACAAAAGGCTTATTCGGACCATAAAAGACGCCCCATTGAATTCCAAGTGGGGACAACGTTTTGTTGAAGGTCTCCCCATGGAAAGGCATAATCAGGTTCGTAAACAATGGAAGTTAGGCCCTTCGTATATTGGACCCTTTAAAATTTTAGCTCGAATTGGAAAAGTAGCTTACCAATGAAATTCACAACACCTTCCATGTGTCACAACTACATAATTGTCTTGTGGATGAAACAACATACATACCTCTTGATGACATTGATGTGGATGAAAGAATGAATTATGTAGAGAGGCCGATAGTTTAAAAGATTTCAAGGTATAGCCCCTTCGCAACAAGGCCATTAGACAAGTATTGGTCCAATGGCAACATAGGAAGGGATTGACTCATATGTGGGAATCGAAGGAAGAAATGCGAGAGCACTATCCGACTTAATTTGGTATGTACACAGGTTTTAGGGACGAAACCTTCTTTAAAAGGGTAGACTTGTAACACCCTGGAATTTATATTTGGCTATTTTTCGCATTTAAATGTCATGGCATGAGGTGTAATAACTATAATTAACTAACGAAGTTAAATATTATAGTCTTTTAATAGGAAGTATAAAGGTTGTGGCCCAAAAACGAACCAATAAAACTGTAGGGACTAAAGTGTACGTGTGAGATAGTTGATTTAATAAAAGAAGAAGAAAAAGAAAAAAAATATTATTGTATGTGTGTGTAGCAAGACAAAGATAGGGAAAAAGAGATTTTTCCCTCTGAATAAGAACACAAATTCAGCAAATTTAAGTGAAAGTGGTGGCTAATCCCTTGCATGTACATTGATTCTTGACCATTTAGACTTGCTAATCACTAAGTAAGTTGTAATTTTTCA
Source organism: Scalesia atractyloides (assembly GCA_947069175.1). Classification (NCBI taxonomy): domain Eukaryota; kingdom Viridiplantae; phylum Streptophyta; class Magnoliopsida; order Asterales; family Asteraceae; genus Scalesia; species Scalesia atractyloides. The sequence goes on along the minus strand of CAMTDV010000010.1, from coordinate 94,712,657 downwards.
TTTGATGAAGTTTGTGTGAAGTATGTGTATGAAAGTGCCAAAACTTGAATGGGTTTTAATAGTCTGCCATAAATTGAAGTAGGAATCTTGTTTAGTATCATTTTACGAATGAAAGTATGTGTAAAAAATGTGTATGTATATGTTATAGGTAGAAGCCCTCATGTAGGATGGAGTGGACTTTTGTCATAATCATGAGATTGGAGCTTTTAAGACAAATTGTTGATACTAGTTAAATAACATGAAGAAATGATGATAAGATGTCGAATTACTATTATGATGAGTATGAATTACTTGGATGTGATAACTATTAGAAAACATGGTAATTTGTTAGTGATTAGACAATTGTAAAGAATGTTGAAATGAATACACACCAAATGTTTGATGAAATGCCTTGTAGGTGAAAATGTGTGAATGAGTGTTATACTCCTTATGATCATGTTTATAATGTAAGATATGGCATGTTTGGTGATTGATTATCATTTGTTGATATAGAATGTCAATGAATGAATTCATAGAACCTAAATGTGAAATCGTTAAGAGTAGGTGTGAAGGAGGAAGACTCAAGCCACACGAGAAAACAAGAGGTCAAGATCACGGTAACTTCTTCTAGCTTACACTATAGTTTAAAAGTACTTGAAGATGTCAATTAAGTCATGGTTTAAATGGAAATATTGAGTTTTAAGTAGAAAGCTTGTGAAAGGAAGTTGACCGTCGAAAGGGTTCAAATGGGTAAACAATGACAAGGTGAAAGGAACCAAGATGTAGAACTTGGTATGGATGGTTTAATAATGTGCATCATGTATGTTTAAAATGATTTTTTGAATGAAAAGAATGAAGTTGGATTAAGTGGGCGCTAAGTTTTGATAGTTTAGCGTGTTAAAGAATGAAAAATTAGGTGTACCAATGGTCGTTAAGTGGAAAGATGAGGTGAATCTTGTTTGAAGGAATATTTTTGGTACTAACTCTTGTTGAAATGTTATAAGTAAATCATCGGCGTAGGGTCGTGACTAGCTTGGAACGAACACACATGCTTATGCGCTTCCGCGATGCCAAGATTTTTAAATGGGTTAAAACTTTTGTTTATGGAAATGCTAATGTCAAGGTCTTAGTTGTTCACTTGTTGTTTGAAATAGAATTTTAAAACTTGTCTTTTGTAAGTAAAGTATGGTAGGAAACTATTTAGACGTGGGTATGTTCAACCCGAGTCTTTTGGATAATCTTAAAGCCCTTTGATAATTTTTGTAAGTGTTGTTTAAAAAGTTTAAAGCCGGGACCAACTTTCGTTGTTAGTAGAATGATTTTTGATTACGGAAGGCACGGGTCTTACAGTAGGAATTAGACTTAGAAAAAAAATATATGAATCGAATCTTACTTTTATATAAAATCAAACACAACTTCAAATTATTGGAGAAGAGAAAATTGATGTTTCTTTGGAGTCTTTGAGCGTGGCTAGCACTTTACAAAAAGAAGGAAGCATGCTTTTTATATCAAGGTATATTTCAATATTATATAAAATATTAAAATATCAAATATTACGAAAGAAAATATTTCTTCTAATAAACGATTTAAAGAATATCACGTGTCAACACCACATCATCTCTAAAAAAATAGTTTTTTTTTTTATCAAAATCAATTTTTTATTATTTTCAAATGTATATTTGGATTACTCAATATTTTTGTTTAGGTTAGATCATTTAAAATTTCTCGCAAAATCCATTCTTACTTGAAATATTTCTTTAATTTATAACTTCTAATAATAATATTTTTGTTTTGAATTAAACCTTACAAAAGAACATAATTTTATGAAGTTTTGTTTTACTTTTTATTTACAAGGAGAATGATATTTTGAATTAAATTGCCAAAAGAATGCATAATCTTTAAATTTTAAGTATTATAATAGATAGCATGATTTGTTTAAACAAACTTTGCGTTATTTTGAAGAATGATAAAATGTAAATCCAAGTATGGGTTTAAATATTTTTCATATTTAAACATGTTACGGATTGGTAATTTAATTTTCCTATTTGAAACTTTTACGTTGATCAATATAGTCCAAGAGTTTTTTAAATTATAAGCGAAGCAAGATGAGTTATTTATGGGTTATTTAAATACTTTTTAATGTTTAATTATATTATGTAAGGTCAACTTCCTAATGAATTGATGATCAAACACTTTAGATGCGAGTTAAGTAATAGTTATTATGAGGAAAAGATTGCAAGCTTGCATAATAATTATCAAATACGCCTACTTGTTTTATTATGCTCTGCAAACAAAAAGTTTTCATTATTTAACATGTGTAATATATAGAACTATAACCTAGTAACTACTAATATTATAAAAAGTATAATAGAAAGAGTAATTATGGCTCTTGTTTAGTTATTTAACCATTTCAGCCCAAAAAGGAATCTTTTAACCAGTGGGGGATCCAGGATTTTTTTCCAAGGGGTTCACTTTTTTAAATGTTCCAATAACATATGTCCGAACATAAAAAAATATGGGTCGGGTCGGGTCGGGTAAAGTTCATCACATAATAAAAATATGATACAATAATGAAAAGATATCATCATAATAAATTTACAAAACACATAATATAAATAAGATAATCTTTACGAATAAAAAACATACTTTTAGTTGTTCCCTACGAGGTTTCATCTTTTGAAAACGTTGCATTGCATTCTCGATCTAAACTTGTTGTAAGAACTCCCTTTCAATGTAGCAAATGCAAGAATCCTTTATGTATCCATCACCCATCCTATAGAGATACAAAAACTAAGGCATCAAAGGTTATGAGAATCTATTATTAATATAATTACCTCAATAGGAGATCCTGGGAAATATACCAATGAAAAAATCAATTAAAGGAACTTGGAAAAACATCTCGTTGATTATTTTACAAGACTTAAACATTGACGTTCTTGACTTTCTGAAAAGAAAGCATGTGAACTGAGAAGAGACACTTTGCTGGACAAATGGACATGTTAGTGTACCTCTGTCACATCCCGACCCGCAGCGGAAAAGGTGACCGGGGTATGATTGGGTTTTCATCAAAGCTCATGACATTTATTATAATGTTTCATATTTATTATTTCAATTTAAAAGAGATCATACAATCATATCAAACAAATACAACATGTTCTATTCATCCTTCTAAACTTCATTATTTTTCTTCTAAGGCAATTTCCTATGTTTTCCACGCTTTATCCTGTTCACCTGTATCATATGTAAAAATGGTTTTTGGATCAACAAAAAGTTGGCGAGTGAACCTTGTTAGAAAACATTTATTATTTATTTCTTGTTGTATTTAATATGGAAAAATTGTGCAATATTCATATATGAACAAACGTAATTAAACATACAATAACAACAATTAGCATACAATTACAAACCATTAGCATATGATATCAAACAACAACAAACAATAACATACATTAACAAACCAACAGCATAAAATAACATACCAACTTGCATAAATATATAACATAAATAAAACTGTGCGATCAAGGCTCAATCAAACGGAGCCGATCGTATTGCATGTACTGAAAATGATAAATGTCTGTGCGATCAAGGCTCAATCAAACGGAGTCGATCGTATATTGGCAACGCCAGGTTCACGCTCATAAGGTAATGGGGAACTGCTCAACGCTCATAATGTAATGGGGAGCGGCGGCCTATGAAATTGCATGTACTGAAAATAATAAATTAACTCTAAACAATAACCACACAAACAGTTTATACGAACTGAATACACATTTATTCATGATATGATGAATGCACAATGATTTGAATATAATAAATAGTAAGACACATGATACACCCAAAAAACGTGATTTAAACGGAGAATTTGTAGAGATTCACTCATAGTGGGTGCGTTCGGTGAATGATGATGAATGCGCACGAATTTAGAGGATTGATCGTCGATGAATAACTAACCTAATTAATAAAGGTAAGTAAATGGATTTTATTAACAACTTTAATAGGATTTTTGGATATATTTTTGTGAGTTTTAGGCTATTTTCTAACTTTAAAAATGTTATTTTTAAGTATTTTTAATTGATTTTTAAATAAAATAAATAAATAAAAATAATAAAAAAAATGTTGACTTTTTGACCGTTGACTTGTTGACCGTGGACCGTTGACTTGTTGACCGGTTTTATTGTGTAAGTGTATGCGCCGGGTGAGGCTCGAACCCGAGACCTCCCGTACGCGTGCACGCAGCTCTACCAACTGAGCTACGTGTCTAACCCGAAATATTTCTGTTTTTTAATTATATTTATATACTAATTAAATTAATCTGAAAATCATTTATTTTAAAAAGATTTTAATGTAACGACTCGGTGCACTCCACAGGTCTCGAACCCGGGACCTGTGGTTTAGTTTGGCACATAGTCCACCGCTGGACTGTGTGTCTAACTTGGTAAATATTCTAGTTTTTATTATACTTAACATATTACTGAATTAACCCGGTTCAGTTTTTTTTAAAAAGGCATTTTATTACAGCGAATGAGGTTGGGACAGGAATCGAACTCGCGTCGTGTGCATATTGTTTGCACACAGTCCACCGCTGGACTGTGTGTCTAACCCGTTTATAATACCGATTTTAAATAATCTTATAACATAACTACTTCGTCTTCTTCGTTCAAAACTCAGGCAACGGTTATCTAACTGTTATTCGTTAAATTAATTTAACGAACATTATGAGCAATCGTAAGGTAATGAACAGAAACAGGTTTGGGGATTGATTGTACCGAACTGATCGTCCTTCTTCAGAAGTCCGGCAAAAATCGTCGGCTCTGTTTTGGGAGCCCCTTCTGTTCGAATTCAATAATTAGTTTGGATGAATTAGAGGTGAAATTGAATCACTGGGTAACGATTATCAGTAGATTACATGATCATACCGGTTATCAGCGAGATTCTGAAAGTTTCAGAAATTTTCCGGCGAAAACAGAAAAATCCGGCAATGTCGTCTGGGGTTGATTCTGAGTGCTGGAATGGTGTTAGAATTTGTATAATAATGGAATAAAACAGAAAAATCGAGATAATTACCGTGTAGATGAAAGTCCCGGTTTTTCGGCGACTTGCAGAGAATTCCGGCGAGTGAAATTTTATTGCGACAGAGATTCTTCAGAGGTTTAAGGTGAGTGGGAGTGATGTCAGTACGAGTTCTATGATCTTATTTTTGGGTAAGAAGAAAAGATGGATTGAATTCGGTTTTCCGGCGAAACTTTCCGGTTAATTCACAGAGAATTCCGGCGACTTCCGGCGAAGTTTTCTGAGTGAAATGAAGAGTGTGTTTTTGATAACATTCGCGAGCTCACTGAATGAAGAAAGTATAACTCCCGGATTTGAATTGTATTTTTTTCGGTTTTGAATTGAAATGAATGAAATTGATGGATTTCTTCGGTTATAACCGATCTTACTGTTAATGTATAAGTTATGACCAAAAAGAAACGGCCAAATTTGACGAAATTGTCGGGATTTCCGGCGTAAACGGATTTGGGCGCGTTGTGTAACTGGGTTTTGATTTCCAGATTTAATTTATGTATTAATTGTTTCAATATGTAAACAAAGATCACTAGTGGCGGAGCGGTTGAATGTGTGTGTGTTAAAGCTTGTGTTGACCCGGTTGACCTGGCTGACCCGGGTTCGAATCCCGGCTTCAGCATATTATTTTTAACTCACTATTTTTAATACATTTTCAAAAATAAATTTTAAATTCTAATATAATTATTAATTATGTATCGTTTAAAATTAATTTGGGCATTAAATACGCAACAAAATTTTTAACTGATTGTTTTGGTTAATAAACGAAGCGGGTTTGGTAAATCCGGTTTTTTGGCGGATGTTACAACCTCTTCCCTAAAATCTTTCATTTAGACTCAGAAAGCATTTAAGGTGGCAGATCAGGAAAACAAGGAGCTCCAAGCGCCTGCAGATCAGGAAAACAAGGAGCTCCAGCAGGAAAAAAACACAAAAAACGCCTGATGGGACTCAAACTTGAGACATCCAGTTCATAAACCACGCACTTTACCAGCAGACCATTTCTTAACTTCTGTTATGGGGTTCCCCTAAAATTCTTAACAAGTTCTTTCAGTCTTTTCTATTTAACTTAACACTATAAATTATAAACCAAACAGGTTCCCGGAAACCCCTTCCTTGACTGTAAATCCGCCCCTGCTTTTAACATATCAAACCTTAAGTTGCATTATAATGATTTTGGCTCCCGACACTAACTTTGTTACTTTTTGCAATTAAGTGTAAGGGTAATTAGGTCATTATATACCTTAGAGGTTGTTTTTGATAATTGCAAAGTTTTTTTAATATTTAATAGATTATTAATACAATTACCTAAGTTTATTTTGTTATTTTCATAATTATTATTTAACAAAATACGTTTTAAAAATATGTATTTTCTTTAAAAATACCTTTTACAAAATTATGTAAGAAGAAGGGAAGAGAGAGATTGAAAACGAAGCATAAGGGTCCACAAAAAAGAAGCTACTTGCTGGATGGAGGAGGTTCTGTCTGTTATTGATATGGGCTCCCTCTTTGGCTCTTTCTTTCAGAAAAAGATAGAAAAGAAAAGAAAAAGAAGAACCATGGCAACTATCCATGGCTTTATAGTCTAGTAGCATCTTGGTGATGAGATAAGGCTTTGGGACCAATAGGTCTTGGGTTCGATTCTCACAAAGGGGGTTTCCCATATTTGTTGGGTTTCCATCGCCGTTCAAAAAAAATAAGAACCATGGCAACTCCCTCATAAATAAATACAAACAAACTCTTCAAAACAAAGACACCTTAAATAGACAGTACCCGAACTCCGACAAAAATACTACGTAGTTATAAAAGATATTTTGGAGTTGACAACCACTTAATAACCGTCCCTCCGTCTATTTTAATTTTAAATAATGATATCCACGTGAATATATCAACGACACATGTGGATCACAAAACCTTATCTCAGCTAGATGATTTACTTTTTTTTAATTTGCTATGCGTAATTTTCCATCTGACAATGACAGACCTTTTTCTAACTTTTTTTCATAACAAATTATATATATATATATATATATATATAATACGTTGTTGTATATTTTATATAAATGATGAAAATTACTTAAGAAAAGTATTTCCTAGATACTGTTGTTAGTTGAAGCAAATTAAGTAACCGTTGACATGCGATACATGCATATTTTAATAGTTAAGGGTAAATCCTAAAATGAATTTGTATCAGCTTGTTTATGATGATGATGATGATGATGATGAGAATACTTGCTCCGAAAGAAAGTTATATTTTGGTTCCCGGCAATATGACAGGAATAGAATTTAACGGCCAATAAATAATAATTCAAAAGTCAACACCAATGAAAAAAGAACCTAGCTAATAATAAATAATAAATTAATAATCTCCGTGATGTGGGAGGAGTGTTATATATATAAACAACTGAATCTTGAAGTCCGTACTCTGCAACCCAAACTGCAGCTTGAATGTTGTTGATGATCTAAAATGAAATTAGTTGTTTTTTAATCACACACGTGTATGTTTTGGAGATCAGAAAGTAGTTGGTAGGTGTATGTGGAGTGGTCTAGTCTAGATTGAAAGAAAAGGTATAGCAGCAAGCAGATCGACCAAGTAGCTAGTGTTAATACGGATAGGATAGGACAGTAATACGCCGGATCCTGAACAAACCCCATGTGAGTACACAACCACCATTTACTAATTACTTTTCATCTTCCATACATATGGATCGAGCATATATATAATATAATATAATGCTCCCTGCTAATTTCAAAAAACTAGTAGTAGCTAGCCTAGGGGGTTTGGGAGGACATGACCATTTCATTTCACTTAAATTCTGTAGTCACGGTCAGGGAAGTGGAGGCCTTGTATGAGCTTTTTAACAAGTTGAGCAGGAACAACGATACGTACGCACCACTCTTACTTTCTTTCTAAAACGACTTTGGAATGATCATCTATATCTTATATATTATAAAGGAAGAACTCCAGCTTGCCCTCTTCAACAACAGAAACAAACAAAATTTCTTCGCAGATAGGGTGATAAGCTAGTCATTACATATAATAATATACTTGCAGTTAATTCAATTCCATCTTATTCACATCTGATATTAATTTCATTATATATATATCTTAATAATTTTGTAGATATTCCACGTCTTTGATTTAAAACGCGACGGGGTCATCTAGTTTGAAGAGTTTGTTCGATCTTTAGGTGTTTTTCATCCCAACGCACTTGTAGATGATAAAATCACCTGTAAGCTAGCTAGCTACTTTAATTCTTCAATCACCTATATATATGGTTTCTGATCTGGCCAGGGGAACTTACTTACTTGGATGTATATATATGCTAGCTTTCTTTCATTTTAAAGTGATTAATTTCAAGTTTTCCTAGCTTTTCTCTCTGATCAAGCTAGCTAGCTAGTAATTTTATTTTATTTTATTTTATTTTATTTTATTTTTGACAGTTACGTTCAGGCTTTATGATCTCAGACATACTGGTTTCATTGAAAGAGAAGGGGCAAGTATTCATATTCGTTCTAACAAGATAAATTTATGAAGTTGGCACTAATTATAAATTACAGCATGTGTTTGTACGTACAGTTGAAAGAAATGGTGATTGCACTCTTACACGAGTCTGAATTGGTTCTCTAGGAAGATCTGATCGAAGTGATTGTGAACACAACATTTAAGGAGACGGATACGAAAGGAGATGGAATAATAGATGAAGAGGAGTTGAAGCAATTCGTAGAAAAGAATCCTTCCCTAATAAAGAATATGACCCTTCCATACTTGACGTACGTACGTGAGTCAGTCAGTCAGTCATTCCAACCACAATCTTTGTCTAACTTGAGTAGACACACCGGCTTAAACATCCTTTTGACGTACGGTTCAAACTTTTTCTTAACACTTATATATATTGTCTAATTAATGTTGGTCGGGGACAGGGATATGACGTTGAGGTTCCCGAGTTTCGCTGAGGATTAAGACAGACAGACAGACTTGCAAAGGATTTTCCACTTCAATAAAAACGGAGAAGCTAAGAAGAAACTCTTCGATCTACTTATGTTTATGAAAATTATCAAACCACGTTTTTAGCCATAAAAAAAACCCCATATCTCAAACGAGGGTGGTTGTGCCTTGGGCCTTATTAGTATGCACTAGCCCATAAATGGACATCCAGCGAAAGAAAATTGTATAACTCTATTTTCTTAATGAATACTAATTAAGTTATATTCTCAAGTAATGTTATAACCCGAAATATATAGATGGAACTTTAAAAAAATTTGGTCTTGCTACTCAAAAAAGGAAATATATAGATGGAGCTTTTAAAAGATTTGGTCTTGCTATTCAAAAAGGGATAGCGGCTTAGCTTGTTACTCGTTTACCTTCTGTTGCCATTCATTTAAAGAGTTGATGGAATATATCAAGAAAAAAAAACTTTCTCATGACTGGCTTGCCCCTTTTGAAGCTTTTACCGGTTAGTTTGTTGATGTACTTGTTTTCATTAAATCAATTATGTTTCTCTATTAGAATCATACAAAATTTAAATGCTAAGGAGTGAGCGAAATTCGCACGTTAGTGGCAAGGGTGTTAAAATATGTAAAGCTTAATTTCGATAACTTGTACGTTAGTATTCATTCTAAAAAAAATTCACGTCGAAATGTTGATAAAAATAAGCTCATCACAACAGCAAATCCGAAATTTCATAAAACACCATAGATTGTAAGGAGAAAACAAAAACATATTGTAAAAAGAAAATTGAAATTGTTGATCAGCTTAGACAACTTGTGCGTTTATGCTAACTTGTACATTATCATATACAACTCAATTTTGAATAAAATTTAAACTGAGATGTAAAGAAAATAAAAGTTTTAAAAGAAAAAAAAGGAACAAACGGTGACATAAAGAGCACATGGATTCCATCCCCTGAATTAAACACTCATTTTAATCTATTATTTGTCGAATTTAAAACACTTTTCCTTTTTTTTTATTTGTTTATTTCTTATTTATTTTTTATCAGTTATTATTATTATTATTATTCCCTTTTAATTCCTCTGGACCACTAGGCTATAACTTAAGTGTCATTATTATTATTATTTATTATTATTATTATTATTATTATTATGTTGTTATAAATATGTTATATTATTGTGACTATCCACATTCTAACTCCCGTCCCTTCATGTCATTTGTATCAATGTAAGAACACTATATGTAGAGGTTCTTTGTATTGCATGTAGGACATCTCAATGAATAGTAATTCTCTATTCTATCTTTCTCCCTGTGTTTATTTGATACTTGTTCTTATGTTCATATACTAGTCGCTAGTAGGCCGGTTGTTTCACAACACGTTATCAGCACGAGAGTGCTCGATCTATTTAAAAACCTAGTACACTCTCACCAACTTTGGGAGTAGACCTGACTGTCACCAGGTATCCAAGAACCGTTGTTGTTCCGTCACATGTGGGTTTTCCACAAGGTTCGATGAATTTGCTCCTTGGTCAATCAGGTATCAACTAAGCCATCTCTTCAATTTTATAAGTCAGTACTTTACAAATATATGTTAAGTTATATTTCGCAAAAAATACTTTGATGAGTTCTTGTTATATGTTCCGATGACTGGGTTTGTTAATCGGAAAATTGAGTAAAGTAGATTATATCGGTGGGGATTTCGTTTGGTTTTGGAAACGTCGTAGAAGAGAAAGTAACGGCAACCGATTATAATGGTCAGTTGTTTCATTAATACCCTAAATCATAATTATTTTATTATTATTAGAACTGGGCGATGCAAATTCTGTTTTTAAACGGTTTGATTATACATCACCGAGAATGCTTCAGTTTGCCAAATAGGTGGACTGCTCTTTTGAAATCAATTTTTGAATAACCAATTTCAACCTATTAGCTAACACCTTTGACAACACTTTGTTTATACACCCTATTAGACTTATTGGTCGATACTCTGCGATGTGTCTGAAAGACAACAAAGTTTTTAATGTCTTAACACCTTCATTTTTGTAGTTTTATAGTGCCATTTCAGTTTTAATGTCTAACACCTTCATTTTTGTAGTTTTTAATGCCATTTCACCTTGAATTGGTTAAATGTTTGTCTAATGGTGTTTTGTAAGTCCTGTGGTTAAAACGACAGATTCCCAAGTTAATAAACGAGCTTAATTGAAAAAGATCAGAAAATGTTGGACCAGGCCCTGTATGATCCGTACCAAATGGATCTGGTACGGGTAATACCATTTGAAGATAGGTTAGAGAAAACACCGCCTTTAGAAGTTGAAACCCTAGTGGGCCCGATTGCAGATGTGGGTGCATACGGGAAGTGCCCGATTAATGAAGGTACGTGTGGTACCCGATCCGGAACATGTGTGGACCCTATAAATAGAACATCATGTCTAGAAAACCTTAGTTTGCAATGTTGGACGATTACATTTGATGTAATACTCATTCCCGGTTTATACCGAATATTTTAAATATTCTAAAGATTTGGTCCCAGATTTTTTTTATAACTTAGAAGTTACTAGTCTGGGATAACTTAAATCCCAAACTGACATACGAATTATTGCACATATATTATAGTCCGCTATACCCACCCGTTATTAGAGGCAGGTAACTCGTCAGGAGGGTAACAACTCGAAAATTCGTTGTTATCTTTTCCTTGTTTTTATCGCTATACTTCTTTTGTAATCCCAAGATTCGGTTGATAATAAAAGTTTATGTTAATTAATTATAGTGTTGTACGTTATTATCGCATCTAATCGCTTAATAAATTGCATCGCTAATCTCATCGCATTCGCAAATCGCAGTTATTTATGTGGTTTTATGTTATTTATGTGTTATGTGTTACGCTCGCTATCGCATCGATCTCGCACTCTCAAATCGCTAAATCGCATTGTTATATCAAGTATAACGCTTAAAACTCTATTATAGTGCTTAATATAACTATCTAATATGAACCGAATAACCAAACGAACACTTAACGCGAAATAAACGAATAAAACCCAACATTGGTCAAGTTCGCTCGAACTTGGTGACACCAAGTTCGGCTGAACTTGACTGGCCAAAACAAATTCTCCTTTTAACCTCAAGCTCGCTCGAACTTGTCTGAATCCTTAAAGGTTCAGCAAGTTCGGCCGAACTTGACTGAATTCCCTTGAAAATCTAGCAAGTTCGCCACTGCTGAATCTATGGTTCGACCGAATTTCCATCAGCTCTCATTTTGCCTTCTCCTATAAATACCAAGCTCTGTTCACTCATTTGAACTTGCTGCAAATTCGCCCAGAGCTCTCAGAACCCGAAACCTTCATGTTCTAAGTAAGAATCAACCCGATTTCACTGCAACAACGTTTATCAACGATCTACAAAGGTTTACTACGATTTTGGCACAAGGCGTAGCCTTCGTTTTTATCAAAACTCATTCTTTTACGAAAACCTTCATCTTTTTCTTCAAAAACTTCTGTTTTAAGCTTAGATCTACACAATACGAGTTCGTTTGTCGATAGTAGAGACTTCCAAACACGAGATCTGCAAGATCTCGGCTTGTAAGTGATAGATCTGAGAAAAACCTTTGAAAACCATTGATTTCTACACAAGATACGGACTTTTGATGATGTTTTGTTCATTTTCTGGTATGAAACGAAGCATCTATCATTCAAGATCCCAGATCTGGAAGCACAAGGACGTTTATGTTGGTTTACACAAGCCGGACTAATCTGAACGAACCCCGAGTTCGCCTCGGATTAGCCCACGCTTTTGTAAAACGGCTAAAACTGCTCTAAAAGACCTCTTTGACCCAAGTTTGCTCAGTAGCACAGGGTTGGAGGGATGAACACTCGATTTACTCAGCAAACGGCACCAAAACGCAAGATTTTGTACCCGAAAACATCAAGTTCACTCAAGATTTCATCAACTCCCTGGTCAAGTTGATCGAACTTGTGCCCAAGTAGGCCAAGTTCGACCGAACTTGGGCTATTCTCCTCAAGGATTCTAACAAGTTCGCCCGAACTTGTCTTCCCAGCAAGAGTTTTCTTACAAGTTCGCCCGAACTTGACAAGATTCCTAGGAATCTTACCAAGTTCGACCGAACTTGGCACCAAACTCAGTAAAATCATACAAGTTCGCCCGAACTTGTCTACTGCCCAACCAAGACTTAACCGTTTCAGCTTTTCGGAGACTGATGCACTTCCGTTCGCGTATGCTGGCTGATCCGGTGCTCTTCTCAACTCTCCTCAGATCCCGAACTCTTACCTAAACGCACCCACAGTGAGTATACTTGACCAATTTTCGCTTTAACGCACTTTTTGGGTGTTACATACGTTCCTATATCAAAATCACTTCACAAATCAAACTGCTTATCACACGCGAATAATCTGATTATATATGCTCCATACGTGATACTAGAAACATGTGACTATGACTTATTTTCGTTAACTTGCCTCCTTAGCTAGTATGGTACTATAGTGTGGCTTACACCTCGACGGGGTCTAGTTAGGATAGACGCGCAAGCCTTCTCACGGTAGTTAGCATGAGAAATAAGCCTATGTTAATCTGTGTGAATTGTTTCGTGTATCATGATGTGTAGTTAGATTATTCCGCGAACGCTTTCTCGATTATGCTAGTAGTACTTAAACATGTATGCTCACCTTTACTTAATTGTATTGACTTGTATTTTAACGTATGTAACATGATGAGGATTTTGTAGCTTGGATGCTTGGATGTGACTTGTGTAGTTTAGTTTTGTTTTATTTTGTTTAGTTCCAAGTGTAATAAATCTAAGGGAGATCGGATCGGATTTTAATGTTTAAGGGATTTTGTTAATGTAATGATTGTTTAAGGATATTATGAGTTTAATAGTATGGGATGTTAAATGTTGATTTATTATCTTTAAATAATTGTTATGGAATCTCTTGAGACAATCTGGTTCGCCTAGTGCCACTACCCCGATGATTCCGCCATCGGTTGGGGTGTGACAAGGAGATACCAGCTAGGCAGTATCCGTTGAGACAGCCTCGACCTGACCCGCTTACTTTGGCTTCACTTTATGATCGCATGGATCTGGGTTTTAGTAGAATGGATTATCGGCAGGATAAGCAGGATGGAGCGATTAGGTATATGATTGGACGGATGAGTATGGATGTCCCAGATTTCTTCCAGCCGAATGTTGACCCGGTTTAGTTTCCGATGTCGGGGGTATTATGATCCTAGTGGTGCAGGTGGTTCGGGTCATGGTGGGTAAAGTTCTGGCGGCATGGAGGTGTGCGGCATTATCAGGAGAAATAAGAAGAAGAGGAAGTTGAGGATGACAACAGTTGGAGCTTGATGCAGTATCTTGATGTTTATTTTCTTTTTATGTTGTTTTTATCTTAATCATGTCTTTACCCCTTATTTTGGATACTTTGATACTTGGATATTTGGGTTTGGGGTTGGTTGGTTTATTAGGTTGTGGTTGATGTTTCAGACACTTTTAGCTATCGTTATGTTATGCTTTGGTATGTTTTATGTTTACTTGATAGGTATGGTGTTTATTTTGACGCTTATGTTCGCGTGGGAGAGTTAGAATTGTTTGCTGAGCGTGTTCGGATTGGAGGGCCTATGTGGAATTGACTGGCACATTGACAGTCTCGCATATTCAGCTAAGTTGTTTCTTTTGTATATTTTGTATATTTTATTTATTTAGTTTTTAGTTTTTATTTTTAGTTTTAGTAGTTGTTTGAGTCGTATTCTCGTTCTTGCATTAGAGACAATGCAATCTTTAAGTGTGGGGATGGGATACATAGTTTTAGTGGTTAGTAGAGTCGTAGTTTAAAATTTTGAAAAATACAAAAAATAATTAAACAATTGAAAAATCCAAAAAAAATTGAAGAAAAAAAAAAGAAATGTCTTTTGAATAAGAAGTTTACAAAATAAAAACGGAAAATGATAGAAAAGATGAGTTTTTATTCGGGTTCAAATAATAATAATATGAGTTAATATAGATTGAGCTTGTGTCTAGTTTGAGATATGCGGGTAGGCTCGATTCGGTTCTAGGTTCCTTTGATCTAAATATACCTTAATTGTCGGTTTGCTAGTGGGTGCTCATCTAGGAAAAATGGGAAGTCGAAACCGCCAGTAATAGTATAAAGAATGCTGTTATAAGCCAAAATTTTTAGAATATATAGTCATGAAAAAAACTGGAATAAGTGAGCTAGATTTAAAGAGTAGACCAGGCCTATTTAATCTTCATTGGGATGGTGACTCTGACTTAGATTGCCTCTAGGGTGGTTGAATGAGAAAAAAATTGCAAAATTTACCGACGCCTAAGTTGTTGCTCTCGAGATGGTGACTCTGATTGAGACAGCCTCTGGGTTAGGTGAAGCAAAAGTCTAATGCTCAAGAAAAGGAAAAAAAAAGATAGAAGAAAGAATATTGAGTTTAAATTCTTTTGGTTTTGGTATAAAACGGTTAGGAAATGGGTTAAGTAACTCGTTCCTTTTGTTCTATAAGCTTGAGGCGGGATTAGGTGTACTGTGGCTTCTAGTGTGAGACCCTAGGTAGATTGACCGAACTTGAATTAAATTGCATAATAAGGGCTTGGAACCGGGTTTGGGTTTAAAGGGACAAGTATACTTGCAATCGCGGCTAACACAAGTTTCGATGTTAATAAGGAATTTAGCTTTTGGCCCGAATATTTATCTGTCTCTGATTCCGTTTGCATAGATTCTTTTTCGAGGACGAAACAAATAGCAAGTGTGGGGATATTTGATGTATTGCAAAATACATCCTTTTATTGTGTATAGTTTGTATAGTTTTCGTTAGTGTTAGTTTCATTTTTATTAGAATATGCGTACTTCTGATCCAAGTGCGTTTTACAGGTCTTTGATCATAGAAACAATCAAAAAGTGCAAGAAACGAAGGAAAATGAGCAGACATCAAGTTCTGGAACGTTTTGGAAGGCTGGGAGTTGAAACGCATCTAAAAACATCATCAGATGCCCTTTGGTGGGCCGCAAAAGGATAATCAGATGCCTCTCACAGGTGGCGAGAGGTGATTTAAGTTTTTCGGATTTCTACACGGTGGCGGGCCGCGACCCGCATCCCTTACCCCCCCTCGCGCCCTGCGAGGGGGTGGTTTTTACAGAAAAATTCGTATCTGGGCAAGGGTTTTAGCTTTTGGAAAATATATAAACATCTTTAAATCATTCCATAACTCGAACTTACGAATTAGAGAATGTCACACCCCTAATTTCCACGTGTAACCCGGTGGGCCCGGTTGGGGAATATCGTGACGCAAGTTGATATCATCATTACCAAACAATACAATAAAACACAGTGGAAGTCTGGATAATTACTATTACAAACGTTCGAATGTTCAAAGTTCAAGTGTGCGAAGCATCACAGTAAACCACGAACTCTTCAACACCTTCTGGCAGAGTTAACACCGGGACATTCTTAACTTATGCTTTAACGTCTCAAAGGATTCTTGTTGCTTTGGACCCCAGTTGAATTTAGCATCCTTACGAGTTAAGATTGTCAAAGGAGTGGCTATTCGTGAGAAGCTCTCAATGAACCTTCGATAATAACCAGCCAGTCCTAAGAAACTACGTATCTTGGAAGGTGTCTTTGGTTCTTCCCAATTCATTATTGCTTCTATCTTTACTGGATCTACTTGGATACTACGTTCAGTTACTACATGACCAAGGAACTGAACCTCACGTAGCCAGGATTCACATTTAGAAAATTTTGCGTATAGCCTTTCTTGACGCAAAATTTCAAGAATACACCTCAAATGTTTCTTGTGATCAGATTGATTACGAGAGTAGATAAGTATGTGGTCTATGAAGACAATGACAAACTTATCTAAGTATGGCTTGCATACCCTATTCATAAGATCCATGAATGCTGCTGGTGCATTAGTGAGCCCAAAGGCATCACTAGGAACTCGTAATGTCCATATCTCGTTCTGAGAGCAGTTTTTGGAACATCTTCATTTCTAACTTTAAGTTGGTGGTATCCCGACCTTAAATCGATCTTCGAGAAGTAACCTGCGCCTTGTAATTGATCAAACAAATCATTGATCCTGGGCAAAGGATAACGATTCTTGATCGTTATCTTATTACGTTCACGGTAATCAATGCACATCCGCATTGATCCGTCATTCTTTTTGACGAATAGGATAGGAGCTCCCCATGGCGAAGAACTAGGTTGAATAAAACCTTTTTTCTAGAAGTTCGTCCAATTGGGTTCTCAATTCTTTCATCTCAGTGGGTGCTAAACGGTATGGAGCTTTAGCTATGGGAGCTGCTCCAGGTATGATGTCAATTTGAAACTCTACCAGCCTATCAGGAGGTAGGCCAGGTAATTCTTCTTGGGAACACGTCTGGGTATTCAGAAATGATAGGTATATCTTCAATCTTTGGTTTGGGTTCATCAACGGTGACTTGTGCCATGTAGATGACACATCCCCTGCGTCATACATCTAGATGCCTTAAGCAAAACTGCTTTGTCAGGCAATCCAAAGTGTTTGTCTCCATGAATGGTGAGGATTTTACCACACGGGGATTTGATTTCAATGAGTTTCTTATCGCAGGCAATGCGAGCTTGGTTATGCGATAACCAATCCATGCCTAAGACTACATCGAATCTCGCTAATTTCATAGGTAAAAGAGAGACAGGGATAGAATGATTCTTGATGGATATGAAGCATCCGTCAAGAATGGAAGAAGCGATTTCTATAGTTCCATCAGGGAGCTCTACTTCATAGGTTATGTCTAGAGTTCTTACAGTCAAGTTTAATAGTTCACTAAACTTATGATCTACAAACGATTTATCGGTGCCTGAATAAAAAAGAACTCTAGCAAAAGCGTCGTTGATAGGGAACGTACCCGTTATGACATTGTTATCATTTACTGCTTCCCTGGCATGCATCTGGAAGGCTCTAGCAGTGGCTTTCTTTGCCTCAGTGGTTTTGATCTTACCCTCAGTAGTTACCTTAGGGCAATTTGTCTTGATGTGGCATTTCCTCGCCACATCCAAAACATGTAGCATCCTTTATGTTTCGGCACTCATGCGACCTGATGCCCTGTTTTCTTGCAGATATTGCACTGCTTCGGTTTTTGTTCTAGGCGACACTGTCCATAGTGTTGCTTCCCACATATCTTACAAGTGGGTTTGTCGCCCGACTTCTGACTGTCCTTGTTGAACCCATGTTTACCCTTTTTATTAAACCTCTGGGAGTTGCCGTCCTCCTGCTTCCTCTTTCCCTTTTTAATGAAACGTGCAATACGTTTGGGCTCCGGGGTAACCAAATAAGGCACTAGCCTTGAGAGAGAGTTGTAGTCGGTGACAAACTTCCGACAATCCATGTTCTTCATGGTCAGATTTAGGAAATCTGACTCGATTTTCTCCACCTCATGAGGTGGGCAGTAGGTATCCTTTACTAAGTCTACAAACTTGGACCAACTCAGGTTGTAGAGATAAACCTTACCCGTAGACTGGACTAAGGCTTTCCACCAGATAAGGGCATCACCCTTGAACGATTGAGATACATATTTAACAACGTTCTTATCAGCGCATCCGCTGATATCCACCACCGTCTCCATTTCATCGAGCCATCTTAAGCATTCCACGACTCCATTTTCCCTGTTAAAGTCACGGGGTCTACAAGATACAAAGTATTTGTAGGAGCATCCATCTCCATCAACATTCGGTTTCTTATGATGCTCATCACTCTTCGCATTCAAAGAGTGTGCCTCCTCTTCTTTGGCTTTGAGTGGCTAGGCTGCGATTTGGGTTTAGAAATAGGCTTGGAGCGAGAAGCACTCGACTCAAGTTGACGTTCAGATGTAACATCCGTAAAAAACCGGGTTAACCAAACCCGCTTCGTTTATTAACCAACAACCAGTTAAAAATTCCGTTGCATATTTAATGCTCAAATTAATTTTAAACGATACATAATTAATAAGTATATTAGAATATAAAATTTATATTTGAAAATTTAATAGAAATAATGGAATAAAAATAAAATATGACGCCGGGTTTCGAACCCGGGTCAGCCAGATGTTCACAAAGACTTAACTCACACTCGCCCAACCACTCCGCCACTTGTGCTTTTGATGAGATATTAAATCAATTAATTCAAATAACAAAAAAACTCGTTTTCAAAATCAGTCAACCAGCGCGCCCCAAATCACTCTCGCCGGAAATCCCGACGAAATCGTCAATCATTGACGTTTTCTTTTGGCATAACGGATACAATGACAGCAGCGCCGGTTATAACTGAAAACTTTAAGGTCATTTATTCAAATCATCAAATCGTAACCGAATAACTTTGAATTCAAAACCGGAAATACAATTAAAACTGAGATATACTTTATTCATCAGTTGAGCTCACGAATTTATCCAACTTACACTCTCCATTTTGCTCAGAAAACTTCGCCGCAAGTCCCGGATTTCTCTGTAAGTTAACCGGAAATTATCGCCGGAAAACCGAATTCATTCCATCCCGTCTGCTTACCCTAAAATAAGATCTTTAAAGCTCATACCGACATCACCCACTACTCACCTTAAACCCCCAGAAGAATCTCTGTCGCAAGAAATACATCGCCGGAATTCTCTGCAAGTCGCCGGAAAACCGAGATTTGCATCAACACGGTAAATACCTCGACTTTTTCTGTTTCATTCCATTATTAGACAAGTTCTAACATCAATCCCTCACCCAGAACCTATTCCAGACGACGTTGCCGGATATTCCATTTTCGTCGGAAAACTTCTGGAATTTCCAGAATCACACTGTTAAACGGTATTATCATCTAAACATCCTGAAAATCGTTGCTCAGTAATTCAATTTCATATCTAATCAATCAAACTGATTATTGAATCCGAACAGAAGGAGTTCACAAAACAGAGCCGACGATCTTTGCCGGATTTCTGAAGAAGATAATCTGTTCGTACATTCTTTCCTCAAACCCTTCTGTTCAATATCTTTCAATTGCTCATAATATTCGTTAACCGAATTAATCAAGAAACAGTTGGTTTAATCATTGTCAGTGTTTTGAACGAAGAAGACGAAGTCGTGTTTGATTATAAGATTAATTAAAATCAGTATTATGAACGGGTTAGACACACAGTCCAGCGGTGGACTGTGTGCAAATAAATACGCATACGTCCCGAGTTCGATCCTTGGCACACGCACACTCGCTGTAATAAAAATGTTTTTTTTTATAAAACCGAACCGGACCTACACGCAGAATCATGTTAAGTATAATAAAAACCAGAATATTTACCAAGTTAGACACACAGTCCAGCGGTGGACTGTGTGCCAAACTAAACCACAGGTCCCGGGTTCGAGACCTGTGGAGAGCACCGAGTTGATACCATTAAATCCTTTTTAAAATAAATGATTTTCGGATTAACTTAATTAGTGTATAAATATAATTAAAAACAGAAATATTTCGGGTTAGACACGTAGCTCAGTTGGTAGAGCTGCGTGCACGCGTACGGGAGGTCACGGGTTCGAGTCTCACCCAGCGCACACATACAAACGACCGAACCGGTCAACGGTCAACAGTAATGGTCAACGGTCAAGTCAAAAAGTCAACATTTTTTATTATTTTATTTATTTATTTAAATTAAAAATCAATTAAAAATACTTAAAAATAACAATTTTAAAGTTAGAAAATAGCCTTAAACTCACAAAAATATATCCAAAAATCCTACTAAAATTGATTAATAAAATCCGCTTATTTACCGAACCGTTATGTTATTATCTAGGTTAGTTTCTCTCGTGGTTAAATCCAAACTCGTGCGCATTCAACATCATCCACCGAACGCACCCAATGTGAGTCAATCTCTACAAATTCCCCGTTTTAATCACGTTTTTTGGGTGTATCATGTGTCTTATTATTTATTACATTTAAACTATTGTGCACCCATCATATTCATGATTAAATGTATATTCAACATGTATCATCTGTTTGTGTGATTATTGTTTAGATTAAATTTATCATTTTTAGTACATACATTGTCATAGGCCGCCGTCCCCATTACCTATGAGCGTTGAGCTGTTCCCCATTACCTATGAGCGTGAACGAGGCGTTGCCAACATACGATCGGCTCCGTTTGATTGAGCCTTGATCGCACATACATTTCATCATAGGCCGTCTGCTCCCCATTACCTATGAGCGTGAGCCGTTCCCCATTACCTATGAGCGTGAACGAGACGTTGCCAACATTTACATTATCATTCATGTTACATATTCATGCAAGGTGGTTTGTTATTGTATGCTAATTGTTTGTTATTGTATGCTAATTGTTTGTTATTGATTCTATTGTTTGTTTTGTATTTATTTACGTTTGTTCATATATGATTATTGCACAATTTTTCCATATTAAATACAACAAGAAATAAATAATAAATGTTTTTCTAACAAGGTTCACTCGCCAACTTTTGTTGATCCAAAAACCATTTTTACACATGATACAGGTGAACAGGATGAAGCAAGGAACACATAGGAAAATGCCTTAGAAGAAAATAATGAAGTCTAGAAAGATGTATAGAACATGTTGTAATTATGATTGTATGATCTTCTTTAAAATTGTGATAATAAATATGAAACGTTATAATAAATGTCATGAGCTTTGATGAAAACCCAATCATGCCCCGATCACCTTTTTCCGCTGCGGGTCGGGTGTGACAGATTGGTATCAGAGCTTTTGACTATAGGGATATAGGATAGGTTATTAGACCTTTAGAGCCTATACTATAGTTGATTAGATTTTAATTGTTTATGTGGTTATATGCAAACTCATGATGTGTATTTCTTTCATATTTATTACATACACAAATGCATGCAAACACTTCCGATACTACATTTTGTGATACATAGTGGATTATACTTACAGTCAAACATACATACTTACATACATATTCATCATACATATTTCAATGTTCACATATTCGAATCATCTTTATACTTCCGTTATTCAAGATTTTGTCGCATTTTTCATTTTTCAAATCTCATCTAAGTGAGTTCTGCGACGGGCATGTAGTAACTGTAAGGGTACCAGTACCGGTAGTCGGAACGTCCTGTCTAGGTTGGCATTCGTATAAATCCAATATAACGGACCAGTTTGCCTACCTGGGGACTAACGATGAGAGTACAAAGGACGTATTAGGCCAAAGCATGCCACACCAAACGTCGTTCGAACTAACCCCACTTTGAGGTGTCACCGTGTCCACACCTGGATACATTCCGAATATCATACGTTACATACATATTTCTCGATTTTCTCCGGGTTTTAGTGTACGTAACCAGGCTAACACATGCGAACCATATAAAAAACCCGGTAATCATGGGGCCCACATGATTACGAAGGTGAAGTATGGCGGCATGCAAGGCCCAATTACGAGCAAAGCCAAGACATCCTATGGATGTAGTAGATTTATTATTCTATATTTATTTTATGAATGTTCATTCCTAAATACGACACATGATCCCAAAAACATCCAACTCATACTCTTGATATGTATTCCTTGTAGATGTCTTCTAATTCCACTCGTAGGAAGATGGAGCAGGAAAAGCCCGCGAGCGCATGGCTGCCCAAATCGCTAAACAAATGGCTGCCGTAATACCCAACATTGTAGTTCAAGTTCAACAAGCCCTTACCGCTAATCCCGTCAATCAAGAAGATCAAAATGTTGTCAACCCTCCCCCAATTACCACTAAATGCACCTTCAAGCATTTCAAATCCTGCGACCCCCCAAAATACAAAGGGACTGAAGGTGTCACCGCTCTCCTCCATTGGTTTGAAGAAATGGAAAACACTTTTCTAAATTGCGATTGCCCCGATGATCGCAAGGTGCGATATGCTACTGGTCGTTTACTTGGAATAGCACTTACATGGTGGAATACAGAGAAGGCCAAACGAGGTGTTGAAGATGCTATGACTTTGACTTGGGAAGAGTTGAAGGAAATCATGACAAGACGGTTTTGCCCAAGAAGCAAAATCAAGAAATTGGAGGATGAGTTCTATTCTTTGAAACAAAAGGAAGGCGACCACATCACATACAACAAGAGATTCCTCGAGTTAAATCAAATGGTCCCCAATTTGTTCACTCCTCTTTAACGTTTGATCGAGCACTACATTCGAGGTCTTCCTTCAAAAATTCAAGACTCTATAATAAGTACCACACCTGCAACTTGGAAGCAGCTATGGAGTTAGCTACAGAACTCACCGAGAACCGCATAAGAAATAAGGACTTCAAGGAGGAGAAGAAGAAGGATAAAGCATCAACTGAAACTCGAACTCCACCCAAACCGAATCCCCTTCACGATCCATTTCTAAGAGAAAACGAGATGGGCAACTTTTCGCTGTCACCCAACACAATCAACCAACGTCACAAGCCATACCCCTCCAAGCTATCACAATCACTCAAGTAGCACCCAACTCAACTTACCCAAATAAGAAACCTTACTTTGGACCTCACCCTCAATGCAATACCTGTTCTTATCACCATCATTTACCTTACCTTGTCGACTATGTGCGAATTGTGGACGCTATGGTCATTCGAGCAAGGTTTGCCGCGCCTCTCAAAACCAAACCTTACCCCTACTCAAAACATGATCCAAACATATCAACAACCCCAATACCCCATGCTCCCTTATGTTCGAGCTTGTTTTAATTGTGGCGACCCTACCCACTTTAGAAACACGTGCCCTCGATTGATTAACATCATAAACGCTCAAGCTCAAACAAACCCAGTTAACCAAACAAATCAAGAAAACCTAACCACTAGGCCACCAGCAAGAGGAAGGGTATACAACATCAACGCCAATCCTGATGAAGATAATGACGGCCCAAACAAACCACCCAACTAGTTTCTTCACAAAAAAAAATTCAAGAATTCAACTCCAACCGCTTAGTGTTTATGTTTTATATTTATGTTTATCTCAATCTTCACGTATCTCATTTGTAAATTGAAAATTGAATCCGAAGAATCTTAATGCGACTTACTATCTCAATTTTGTTTTATACTCATTGTTTTAACATTCATATCATCAGACATCTCGACGTACCTCGATCTCATCATTTAAAGAAGTTGGGTTGTGTCTCACTTTTATATAGACTAACCCCTTCATCATAACAAACGAGAGAGGTACCGTCATCATTCAGTCATGTATCCTTTCAGAATTGAGACTCAAGCTTTGGTTGTTGTGTTTACTTATGTTTTAGAGTCACATAGAACTAATCATAATTTACTGACAAAACCAATGAAAATTTGACAAGAATATGGTGGATACGCCGCTGGTACTTCCTATATATAATTATTCTTGCCAAAGGATCAGAGGCATTGTAGGCGGTTATGAAAAGTTCCATATAGGATTTAGTAATGTCTTGGTTGAAGTTTGTTTTATACTCACTGATTTAGCATTCATATCATTTCAATCTCATCATTTAAAGAAGTTGGGGTGTGTCTCACTTCTACATAGACTAACCTCTCCATCATAACAAACGAGAGAGGTACTGTCTTTATTCAAGCATGTATACTATCAGAATTAGGACTCAAGCTTTGGTTGTTGTGTTTGTTATGTTCTAGAGTCACATCATAGAACTAATCATAACTTACTGATAAAACCAATGAAAATTTGACAAGAATATGGTGGATACGCCGCTGGTACTTCCTATATATAAGTATTCTTGCCAAAGGATCAGAGGCATTGTCAGGCGGTTATGAGAAGTTCCATGTAGGTTTTAGTGGTAGAAGTTTTGTTTTAGGGTATAACCTTATCTTTCCAAACATATCAAAACTCTTATGCATAAAATCATACTTAGTCAATCAACTCTGTGTATCCATGTTCCGTATTCATACACTTCAGGCAACAAAAAGCGATTCCTGTAGCAGGGTATTCAACCCCTACAAGGAACGTTACCGCCTCAAACAAAATTTAAACTCTTACTCCCTTCAAAGTATGTGATTGTCAAATCTAAAACACCATCCTTTTGAGTCAAACATGCCACTACTTAAATTTCGGGACGAAATTTCTAAAAGTAGGGGATACTGTAACATCCGTCAAAAACCGGGTTAACCAAACCCGCTTCGTTTATTAACCGAACAACCAGTTAAAAATTTCGTTGCATATTTAATGCTCAAATTAATTTTAAACGATACATAATTAATAAGTATATTAGAATATAAAATTTATATTTGAAAATTTAATAGAAATAATGGAATAAAAATAAAATACTGACGCCGGGTTTCGAACCCAGGTCAGCCAGATGTTCACAAAGACTTAACTCACACTCGCCCAACCACTCCGCCACTTGTGCCTTTTGATGAGATATTAAATCAATTAATTCAAATAACAAAAAAACTCGTTTTCAAAATCAGTCAACCAGCGCGCCCCAAATCACTCTCGCCGGAAATCCCGACGAAATCGTCAATCATTGACGTTTTCTTTTGGCATAATGGATACAATGACAGCAGCGCCGGTTATAACTGAAAACTTTAAGATCATTTATTCAAATCATCAAATCGTAACCGAATAACTTTGAATTCAAAACCGGAAATACAATTAAAACTGAGATATACTTTATTCATCAGTTGAGCTCACGAATTTATCCAACTTACACTCTCCATTTTGCTCAGAAAACTTCGCCGCAAGTCGCCGGATTTCTCTGTAAGTTAACCGGAAATTATCGCCGGAAAACCGAATTCATTCCATCCCGTCTGCTTACCCTAAAATAAGATCTTTAAAGATCATACCGACATCACCCACACTCACCTTAAACCCCCAGAAGAATCTCTGTCGCAAGAAATACATCGCCGGAATTCTCTGCAAGTCGCCGGAAAACCGAGATTTGCATCAACACGGTAAATACCTTGACTTTTTCTGTTTCATTCCATTATTAGACAAGTTCTAACATCAATCCCTCACCCAGAACCTATTCCAGACGACGTTGCCGGATATTCCATTTTCGTCGGAAAACTTCTGGAATTTCCAGAATCACACTGTTAAACGGTATTATCATCTAAACATCCTGAAAATCGTTGCTCAGTAATTCAATTTCATATCTAATCAATCAAACTGATTATTGAATCCGAACAGAAGGAGTTCACAAAACAGAGCCTACGATCTTTGCCGGATTTCTGAAGAAGATAATCTGTTCGTACATTCTTTCCCCAAACCCTTCTGTTCAATATCTTTCAATTGCTCATAATATTCGTTAACCGAATTAATCAAGAAACAGTTGGTTTAATCATTGTCTGTGTTTTGAACGAAGAAGACGAAGTCGTGTTTGATTATAAGATTAATTAAAATCAGTATTATGAACGGGTTAGACACACAGTCCAGCGGTGGACTGTGTGCAAATAAATACGCATACGTCCCGAGTTCGATCCTTGGCACACGCACACTCGCTGTAATAAAAATGTTTTTTTTATAAAACTGAACCGGACCTACACGCAGAATCATGTTAAGTATAATAAAAACCAGAATATTTACCAAGTTAGACACACAGTCCAGCGGTGGACTGTGTGCCAAACTAAACCACAGGTCCCGGGTTCGAGACCTGTGGAGAGCACCGAGTTGATACCATTAAATCCTTTTTAAAATAAATGATTTTCGGATTAACTTAATTAGTGTATAAATATAATTAAAAACAGAAATATTTCGGGTTAGACACGTAGCTCAGTTGGTAGAGCTGCGTGCACGCGTACGGGAGGTCACGGTTTCGAGTCTCACCCAGCGCACACATACAAACGACCGAACCGGTCAACGGTCAACAGTAATGGTCAACGGTCAAGTCAAAAAGTCAACATTTTTTTATTATTTTATTTATTTATTTAAATTAAAAATCAATTAAAAATACTTAAAAATAGCATTTTTAAAGTTAGAAAATAGCCTTAAACTCACAAAAATATATCCAAAAAATCCTACTAAAATTGATTAATAAAATCCGCTTATTTACCGAACCGTTATGTTATTATCTAGGTTAGTTTCTCTCGTGGTTAAATCCAAACTCGTGCGCATTCAACATCATCCACTGAACGCACCCAATGTGAGTCAATCTCTACAAATTCCCCGTTTTAATCACGTTTTTGGGGTGTATCATGTGTCTTATTATTTATTACATTTAAACTATTATGCACCCATCATATTCATGATTAAATGTATATTCAACATGTATCATCTGTTTGTGTGATTATTGTTTAGATTAAATTTATCATTTTTAGTACATACATTGTCATAGGCCGCCGCTCCCCATTACCTATGAGCGTTGAGCTGTTCCCCATTACCTATGAGCGTGAACGAGGCGTTGCCAACATACGATCGGCTCCGTTTGATTGAGCCTTGATCGCACATACATTCATCATAGGCCGTCTGCTCCCCATTACCTATGAGCGTGAGCAGTTCCCCATTACCTATGAGCGTGAACGAGACGTTGCCAACATTTACATTATCATTCATGTTACATATTCATGCAAGGTGGTTTGTTATTGTATGCTAATTGTTTGTTATTGTATGCTATTTGTTTGTTATTGTATGTTTATTTACGTTTGTTCATATATGATTATTGCACAATTTTTCCATATTAAATACAACAAGAAATAAATAATAAATGTTTTTCTAACAAGGTTCACTTGCCAACTTTTGTTGATCCAAAAACCATTTTTACACATGATACAGGTGAACAGGATGAAGCAAGGAATACAAGGAAAATGCCTTAGAAGAAAATAATGAAGTCTAGAAAGATGTATAGAACATGTTGTAATTATGATTGTATGATCTTCTTTAAAATTGTGATAATAAATATGAAACGTTATAATAAATGTCATGAGCTTTGATGAAAACCCAATCATGCCCCGATCACCTTTTTCCGCTGCGGGTCGGGGTGTGACATCAGACCTATCCTTTAAAGTTTTGCCGACTTCTGCGGCAATAAGTTCTCTCAAGTCGTTCTTACTAATAATAATGTTCTCGTTGGCGTCGTCGTCGTTGCGCTTACTGTTTACTTCATTAGAGTCCACCATCGCTGCAACTTACTTCTAATTATCAAGATGAATTTGTTCAGTTGCTATGGAGTACCCTTTTTACGACATGGTTCTATGACCATACAAAATTTAGATATAGATGTGGTTTATATATAACCTAGGTCTCAAAGGACCATCATCGGCATTTATAGAATGGACATAGTCCAGAATTTATCAGATAGTGCATCAAGCGTCACTACTGTTATTATTGCGCATTGGCTTTACACTTCTATTGAGTGTTTGAATGTTCAAGCCATGATCTGATTTGATCATTCAGGCGATAGGGTGTGGACATTGTCATTACCCAATTGATTAATGCGACAATACCTGTCACAGGAATTTAAGGGTTTTCTCCATATGAGAGTTAATATCAAGAAATGATAAATTTGGAAGTTGAACATTGTTCACCTTTGCTAGACAGAAGGTTACTTCCGAAATTTTCATTTGCCAATTTAATTGATCAAAATCATTGGATGATAGATCTTTGGATAATTTAGCGGATTAATAAAACTTGAATAAAATCACGATGATTGATTGGATGGAATGAATAATAAAGAAATTTTTACTAGAAGGAACGTTATAAAATTGCCTGATACATAGGACTTGAAATAACAAAAGTAGTTCACGCAGGAACTTTACAGAAATAACAATGTCCTCGCAGGGACTATTAAAGAAAAACAACAATGTCCTTGTAGGGACTTCTTGGAAATTTAAATTACATAGATGAAAAATACAAAATCTACTCATCCTTCCTCCCCTTCACGACTTTATAAAGTTTCTTGATAAATTTTGTTGTTTTCTTCTCCGACTTCTTGACTTGTTGCCGCATTTCCCTTACTTGATCTAAGGCCTCATTAATGGCCTCGAGTTGTACTTTTGGTTGGCGTTGAGGTTGAGGTGGAGGTGGTTGCGGCTGAGGTGCAACTGATATGGATATCAATAAGGTGGATACCCAGTAGCAGCATAATATGAGTAAGGAGGTGGGAAATTTGGGTAAGAGGAATGGTAAAGGTTATTATGAATGACTACATAATAATAAGGATCCTGCTCCATACCATGGTGGATATAGTTATACAAACCGGGAGGGTCGACAGGGTTAAATCCAGGCGGCCCTTCGTAATCATGTATTGGATTAGAAAAATCCTGCAGGGGTAGTGGTGGTTGAGGCCGAGGCTCAACAGCTGGTTGTGGTGGAGGCTCCACCACTGGCGATGTGTTTGAGGGCCCACCCATTTGTGGGTCCTCGGGGATGACAGGGTATGATGGTGGTAAAGGTGGTAGTGAACCCGACCTTTGACCAGCACGCACCGACATGCGTGCACCACACCTTCGGCGTGGTTGTGAGGGTGATTCAGGTGGTGGCTGAGGTTTTTCCACCTATTGCATATCTACATCCTATTGGTGAGGATGGGGTGATGGGGCTAGATGTTGGGGAATGTTGTGGTATGAGGGCGTGTTGCCGAAAACATATTGTGCCCATCTCTGCTCATAATCATCAGGACCTCGAAACGGAGATCCTGCCAAGGAGTTCGAGCCACTAGACAGCTCAATGGGATGACCGTACGATCCAGTTTGTGGAAATTCCTCCAGATCGGAATCTTCCTCCATATGTGTTGGCGAGTCAACTGGAGGGGTTTCAGGTGAGGGTTGGTTAACGGGGTTGACAAAGTTGAAGTTAAAGTATTCTTGGTGAGAATGGGAATGTGAATGGTGTGATTGGTGGGAATGGTGAGGTTGGTAAGAATGTTGGGAGTGTGATTGAGGCAGGGAGTATTCGTGTGAGATCGAATGTCTATATGGTCTAAAAGGGGACGAAGAATCTCCGGATCCTTCGTAAGGATTGTGGTCAGGCAAATCAGCTGCTCCGGCTAGAGAAGGTCTGAAAGGTGGTCTGAAAGATGGTCTGGTCATTGAGGGTCCGCCCCTCATGGGACCCTTACCCTTTCCTCCGCGTCTAAATTTAGGCGGCATTAATCCTGCTTCAAAATCAAGTTAGACAAAAACACAAGGCTAGAATAATGAGATGGAAATGATTAAGCCTAGGTCAAAGTCTAGACTCGAAAGTCTAAAAGATATGTGTTAATATGTATTCCCGAGATTAAACACAAAAGGCTAGTGTTTATTCACTTGAGAGTTGGCTCTGATACCAACCTGTCACACCCCTAATTTCCACGTGTAACCCGGTGGGCCCTGTTGGGGAATATCGTGACGCAAGTTGATATCATCATTACCAAACAATACAATGAAACACAGCGGAAGTCTGGATAATTACTATTACAAACGTTCGAATGTTCAAAGTTCAAAAATAAATACAACGCTTGTAATTAGATCCACAGGCGGATCGAAATGTGATTACAAAAGGAAATTTAACAGACTAAGGCCTTCTAAGCAAGGGTTGCAATTCCTCTTAAGCTTCGCCTGAGCACTTCCAGCCTAATTACGTATACTTGTCACATGCGCTTAGTCTTTTGAAAAACCGTCAGTTTTCACTGGTAAATACGTTTAACCGACTCATTTTGAAAACATTTCGAAAACATTTAGTGTACACAATGGTACTTAGTTTAATAAATAACTTGGGATAAATAATTTTCATGTTATCAGTTTTACATGCCAATAATACATTTAGAGCCCAAAAACTATGCCGGGATCATGATTAATCGACACGTCACTTTAACACCTTTAATAGGTGCACCCCTAATGGGTTATAATTTAATTTAGCATCTGACGAGTGTATGCCTACACCCCGTGCTTTGGTCGTGGCCATTTGCAATTAAATGAGTCATGGATATCCAGGACACGGTCGTTTTAACCCCCAAATGTTTAATATTAAGCAATACGAATTAAAATGGATTATTTGAATTCCCGACTCATTGGTCTTTGATCCCATATCCAACCATGCGGCATTAGTATACCGTATCCCAAGCCCGTATAAGGAAAATAAGTTAAAGTATTTACCTGGCTTGCAAAATCATTAATAATAAGAAAATAAGCAAAACAGCCGCAATCAATTAAACTAGCTTTGCGACAATCTACCGGAAGTCTCTAGTCTGGAATGGATGGTATTATTAACCGATTAGTTAGCTAGCGGGTCTTTATTTAGTCATTAACTTAGACCGACTAACTTAAAATAAAGAAAACGGTACGAAACGCTAGATTAAGCGATGACCGGAAAAGAATGTATTTTGGACCCGCCAAGTACTAGGACTTGTATAATATGGGTTACCATTTTACATTCTGGAATTTGAGAATATTTGATATGGTTAAACCCGTTTCGGTTAAATTACGTAAACTAGTTACGTGGGTCGAACCGTACGCATATAAGAGAAATTGGGTAACCGGGTGAGTCCTATACAAGTTCCATATGCCATTATGTTTAAAATATGTTATTATAATAGTAAGTTATCAATACTGGTGGCTCATTACGATTTTAAAATCAAACTATGCCTTAAAAGGGTAATTTCGTCATTTTACAATGTAATAAATGAGTTTATATGTAAACTAATGTTATTGTCATCAATTGTATGTGTGGTTTATAGTTTAAGACCAATCTATGTCCGGAAGCGCATTTTGGTCATTTCACACATAATTCGATAACTTATTTGGGAATCCGAGTTTGGGACATGTACCTACTGTTAATATTTTGAAAATATGTTTTGAAATAAGTAGGTATCAAGCCTTGATGCTCTAATATGGTTTTAAACATATTATGCGCCGAAGTGGCGATTAAGTCGCTAAATGACAATCAATAAGTATTTAAGCGAAACTGTTGTTGTGACCAGGTTTGTATGACCAAAATATGTTAATATACATATATATTACATAAGTAAGTTTAAGGTTTTGGTTCATAAAAATGTTTAAAACCCATTTAAAGTGTCGAAAGGGCAATATCGTCATTTAAGGACAAAATATGCAAATTATAGTTTAAACTCAGTTTGCAATTGAATAAATGTCTCAAATAATCCTTGTAATGATATTACATCAGTAGGTAATGAGTTTTCATGTCAAAGTCATGCTTAAACTATTTTATACGCCAAAAGGGCGATTTGGTCACTTTAAATGCGTTTACGTGTTAAATAATCGGAATTTGGTTTATGACCAGATTATAAACCTCAAAGTAAGTTTATTAATTTAACAACTCAGTTTACAACTCATTTATATACTTGTTAATGGTTAAAACCTTATTTTTATACATTAGGGGCCCTTTTGCAAACATTGGCATATTTAACGGATACTTGTATAAAAACTCAGATTACTACATGACCATGTCCTATAACTCCAGAGGGTTATAGTATACTATAACATGGTCATAATGCAACTTAGGGACAGTGGCTAATGTTGCTAAATCGGGTCAGAACTGATAGTCAAAGCAAAAGTCAACTTTTGCGACTTTCGGTTGCGAACCGACCTTAGACCTGAATTGACGAGCCGAACATGTTCTTACATGTTCTTATAATTATTACCAAGTTATTAGAGTGTCAAAACAGATTTTATAACACGTACATTGCTAGTTATGATTTTATTTCAAAACTGACCCATTTGACTTTTTATTAACATAACTTTGACCCGTCAATTGACCAAGCAAACGTGGTAATCAGGAGGTGCCCTCTTGAGGGATTATCACCTACCTTATTATGATCACGTAGCCATGTTCGTTACGAACATTGGCTGGACGATGATGGTCTTAGCTCAAAATTAAAGCGTTTTTACGTCAGCGCTTTGACATTGGCTTAAAACTTAATAAAACTGAAAGGAGAGAGTTGGAACACTTACTAGTGAACCGAAGATGACTAAGAGACTCATAGGAAGTCCCCAAAAAGCTCAGGAACCTCCAAGTGAGCAAGATAGAGATAATATTTACAATGAGCAAGTTCTAAGCTCACTCAAAGGTGCTATTTATAGCAAATGATGGAGCATGAGGCCATGACAACTGTCCAGGGGTGCTACAAGGAGTCTCCAGGTGTTTTTGGACGTGTAAGAGGGTGACATTCGCGAATGGGTGGCAGGGCAGCAAGCTGCCAAGCAATCTGCCTCTGGCAGTCCCTTACGGACCGTAAGGGTAAAGCCTTGCGGTCCGTAAGGACCATAGGCG
This sequence comes from Scalesia atractyloides, assembly GCA_947069175.1. Taxonomy (NCBI): domain Eukaryota; kingdom Viridiplantae; phylum Streptophyta; class Magnoliopsida; order Asterales; family Asteraceae; genus Scalesia; species Scalesia atractyloides. Next base: position 94,679,538 of record CAMTDV010000010.1, on the reverse strand, counting down.
CCCACGGATTTTGAATGGTTACGGACCGTAACCAGGATGGCTTGCGGTCCGTAACCGCCTTACTGAAACAATGATTTGTTTAGCCTTGCTTTCCGTAACCAGATATGGTTACGGTCCGCAAGGACCTTCAGAAATTTTGAATTTTGGCATTTTCCACTTTGATCCTCTGACTTTTTCCGATGCTCGTTCAGGGTTATTAAGATAACATGACGGCGTCTTTGGTCCCTCTCGGCTACACGTGGCAACCAAGAATCTTTGGGACACGTGTCGGATTTTTATTCGACGAAATTTTCGAGGTGTTACAGAGAAGCTGTAGACGAATTTTAGAGATCTTTGCAAGCGTTTTCAAGTGCTCGGAGTTACCGGTTGAAGACTTGAAGCTTAAGGAATCATTCGTGTTGCAATCTTGTTACTCGGGTGTCTTTACTTTCGTCTCCTTCTTTGACTAATGTTTCGTTTTCTTGAAAATACTTTGTTTAATTTGTTTCCAATGTCTTTGATTGGCTAAATTTCATGTACTACCTAGACAGATGAATGGTTTTCTTAAGTTATGGTTTTTATAATAGATAGTTAATATTTATGGATTGTTTATGCATTGTAGGCGACTTGATTATTGATTAGATGTGTTTGCATGCTTAATATTGTTTGAAAACTGTTTATTACTTCGCACAATTCTTGGTGACGGTCTTTATCACATAATAGAGTCATGCTAGGTTTTAGATTTTGGTGAGTGTCTATATCACATAATAAATCTCTAATCTTTAGGGTTGAATTATATAATAGACCTTAGAAGTAATACTCGGTAATCAAATAAGTTAAGTGTTCTACTAATTCTCAATAGCTGTGAGGTGCGAGATTATTGTTAGGTCTAAGTCATTAAATCGTAAAGTATAGCTTCATATGAAGTAAACCTGTTGGCTGCTGTCTAACAAGTCTAATCGAGAAACCAAGTTTACCCTTGATTTAGATCCCGTGAGGGAGTGAATCTTGTAAGGTACGTTCGTAAACCCATTAGGTGTCTGTGTGGGAGTCTAATCAACCAGTGTTCATAACAACCTCTAGGGTGCCATAAGTGCTCTTGAGAAGGGTTAAGAGTCTTATTCGGTAACTCGAAAGGTTTAGAACTCTAAGATCCCGGTTCCATAATAATTAATATCCTAATAAAATCCGTCACTAAAAGCAAACCATGATTCCAGTATAGGTAGTGTCTTCACCATCTGAGTAAAAGTCCAAAGTAATTCATATTAGTTAATTTAGTTCTTTTAGTTAATTTAATTTAATTGCATTCTTAGGATTTTTAGAAACCCCCTAATCAAATACAAAAATAGTCATGTCAGTGTCAGTACTAGTCTAGATAGAGTCATTAGCGTAGTTTGATAGAGTCTCGTGGGTTCGATATCCGGACTTACATTAGCTATACTAGAGTCGATTGGTACACTTGCCGGTTAGTAGTTTAGTGTGTCTTAGTGAGTCTAGAGTATTACTTAGAGTCTAGAATTAAGTTAATTTAGTTACTTTTATTAAACTACTTTTTAGCATGTCATTGAGATCAATGGTCAATCATATATAAGAAGCATGTGGATTAGGACAAACCAAGAAGGACCCAATGATTATCTACGAAGACATTGTTGCTTGCATAGCTCAGATAAGAGAAGGCTACATCAAAGGCGACATACAAAACACATCTCGCAAAAGTTCTTCTAAACGTATGACCTACAGAAAGAAGGGGAAATTGATGTTCGTCAGATCAAGTCAAGCGAAAATCTAGCTGACCTTTTCACAAAATCATTACCTAGAAGCACTTTTGAGTATTTATCGCAAAAGGTGGGGCTCCGAAGATTGAAAGACGTTAGTTTAATTGAGGGGGAGCATTATACACGTTATACTCTTTCCTTGACTAAGTTTTGTCCCAATGAGTTTTCTTAATAAGGTTTTTAACGAGCCATCATAACCGATCTAGCAATATCAGTTTATCTCATAGGTCCCGAAGTACCGATTTAACATCATCCTGCAGCATGATGTTAATAGTGTATAACGAACAATAATGTATATCCGAGATGGAGTGTTATAAGTCAGATATACATACATATACATCTCCTAACTTCTCTCTCAATATAACTGCTTTGTCAGTTATTTGTATACATGTATAAATAACACTTGTACTTCATCTTTAAGATATACAAAAGATTCAATACAATTTTTTCATTGTTTTCTATCAATTAATTATTAATTTATAAAGGTTTATTGTATAATGATCTATTTTCATTAACTCTGAAACATTATACCGGCCTTGAAAAGAAAATGTAACCATGGTGAATTGGGAAAGATGTTTGACTATAAAGTCAAAATAAGAATTCACTTCCCCCTATTTGAACTTGTAATTGTCCGTATTTCTGAAATCTACCACCGTCAGAACTTTCGCCGATCGAGGTTTGATTCTTTTTTTTATAAGTTATTGCATTTAATCAGACAGACGTAGGGTTTTCAATCCGATTCGATTGATTTGCTTTCGTTTCCTTATCATTGATCGTATGAAACTCATTGCATCGTGGTACTGGCTTGGGATAATTCATGGGGCTTTTTTTTATTCATAGATTTAAGTTTTTCCCCAAACAATAACAATTCTGTAGTCATAAAGAGTTAGTTTCTAATCTGTATACTTCCATCATACTTGTTTGCCAAGTCAGTATCGTCATTAAGTTCTCAAACAAAGTATATTTTTTTGGGTGATTCAACACGTAGAGATTAGTCATATCCATATTGACTTGTGAATTATCTCTGGCCGATTGCTTCTGCAGATTCATATCTATAATTACATCCAGTTGAATCCCATCTAGCAGAATCAAGTTGCTGCTGTGTAGGGCCATGTTATTGAACTCTATACTGTCGTCAATCGTGATTTCTTTCTGATGCAATCCGGTGAAAACAAGAAGCTAAAATACTCCGATTTGACTTGCAAGATGCCTCAACCAGACACTTATCTTGCTAATAGTATTGATGGTTTTCCTATTGAGAAGATAGTACAGTACCCGTTACCTGGTTACGCTGCTCCAACTTCAGTTAATTTTAACCCCGATGACAATCTTATATCATACTTGTTTAGTCCCGATCAAACACTCAACCGAAAAGTCTTCGTCTTTGATCTCACAACTTGTAAGCAAGAACTGTTTTTTACCCCCCTGATGGTGGGCTTGATGAAGAAAATTTATCAGAAGAAGAGAAGTTTAGGAGAGAAAGATCAAGAGAGCGTGGTTTGGGAGTGACACGCTATGAATGGATGAATACAAGCTCCAAGAAGACCACAATTATGGTGCCTTTGCCTGCCGGGGTTCGTATACTTGTTTGTCATATATGTTAGAATATGAAAGTGAAAGACTTGATTCCTTGAATTCCATTCAATAGGGTTACAATATATAGAGATAAACCGGCCCGTAGGCTCAATACTAAAACCCTAAATATTATATGCCAATACTCCCCCGCAGTCAGAGCGGTAGAGAATTGGACAATCAAGACTGGAAAACAATAATAAACATAAACAAACAATTATAATAATCAAAACTAGCTTCCATCTCGGTCCTTGACTAGTAAGTCGAAACTTCTGCCAAAATTCCAGCAAACTTCAATCCACAATCTTCAATGACATTCCACAATTTAAGTGATTCGGTAATCCTACAAGAGGCATCAAATACAGCAATGCGGCGGCGGCGGGTAGCGGTGCAGCGGCGGATCGTAATCCTGCAGGCGGCGCGGCGGGAGACCGTAGTCTAATGAGCGGCGGCGGCACAGCGGCAAGGGGCGGCTTGACGTAGATGCGAAATCAACAAGATGAGCCGTAGCATCATCTGTGGTAAGAGATCGTAAGAGCATTGGTGACTAGAACCGAAAAACGAAGCTTTATTTGAACACGAGACCGGGAAAAAAAAGAAACGGAAACGGAAAACAATAAGCAGCTGGACAGGGCGGCGGCGGTAGTGACGGCACACCACCCTGTCTAGGGTTTTCTCAAGTGGTGACGGCTAGGGTTTGGTTATTTGGGTGTGGCGCAGCGGAAACGGTATAGAGCCTAGGCTGGCTCTGATACCATGTTAGAATATGAAAGTGAAAGACTTGATTCCTTGAATTCCATTCAATAGGGTTACAATATATAGAGATAAACCGGCCCGTAGGCTCAATACTAAAACCCTAAATATTATATGCCAATAATATATTGAGTAAATTACGTGAAAGTTTTATCCATGCCTTTGCTTTGCTTTGTTTTGTTTTTTGCACAGATATATTTCATGGATCGTTCTTCACAACCACAGCTTAAGCTTCCTGGTGATTCCTCCCCAATTGTTGACCCTCATCTTTCACCAGATGGTACTATGCTTGCTTATGTAAGAAATCATGAACTGAATGCACTAGACCTGTTGTACAACAAGTCAAAACGATTGACTTCTGGTGCCAATGGGACCACCAAGGTTAGTTATACACATGACAGCAAGAACACAGATGTGTTATTAGTATGATTCCATTTTAACAATATCAAAAGTTTTGTTTTTTCCCTTGTGATTAATGAGCATGAAGTTAGTGATGGTAATGAAGTTTTCAAGGGTGTCTAGATGTGTCTGGTGATTAGGAATATCCAAAATTTGATAATCAGTTGGTGTGACTATTGACTAAATTAGTGCAGAAGAAGGGGTTTGATTTCCTTTTGCTGTTTGAAGTTTTCGAGGGTGTCTAGATGTGTTTGGCAGAGTTTCATTAATGAAGATAGAGATAACATAGTGGCATTTATAATTTACTCTACGCTTTGGTAATCTCTTTTATTGCAGCTAGTATCGAACTAATTATTAATGTTGATTATTTGACCCTACTGGTTGGAATCATTTTGTTGGATTTATCAGATACCTTCAGCGTATTTAGTATGTGGTGTACTGTTAGTCTCAGAGTTGAAATATAATAAGCTGTAAGCAGTAAGCACTAAGTTATGGTGTCAAAGAAAAGGGTTTATGCTAACAAATGCACAAACTTGTGTGTCAAACCCTTGCTAAGAGTAATGACATGGGTAAAATCTGTGTATATCTTGAAGGAGATGTATGATTTGATTGCTTAACATGGATGCCCTTTTTTTTTTCTGTTTTGAATAGCATATCCTAGGTAGACATGTCATTAACTTTTTGTTGTTTGTGACAGACGCATGCTGTTGCTGAGTACATAGCACAGGTGAGAGATTCTTGTTCCATCAGCCTACACACACAACCATTATATTTTGTTTTGGCACTTTATTGTGAACTTAATCATGAGATACAGTATTAAGAGTGCAATAGATTTAATAAAAGCAATCCACACAGAGTTTGTTAGCTAGAAATGATAAGTGACATTTAATGTGTAAACTGTAGGAAGAAATGGAGCGAAAGAATGGTTACTGGTGGTCACCAGACAGTAAATACATAGCATTTACAGAGGTCGATTCATCAGAGATACCTATTTACAGAATCGTACACCAGGGTAAAAGTACAGTTGGTTCAGAGGCTCAGGAAGAGCATGCTTACCCTTTTTCAGGGGCCACAAATGTCAAGGTTCGTCTCGGGGTTGTTCCTGTGATTGGGGGATCCGTGACTTGGATGGATCTTTGCTGTGGGTCAAACTCCGATGACGAATATTTGGCCAGAGTCAATTGGATTAATGGAAATACTCTTGTTGCACAAGTGTTAAACAGGTCTCATTCCAAACTGAAGCTCATTAAATTTGATATTAAAACAGGCCAAGGAAAATGTATCTTGGTTGAAGAACACACCACATGGATCAACCTACATGATTGCTTCACACCTTTGGATAGAGGAAACAGTTTTATTTGGGCTAGTGAAAAAACAGGTTTTAGACATCTATATCTGCATGACGAAAATGGGGTCTGCATGGGACCAATTAACACAAGGTGATTGGATGGTAGAGCAGATTGTGGGGGTCAATGAAGCCTCAAATTCTTTATATTTCACTGGAACTCTTGACGGGCCTCTCGAGTGCCATATGTATCGGGCACAACTGTTCCCAGAGAATGAAATAGCAAGGCCGGTGAAGTTGACCCATGGTAAAGGAAAACATGCTTTGGTGCTTGATCATCAGATGCAGAAATTTGTAGATGTTCATGAATCTCTGGATTCACCTCCAAGAGTATCGCTTTGTTCCTTGCATGATGGAAGCCTGATGATGCCTCTTTTTGAGCAACAAGCGTCTACAATTCCGAGAGTTAAGCAGTTGCAACTTGAGCCTCCAAAGATTTTCGAAATTCAAGCAAAAGACGGTACCACTTTATACGGGGCTTTATATAAACCCGATGAAGAAAAGTTTGGACCTCCTCCCTACAAAACAATGATTTCTGTGTATGGTGGTCCTGGTGTACAGCTTGTGAGTGATTCATGGGCCAATACTGTTGATATGAGAGCTCAGTTTCTTAGAAGTAAAGGCATCCTAGTATGGAAGGTTAGCCCTCAACATTCAAATCGATCTTATATGTTTTTTTGGTGTTGTATGAAACTAGGTTGGTTGGGCCTGTCTACATCTTTTGTCCTTTTTCTAAAATTAATAGAATGATAAATAATACTTTTTTTAATTTTAATACAATGATTTCTCCAAACCCTACTAGTAGTTTGACATGAGTGGGATTTTACTGAGTAAATTCTGTTTGTATTTTAATATAATGGTTTAAGAGGATGTAAGCTATTTGATTACACTGTGGGTGACTTATATTTATCTTTTCAAGTGGACACACACACACACATAATATAAATATATATTTGCGTTTATACGAAACTAATAGTATGTTGGTATACGATCTTGATCAGATGGATAACAGGGGAAGTTCGCGACGAGGGCTAGCATTTGAGGGTGCAGTGAAGCACAACTTTGGGCGTTATGATGCCGAGGATCAGGTTGCTGGAGCGGAATGGCTGATGAAAGAAGGGCTGGCAAAAGCAGGTGATATCGGACTGTATGGTTGGAGCTATGGCGGATACCTGTCTGCCATCTCTCTATCAAGGTTTCCTCATGTTTTCAAGTGTGCTGTTTCTGGTGCACCAGTTACCTCCTGGGACGGCTATGATTCTTTTTACACAGAAAAGTACATGGGTATGCCTGATGAGAACAGATTGGGGTATTCATATGGGTCGGTGATGAACCATGTGGATAGGCTCAAGGGGAAGCTTTTGCTGGTTCATGGGTTGATTGATGAGAAATGTTCACTTCAGGCATACTGCTAGGCTCGTGAATGCATTGGTGGGAGCGCGAAAGCCTTACGAGTTGTTGATATTCCCTGATGCTCGACATATGCCTCGCCCTCTCAAGGACCGGCTTTATATGGAAGAAAGAATTTGGGATTTCATTCAAAGGACTTTATGAGTTGTTGGACACTCAATGCTACTAAATTTGCAACCCTTTTTTTGTTTTTGTTTTTGATATACTTGTTTCTTTCTTTCTTGTTGACTGCCCTCCTACACTGAAATAAAATAAATTAAAATATTTGCAGATGGATATCAAGTCAGTGTGTTTGCATTGGTAATTGTTGGTGGAGGGGTCATAAAAGTGTGTGAATTTAGGATAGTGTTAACTAGATTTGAGGATTAGTTAGTATATGAAAGAGCCATTTCAGATAAAATGTATAGTTTTCCTTCATGTGTATTTGATTGAATGATGTATGGGTATTGTAAAGATGTGATAGTATGCTGATGGTGTGGTGATGTGTAAGGCAATTTGAAAATCAGTCCAGTCTGGGCTGCTGGATGTAGAAATGGGCAAAATCGGGTCTTTTGAATACCCGGACCCGGTCAACGACGTCCTCATGCTAGTCAGTAGATCCGGTTCTACTATATGTCGGGTAGGAACCGGAACGAGGTCCCAGGTAGGTTCCACCGGTCGGGTTTGGAAACCGGTTATTATGCCCATCTCTAGCTGGATGTTGGAAGATCTGCAAGTGGAGTGGAGTGAAGTGGTGGGTCTGTCTCTCCTTCAACTTCCCTTGGTCCCATTATCCATTTATTGTCACAACCAACCACTCTCTAGTCTTCTTCCAACAGGAGGAAGTTGTTTACATTTTAAATTTCTTTGTCTTAAAGCTTCAGAAAGAAAAAAAAGCATTATAAATTATAATATCGGATTGCTAACAGCTTTCCAATATCAATCCCTCCCTATATATTGTTTATTCTTAAATATTTACATAAAGTTGAACAGTTTGTGTGAATTATACCACAACTCTTAAATAGCTAAACATAACAAAGCAGGCTAAACATAAGCCTACGTACATAAATAAAGAGACATATGACCCGTGATTGCTTAAAATTTAATATAGCCAACTGTGTTTAGACTTTTGAGTACCAAAGGGCTTATAGCCTAATGTGCGCTTCCCTTCTCACATGATTAAAGGTTCTAGTCTTATGGTGGACGTTAGTGTAGATTTAAGAGTAACTTCAAAGAGTGTTATTTAGCCATCCTAAAAAATGTAGATGGTAGTTCAAACGAATAAATATTATGTTGTATGATATACATTAATGTTAACATGTGTCGGTTAAACTTTCAGGGAGTAGTTGAGAACGAAATACCATTATAATTTACAAACTCCTTTACATAAAAAGATTACAATGGTTGTTTCAAGATTTTTTTCTAAATATATTAATTAATATACTAAATATTTGTAAACTATTTATAACAAAAAAAAAGAAAAAGAAAAGAAAATTGTTGCGGGTGAAATAAAACACAATGCTTATAAATATTATTTATTTAAAAACAGATAGCGAAAATTGTCAAAAGATGGGGACGATATTTATTGATCACATCAATAAAATATGGAGGGGGTCCATGTAAGAACATGATATTTGACAAATCTACCTACTATTTATTAGAATGTTGACCCGATGAAAATATTAAATCAACAACGTACACATGAATATTGATTGACTATAATACAAAATATGATGATACTATACTATACTGTGGTAGATATTATGTTGCTAACATGGGTTTTACATGTTTTTGTTTATTTTACCACCTATAAATATAAATCCAATCCACAAATTATGTCAGTAAAAAGTTATTGAGATAGACCCGCTAGAAACGCAACTCCGGTAGAAGGTAACCATGATGATCCATATATAAACTGGGCCACCGTGAAGCGGCTGGCCTCTATGGCTGTAGTAATCACCCGATAACCCGGCCAGTTGACCCGTTGACCTATGGCCCCACCTGGCCCGTAGTTCATATACTCACCGTAGTACAATGTGTCCAGTGCAAACGTTGCGTTCCACTCTAGCCAACCCCTAGGGTGAATGTGGTCACCCATGTAAGTTTGCATGTAGACGGTCCGGGAGTAAAGCTTCCATGGGCGCCCAAGATACGTGGAAAAACTCGACTTGGCTGCCTCCATATCAGGTTGGGCCAGGAGGCGACAAGCGTGGATCGAGATCCCGGTGTTTTGATTGGGGTCTTTCCGGTTTTGAGCGGTAATGGTGACCTTTTGGAGTGGCATTGGTTTTCTTGCATACATGCTGCAGTTTTGGAATACCACGGCAGCATTGCCAAAGATGAAATCGACTGTGCCGTAAATATCACATTCACGGAAGAACTGGCGTTGGGAGTGGACGTATAGCGTGTCTTGATATCCGATAACGTTGCAGCTGTAGACGACTGCCTTGTCGGCACCAACTCTCAGAGCCACAGCTTGGTGTTTGGCAGGCCCCGCGTAGTTCTCAAATGTCATATCCCTTGCGATGAAACCAGAACCGGTCGCAGCTGTACGTGTACAAAACAACATAAATTAATCAATTGTATTGTAGGATGCTTTTTAGTTTAGTGCATTTGTATAAACTAAGATCATCTAGAATCTGATCACATTTAAAATGAATAAAATACTAATATCAGTCCATCTTGGTTGCCTATCAATCAATCCATATATTAAATTGTATATTTGCTCGTTTCAATATAAAAATATTTAATCAAACATGTGGTTTCAATTTTGTTTTGAATTTTAGAATGTCCTTTGATTATAGTGGAGCTTTATTGTTCACATGATTCATTTGTTTTTTATTAGTAAGTCAATTGCTTTTTAGTAATGTAAACAAAATTCCACGTCAGCAACGATGCACGAAAATGAATAACATTTCAGCTTTTAATTAACAATAAAAATTCGTTTTCTAGGATTCTTAGATTTTTTTTAACGACGATATTTCTACAATAGGCGATAGAGATCGCACCAACCCTATAACTCGGGTAGGCCCCTCCGCCCCACTCCGGCATCCAAGACTAAGTTGTCTTAACCATGCCCACGCTGGTGCATCAGAGTTTGGTAAGGCGTTCCCCGAGAAAATTTCCAGCCTACTGCCCACCCGACAACCGGGAGCGTGTAGTTACACCCTCCACAAGAGTCGGGGACTCTCTGAAGTAAATGCACTGTAGTATAAAACTCAGGTGGCTCCAAGGATTTAAACCGTTGACCGGCCCTCCACCTTTTCATTGCCATGACCACCTTTTCTAGGATTCTTAGATGTCTTTAAAATTAGGGTTTTAATTATAATTAAGAAAATTTAGGTTTTAAAAATAGGTTAGAAGTAAAACCAATTATTACCAATGTAGGGAGGGAGATTTATTTACATAGAAGGGGTGGGTGTTGATAATACAAAAAAACATAATAATATATTGCATTGGATACCCATGACTGACTCCCACCCCAAAAATAACGTGACATTTTAAATGAATAGTTTGCTTCATTATTTGAGTGCCTGAGTGACTGATTTGGAATTTAACTTTTTTGATAAAAAAAAGGGAAGGAAGGAAGGAAGAAATACCGAAAGAGGCGGTGTGGAAAGTAGTGACGTTGTTAACCACTACATTTACTCCTCCGGTAATCACCGTTTTGCCCTTGCCATCCCCTATGAACATCAGATTCCACTTCTTCCTTCCCACCTTTAGATTTTCTTCTTCGTACCTAATTTCATTCAGAATACGTTAAATCATGAAACCTTCCAACAGAATTCTCAACTGTTATTGTTATTGCATAATTATTATTACTTACATAACAACAAATCTGTCAACATAATTGCCCATGATTGATTGGCCCTATCTTCCTTCTTTCTATGTAGGAACCTTAACAAAAAGTTACTATTGCCTTACCTTGCCCCCACATTATTATGGAGTATTACTTTTTTATTTAACAATCTCTATTCTGATAAAATAAATAAACAAATAGGTAGGGAGGGAGGGAGGGATAATGCACGTGATTAAACAAACAACGCGTTGTTATCTAGAATAATCCAAAAAGTAAGTGTATGTATGTATGCTTTGTGTAATTACCTTCCTGCCCTTACGTAGATGATGGTCCGGCGGTTACTATATTCAGGCGCCTTCTTTATGGCCTCCGCGATGGTCTTATACGTCCCATTGCCATCCTTTGACACCACTATATCTGCTTGAATTTGACTCACTGGCGCCTGCAGCAACCTTCTCTCCTTCCGCTTTAACCACTCCGGGTACGACATTAACCTCCTCCGTCGGTGCTGTATCGGCACTCCATTGAAATCATCACCGTCGCTCGCCGCCGCGTATATCGCCAAACAGTTACTCACCAGCTTCGACAGATCCTTTAGCTTCTCATCCATCTGCTGCTTCACGTACCCGTTTTCCACCTCCGATAGCCCATCCGTACATGTGTCTTGGTTCGTCAGGGCGGCGCTCAGCCACGTCATTACATCCTGACTGGACCCACCCTTTTTGCCCACTACGGAGAAAAGCGAGCGTCTGAGCTGGTCGACGGAATCCTCCAGAAGTTCAAGGCAGTCCTCGTATGCGGAGCGTACACGTGTACCCATCTGGAGGTTGCTAATCTCGGCGGACGTGTATAACGCCCTTCCCACGCGCTGCAGCGTCATGTTCACCGAAATGTGGATCATGTCTTTGTCCGACGCGCCAGATGATCCCGGAAAATCTACCAGCGAGTTCAAACACAGATTCTGGTAACGAGTCCGGGCACAGACTCGTGACATGGCCTCAGTGGGCCGGGGGTGGAGAGATCCTCCTCCTTGAGTAGGGGACTTGGTTCGGAGATGTACGACCAGGCCCACCGAGACTAGTGAGAGCACAATGAGAGTAAGAGCAAAGATTAAGATTAAGAGAAGCTTTATTTTGGAATTGGCATTGGTAGTTGGAGCGGGGTAAAGTTGGGGCTTTAATGGAGTATCGGGTCGGTTTCTTCCGGGCTGGTACTTGCCAAGCCTGCCGTATTCCAGATTCATATTATTATTATTATTATTATTGATTCAGGGAGTGAGTGAGTGAGAGAGAAAGAGATAGTAGGGGTGGGATGATAGGAGTGTAATGGTGTGTGTGTGTGCGTGTATATATATATGGTCAGGAAGCAGTAGTTGTTGTTAAGTCGATGTCGGAGGGCTTAGCTGGTGGCAACTAATTCAATTATCCCATTCCATTCCATTCATTCCCTTTTCTTTTTCTTCTTCTTTTACCACCCTTTTATCTTTTTCCTTTTAAAAAATATAACACACTATTTAAACCTTCAAAGACTTCTTCTACCTATTATCCTTATCTACATTGGAATTAAAAACTTTCAAGCCAAAAAAAAATTATTTTTACTAATTTATTGGTTCACCATTATCTAATGATTTCTTTATTTTAATCAAATCATTTATACCAAACTATTTATGTAAATACAAGATCACAAATGAATAGCCAACTATCTATTTTTTTCTTCTTTCAGTGTAGGTCTATTTTTATATTCTCTTCTTAAATTGAGATATAATGCAATGTGAATAAAATATGTTAATGGAAACTTCAAGCACCGAATATAACTGTTACTTCAATTCAAGCATATATATCAGCAAAATATATTTTTTCTATAAAAAGAGTAGTGACGAAGACAAGTAGGAGCTATGGTTTTCGGAGTTTGTATAGGATTATAGGCTAATTTATAAATTAATGAATACATCCACATAGGATTAACGACTAACGATTTCAATGTGTTTGCAAACTACTTCTATGATCTTTAGGTTACTTTTCCAAAAGTCTCGTTCAAAAGGTAAACTTAGAGACACTGAGTGACCCTCACCAAACTATAAAAAAAGGGTCACCAAGAAATAACGAAACACCGAATACTAGCGATAGCACGTTCAACATTGACCACCATACCTTGATGACAAACGTATGAAAAATCCCAACTAAATGGGGATAACTTAGTAATTTACGAAGGTATAAATATGCAAGTCCTCATTCATAGAGAACTCCAAACCGAACCATCTCTCTCTACTCAAATCACATTATCGTTTCTCATACTGGAAGGTGGTCACAAAGAGACCCTCTCTCTGTGGCGAGGCTAACCCAACAGTATTTTGCAAGTTTTTACTAACTAGAAGCATATGATCAATCATATTCTACTCTATATTAACCATCCTATAGATTCGAGCTTATCTCCCAATCACGGGTACTAGTTTTTGAATATTAAATCATCAAATATTAATTCGCTTGAATTCATGGGTTTTTTGGATTCATTCCTCATGCTTTCTTCCTAAAAGAGACACCAACGCATGTGATATGAGTACATATCGAAAATGCATACGTGAATACAAACACCCACACATTCAGTTTCTAAAACATAAAATCAAAACGCGCAAGAAAAGAATGTGTATGCTCATCATTATAAAAGCGTCTATAACAATAGCGCATGAATAAAATATGTTAACAAGCTAGCCACACATCGTCTATATTAATAGCTTAAATGCCTATGCAAACAGAATACATATTTCCTTGATCCTAAAGTCATACTATACTATATAACCCGTTAACTAGTTCTCAAAGCCCTCCAAAAATATATTAAGACCTTTTGTGATTTGAATATACAAAGCTAAAGTTTATATATAATTGGATAAAACAAAGTGTTATGTTGCGTCTATTTGGTGTGATATAGAGTGTTTAGAGTGGTATATCTATTAAACATGTGTATAAAGTTTTAAATAGGAGCAAATATGTAATTTATCATTTATAAATGGTTAATTATTAGTATAATAAATTGTGAAATATGAATCAACTTGAAAGATGAGAAGAGTGAATATGTTTTTAGTTATATGTGTAGATTGATATTCTAGACCTATATACCATTTATTTAATTAATTTATTTATTTAATATATATTATTTAATTTATTTAATATATATAATTAGAAAGTGAGTATGAATAGTGTTTTGAATGGTTTTATTTTTATTTTTATTTTTTTAACAAAGTCCATGAATAATGATTGAGCTTTTTAAATAATTGTTTTATTTTTTATTAGTAGCATTTTATTTAGCATTTAATTTGATTTTTTATAATACAACATTCAATAGTGTTGTGAATAGTTTTTTTAATATATATATTAAAAGTGAGTATGAATAGTGTTTGAATAGTTTATTTTATTTTTATTTTTTAACAAGTCCATGAATAATGATTGAGCTTTAACTAATTGTTTTATTTTATTAGTAGAATTTTATTTAACATTCAATTTGATTTTTTATAATATATATATAATTAGAAAGTGAGTATAATAGTGTTCTGAATGGTTTTATTTTTTATCTTTTTTAACAAAGTCCATGAATAATGATTGAGCTTTTTAAATAATTGTTTTATTTTTATTAATAGAATTTTATTTAGCATTCAATTTGATTTTTTATGATACAACATTCAATAGTGTTGTGAATAGTTTTTTTAATATATATAATTAGAAAGTGAGTATGAATAGTGTTTTGAATAGTTTTATTTTTTATTTTTTTTAACAAAGTCCATGAATAATGATTGAGCTTTTTAACTAATTGTTTTATTTTTTATTAGTAGAATTTTATTTAACATTCAATTTGATTTTTATAATACAGCATTCAATGGTGTTGTAAATAGTTTTTTTTTCTTTTTAACAATGTATATGAATAGTAATTGGGCTTTTATAATATTTTTTTATTTTTTATTATTAGTATTTTATTTAGCATTCAATTTGAATTTTTTATAATAACTTACGTTCGTTAGCTTTAAAAAAAAACCTAAATCTGCATCTTTGTTTTTTAAACATTTCAAGTTATTTTCTTGCACATTGTGATGATACGTTACCATAGGCATTGGATTAGTATCTATTTGGTTCGTTATAGTACCGGTATAATTCATGCACTCGTTATAAAAATCAACACATTTTACATCGACTGAAAACAGACACCGGTACTGACACCGATTTTGTTCAAACGGTATCGATTGATTCAAATTGTCAAGCTACTGTTACCGATATTCAATTATTGTCACACACAGAGTTGTATAAATGGTATGCTAACTATACAATTTTATTTTATTAAAAGAAAAACAATAAAAATAAAACCGATACCAAACTAACGTTGTTCGTTTGGTTGACTGCGACAGCGACACGATATCTGTTATCAAAGAAGGAACCATATAAATTAATACATACCGGTACTGATGTTGTTTATTTGGTATGGTATGGTATGGTAGCGATATGATCTTACTATAGCGAATGTTGGTATTGTAACAAACTAAACAGATACCAACCGATTTTCCACCATGAAGCGTGTGAGAAAGTCACTATTATATATATATATATATATATATATATATATATATATTATATAATATTGTTAACAAAGAAACATGAATAATAACTTTATTTCAATAATAATATATAGTTTTATTATTATTTTTATTTAATATATTATAATAGTTTACATATTTTTTATTTTTTTCTTTTTTAAAACCATATATTTCCTTTATCGTTGTTTTTAATAATTCTTTTTTTCTTTTTTAATATATTAATTTATCAATTCATTTGATAGTTCTTTGATAATTTACGTTTATAACTTTTTTCTAAAAACTTAAGTAAGTTATTGTGCTTGATATTTTTCTCTACTCTAGATAAAATATTTGTTTGGTATCATAAAATGACAGTACCATGGTAAACTAAATCATTTTAATGATTTGATTTCTAAACAATATGCTTTATTTTCAAATCACGTTTGTTTTACATGCTCGGTTTCGCCGCAATGCGCGCCGTAAGAAAACTAAGTACGTATTATTTGAAACTCTTCATGAACAGTATTCATATATTTCTTTTATGTATAATTATTAGTTTTCTTTCATAATATATATAATTAATTCATGTATGTATTATATTAGACATATTATTTCAAACTCTTTATGAGCTGTATTCATATGTATAATTTTTAGTTTCCTTTCATAATACATAATTTTTAGTTTCCTTTCATAATATATAATTAATTTATGTATTTCTTATTCCGTCATTTTACATTATATAATATAAGAAAAACATATATCAATATAAAGTTTGTTTGATATTACTCAATGTTATCAGATAAGAATAAAGCACTTGGTACTTCGATTCATTTTTTATGGTTTTTGATAATGTTTCCTTTATACAACTGTGTCTGCGGCTATAAATTTATATCGGTAACAGTACCATGATGATCTGAAATGATCGATACTGTTCGAACATTGGTGTCGGTACCAATGTTGTTTTTATTTTTTCGGATGATGTAAAGCACACGTTGCTTGTTTACCTAGCGTATGTATCATACAAGTACTGTAACGAATTGAACCAATACCCATCGAAAATGCTCACGATCATATACAGCCGCAACACGCGGAGAAATACTCTAGTATATATAATTAGAAAGTGGTTATGAATAGTGTAATGAATAGTTTTTTTTAACAATGTCTATGTATAGCAATTGGACTTTTTTAATAATTGTTTTTATATTTTAGTAGTATTTTATCTATTATTCTTTTCTTTTTTAGTAATAAATAGTAATTTATGATTTTTATGTATTTGTCTTTTAATTTTTATTAATATTTTTTATTTAGCATTCAATTTGATTCTTTCGTTAGCTTAAAAATTTAAATTTGCATCTTTGTTTTTTTAACATTCCAAGTATTTGCCCGCATATTGTGATGGTACATTACCGTGGGTATTGGATCAGTATCGATTCGGTTCATCATAGTACCGGTTAATTCATGCACTCGGTATAGAAATCAACACATTTTTACATCGACCGAAAACGGACATTGGTATTGACACCGATGTTGTTCGAACGGTATCAATTGGTTCAAATTGTCAGGCTACTGGTACTGATATTCAATTATCATCAAACAGGATTGTATAAATGAAAACATTTTGAAACTGGAAACCATATAATAAATATAGGTATCAGTACTGATATGGTATGCTAATGATATAATGTTTATTTTATCGAAAGAAAAAATAATAAAAATAAATACTGATACCAAACCAACGTTGTTCGTTCGGTTCACTACGACAGGGACACAATATTTGTTAACAAACAAGAAACCATAAAAATTAATACATACCGGTACCAATGTTGTTTAGTTTGGTACAATGGTAGCAATATGATATTACTATAGCGCGTGCTGGTAGTGTAACGAACCAAACATATACCAACAAATTTCCACCGTGAAGCGTGAGAGAATGTTACTAGTTACTCGTAAATGCATCCTAACGTATGAATAGTTTTGTGTTAAAATATATTGAGATGGAACTACATGTGTCGGTGAAAAAGACACGAACGATTCTATGTTCTTAAAGTCTAAACTAAGTAAGCACTGTGTGGGTGAAAGTCAAGATCAGAAGACAAATTTTAAATCACAATTCGAAGTATAAATCTAGCTAGCTTGTAAAGTAAATAAATAATCAATTAAAATTCTATATAACCTGAATAACATTAGAAAGTAATATCGGTATGTGAATTATTACTTTTTATTTTTTTCATATATTTCGTTGGAGGCCGGGGATGCAGCTTGAAATGGTGTATGTGTTAAATAAACAAGTAACAATCACTCCTTTTCGTTTTAAAACAAACAATACAGACAGTTAGATATACTTAAGAAAATAAAAATTGTTTAGACTACAATAAAAGTTGTTGAAATAGATCTGTCGGCAAAAACTCTGTTTCAAAAATCAAAAGCCATCGTCCCAAACCCAAAAAAGCCATAACACACGTCATGTCTGACAACAAAGTGGTTAATGATGCATCATTTTCGCCAAATATTTTTTATCAACCTAGCTACTAAATAAATTCATATATATATATATATATATATATATTCAGACTGCCGGGGGTCCCTACCACTGACGAATTAAGGGTGGTTACGTGTGGCTAAGGGCGGTGCCCAATCCACCAAATGCTAACGAACCAATCATGTTGTCACTCTTCACTAAGCAATGTCATACGGCACCACACTATACATATGCATAAATCAGTAAAAACAAACATAAAAGAAGGAAGGAAGGAAGCTGGTTTGATTATTTTTGTTGAAACATGGTTTCCGTTTTTATTCTATCCACCGGTCATGTCAATGGACAAAACAAACTCATTTTTGTAAGCTGGCTGATCCCACCACCCAACGGCTCTGTTCGACTCGCATTACGGATCAAGAATTCACATGCTGATTCGTTGATCATGATCGACTTCTCAACATCACACAAGCTTTTTATCTGCCAACAAGATGAGCATATGAAATCCTCACATAATTTATTATATATACATACATACCATTAAGCGTATGAAATTATAAAAAAAAAATAATAACAATAATTAATAAGATTGTAAAGCAACATGGCATGTTGGAAGCAAGGTGAGGTGAAGTGTTATTTTCGACATATGGACCCCAAGTGAAGGAGAGAAAAGACTAGTCTTGTCCTTTCAACGGGTTGGTGGTGAGCTATATTTAACAAGAATTGGAGCCTAGAGGAGGAGGTAGATAAGGTGAGTAATGAGTTGACCATGACCAATGAAAACAAGTAACAACTATAAATTTTAAAAGAGACGGCCACTATCTCTTTACTAAAACATTTGTATTTCCCCTTTGTTACTAAAAAATGGATGAATAACACTCGTAAGTTATAAGGGATCTCCTAACTAAGATCTTCGTCAACTATTCATGAAGAGACTCGAACCAACTCGTCCACTAGGAAAACAACACTCGTTGGTCTCGTCATATAGAAAGAGATGTCTCTTTGACTGACCACTAACATAAGAGTAAAAAACGACATCCGAGGGTAACAAACTCGTTAGGGTTGTGTGTGTGAGTGAATTAAATGTCTCTTAGTTGAGTTTATACAAGTGTCCTCTCTCACTTGAAGGATATATTCATACACCTTTCATATATTAGGAATTAGGACTTATCTCAATAAATGTTGTTCATCTGCCATCCTATAGTTGAGCAGGAGTCAAGTTGTCATAAACCCATCACACTTTATATAGCCAATTGTTGGTCAAGGCACTTATCTCCCAGCCAAAGGTCGGGTTGATGAACATTCCTCATGTGTTAACTTTAAGGTCGCTATGTCTAATCTTATGGTCCAGACTAGACTAGTTTAGATTTTACTCTTGAACATTTGTTTTATTATATATCTTATGTACACAAGCAAAAGCCCACTATCTTCGTTTTAAATTCGAGAATGTTCGACATCATTAACATAACACTTGTTTTATTGGATCATGAGAAAAGAGATAGATATTGTTAATATTTATGGGATAATGATAGATATTAGTACGTTATAGATCTAAGTTGATTTGAAGTGAAATAAGAGATAATTCTTTGGATTGAATTTGAAAGGTTGAGATAGATATTGTCAAAAGGGTATTTTAGTCTTTTCCTCTTAATGTCACCTCTCTTCTCTCTTATCTTTAAAAGACATCACATCATCATTTATATGTCTAACGTAACAATATCTCTCTCATTTCATCTCTTTTTTACTTTTTATATTTCTTATTCCAAACCCAATTCTACCATCTCAAATTTTAGAGAGAGAAATTCAAAGTCCAATCCACCATCAAACCCTAATCTCCGCGACTTTCATAACTCTGCTCGCTTTAACTCTCACCGGTTTAATGGTATTGAGATCATGTCTATAATCAAAGTCGAATCAAGCCGAGCTCGAGCTTTTGGTTTTATTTGCGAGCCGAGCTTTCGGTTATTCTATTTTTCGATCGTAATTTCGATTATAATTTTTATGTGAAAAAATGTTCGACAATGTGCGTTAAAAACATTCGATAACATGCGTAAAAATGTTTGACATTGTGCGTAAAAAAATGTTTTTACGCAATACACTACCATGTAAAAAAATAAACAAAAAACATTTACTTTCAACAAAGACAATGCACGTAAAAAAATTCGACAACGTGCGAAAAAAGTTTTAACAACGTGCGTAAAAAAAGTTTTGACAATGTGCTTTAAAAAGTTGGACAACGTGCGTAAACATTTACACGAATTGAGTATGAGAACACCACTTTGTAAAAAAAAATAAATAAATGTTTTGACAACGTGCGTAAAAAAAGTTTTTTTACGCCTCTGATCGCCGACCCTAGCTCCTCTAAACGTCACGAGTAAATCTAATTTCCAAACATATGTAAAAACGGAAGGCGTAAAATAGTTTTTACGTACGTTTGAAAAATGTTTTTATGTAAGTTGTCGAAGGTAAAATATTTTTTTTTTGCGCACGGTGTCGAATGAAAAAAAAGTTTTTTAAGCCCGTGATCGTCGGTCCAAGCTCCTCTAAACGTCACGCGTAAATCTTATTTTCAAACGTATGTAAACACGGTACGCGTATATGTTTAGTTTTTACATACGTTTGAAAATTTTCTTCTTTACGTTGTCGAGTGTAAAAAAAATTAACGCACAGTGTCGAATGTAAAAAAAATTCGCGCAAAGTGTCAAATGTAAAAAAATTCGCGCACAGTGTCGAATATATATACATGCAGTGTATTTTTTTGTATAAAAAATCATGTGTTATAATTAATTCTTTTGTTAAATAGATAAATTTAATTAACATTGACATGAAGAGAGATAAAGATGTTTGATTGTCAGTTTGACAAGTTGACATGAATATACACATGTCAAAATTCCCAAAATACCTTTATTGTACTATTTATTCTTTTATAATCAATAAAATCACTACAAGACAAATTAAACTTAAACAATCCAATCTCAACCACTCACACATGAGAGATCTAGGGTGGATAATGGTTCATACGGTTTTCGCAACTCAAGGTGGTTCCTATTTTACCCAATCTCTCTCTCTCTCCCTCTCTCTCTCTCTCTCTATATATATATATATAAACGTTTCACTAAGCAAGTAGTGATCACCTCAACAACTTCTCCATAATCCAGGGTAGAGATCACCTTCTTCAACACACTATGTCAAAATAGTAGTCTTTGCACTTCTTCACCCATACACTATATCAAGCTAGTGAATCTTCACATTAATCACCAACCAATGAAAAGATCCCTCACAAATCACATATCACTACAACAAAGTGTTCACAATACAACAATGATAGTATTAAAAAATTGAAAGTTGTAGCACAACTCTTCTTTTTTGCTTTTGATCTATGATCTTGATTCTTTCTACAAATTGATGTTTGAATCACAAAGGAACTATAGAGACTAAGTCAGATATGTATTTCAAGGTGTTTAGAGAAAAAGGGTTGATGTAACGCTTCGTATTTCTGAACTTTCCTTATATGGAAAGTGTAGTCGTAAATTCTATTTTTGGAAACTTATACCCATAATCTTTCCCAATATCGTAATCCAAGACTTTGATCATAACAAAACCTCCTATTTTATACAAACATGTTTTACATGCCAACCAATCAATAAATACGCATTTTCTCACAAATGGATACTTATTATACGTATCATTACTCATTCATACATTCACGATACTCGAATTATACTTGCACACCCTTTTTATACTTAAAAACATGTTAAAATGCAAAGTTATATCATAGAATGTCAAGCAAATCAAAGTTCAGGGGCCAAAGCAAAACAAAAAAAACTTGGACAGATCAGATGAGGCGCCTCGCTACGCGATGCCCTCTCCTTCTGGGCTACGCGTAACGTCTAGATCCCCTGATCCGCATAATGTTGTTTCGTTTCAGCAGATTGGCCATTTCTCTTCACCTTTCTCCTCCCCAATCACCATTCAAGCTTCTTTAACACCAAACCCTAATCCTCCATTATAAAACCAAGCCTCTATCACCTTATTTTCACTTTTCCAACTCTCTTCTCTCCCAAAACACTCTCAAATCAGTTACATTTGCAAGTTTGGACCGAATCATTCTAAGGCCTATAGTGAGCTTCATCTCACTTTTCTTCACCAAATCTTCCTCTACAAAGCTTGGATCACCTCTAGGATTGTTTCTTCATTCTCCTATTTTCATCAACTCGTCAATACACGGATAATCGGAAAGCTTTGCAAAATTGTGAGTACACTCGAAAGCCCTTTTTACACTTTACAAATACATAATCACACTTATACTTTATGCAAACAAAAACACTCCATTCATACATGCTTAAATACGTGATACTTGATTTGTATTATTGGAACATTCTTATGTGATTCATTTGTCATTAACTTCTTACGAGCCTCCCCTTAACATGTATAGCGCTATAGGAGTAACGCACCGCCGTATTCTTGAGGTCATGTTAAGTCTTTAATTCATACGGTAATCAGAGGGTTGACTTGTAAAAATAGCATGCCATGATACATTAATCTAGTCAACTATTTTTCCCATGTGGATTCATTTAAACACTTTTACATACTTATGCTATACTAACCTTGTGTACTCGCCAATACTTTGTGTGTTGAACTATACTTTTAAACATGTTACAGTTTAATGATGTTGATGACTAATGGAACTTGATAGGAAGGACTAGAAGCGCACCAAACTTTAAATTCATGCATATAGATTAGTTATACATTACTTGTTGTATTTTGTTTTCCAATTCAATGTTAAGTCTTTAATTCATACGGTAATCAGAGGGTTAACTTGTAAAAATAGCATGCCATGATACATTAATCTAGTCAACTATTTTTCCCATGCGGATTCATTTAAACACTTTTACATACTTATGCTATACTAACCTTTTTACTCGCCAATACTTTGTGTGTTGAACTATACTTTTAAACATGTTACAGTTTAATGATGTTGATGACTAAGGGAACTTAATAGGAAGGACTAGAAACGCACCAAACTTTAAATTCATGTTTATAGATTAGTTATACATTATTTGTTGTATTTTGTTTTCCAATTCATGTACTTGAACCGTTAGCAAAGAAATGAAATATTATTTATTAAATACTTCTCACATTTAGTGTTATGAAGTCTCGAGCATCTATTTACGTCCGCCCCAATGATTATCATCATTGTTTTATAATATCATTTTTATATATCCATTTAGATATATGGAAACCTTTTAAAAGACCTTTCTTAATTCCCAAGTGATTCGGTTGATGGTGTGACTTTGATCTTCATTTGATTTTGTCGGTTTCCATATGTTAATATTTGTAAGCTTCTGAATCATCATCTTTGATATAAACATTGATATTCATTCAATTGATGTGTATGAACCTTGTTTTTCATTATTCTCCAATCAATTTATGAGATGTAGTTTCCAATCTTCAATTCTCATCTAATTCATGTTTAGGTCAAACAATACAAGACATACTAATACAAGACATTAATCTCAAATACTAATACAAGACATACTAATACAAGGCATTAACTCACTTAATACTTAATCAACACATACTAATACAAGACATTAATCTCAAAACTAGAGATCTTGTGTCTCACAATTAGTGATACCATTAAAATGAAACACATTGTTATCCCAACACTCATGGTGATACAATGATTTAAAAGGTGAGGTCCAGCTATGATCTTTAATGTCAGGTTTTGTACATGTAACACCTCGAAAATTTCACCCAATAAAATTCCGACACGTCTTCCGAAAATTCTTGGTTGTCCCGTGTAGCCGAGGGAGAGACCAACGACGCCGTCATGTTATATTGATAACGAGCATCGAGAAAGTCGGAAAATCCAAAGTGATAAAATGCCAAACTTTCAATCTCTGAAGGTCCTTACGGACGGTAACCATCCCAGGTTACGGACCGTAAGGTTAAACAGATCATTGTTTCAGTAAGGCGGTTACGGACCGCAAGCCTTTATGGTTACGGTCCATAACTAATTCAAATTTGTGGGCGCCAGAGGTCCTTACGGACCGCAAGGCATGACCCTTACGGTCAGTAAGGGACTGCCAGCGACAGAATGCATGGCAGCATGCTGCCCTGCCACCTTGCTCGTCATGCCACTCTCTTGGCTGGTTGTGACACGTCCAAAAACACCTAAGACCCCTGGTAGCACCCTTAGATAGTTGTCTAGGCCTCATACTCCTTCCTTACCTATAAAAGGGCACTTGAATTGCCTCATTCACTTGCTCATTCTCAATTCTCTTCTTCTCTTGCTCACTTGGGAGTTCCTGAGACTTTTGGGAGCACCCTCTGAGTTCTTAGTACTTGTTTGGATCACTTGGAAGTGCTCCAACCCTCTTTGTTCAGTTTTTGTTAGGCTTAAAGCCAAGGTCAAAGCGTTGACGTAAAAACGCTTTGACAGCTAAGACCATTATGGTCCAGTCAATTGTAACATCCGTCAAAAACCGGATTTACCAAACCCGCTCCGTTTATTAACCGAACAATCAGTTAAAAATTCGTGGCGTATTTAATGCCCAAATTAATTTTAAATGATACATAATTAATAAGTATATTGGATTATAAAAGTTATATTTGAAAAAGTATTAAAATTAATGAAATAAAAATAAAACAATGCTGCCGGGTTTCGAACCGGGTCAGCTGGGTAAACTTCAGCGCCTTAACTTCCAGACTTCCAACCACTCCGCCACTTGTGTTTCTTGTTCATTATTAGAAACAATTAATTCAAATACACAAACTCGAATTCAAACTGACGCGCCCAAATCGCAGTCGTCGGAAATCCCGACGATTTCGCGAGATTGGACGGTTTCTTCTGATTTAACCAACGCATTAACTTTAACATCGGTTATAACCGATGTCCAGTCCGCGACACAAGTCATAACCGCCGGAGAAATTATTGACCGACGAATCAAGTCGGTAATCGGACTAAATTCATCGATGTCTTTCCCTATAAATGCACCCTCTAACCTCTGATAGCCTTTTTGCTGACGATCACACCCATTCTCGACGAAATCTCACTCGCCGGAAAGTTTCTGCAACTCGCCGGAAAACCGAACCCCTTCACTCTGTGCCTTACTCTAAAAACAAACACCTAGAGCTCATACCGAAGTCACCCACACTCACCTCAAGCTTCCTGAAGACCTTCTGCCGCAAGATAAACGTCGCCGGAATAACCTGCTGTTATCGGAAATTTCGCCGGCGAAACAGAGATCTCTGTTCGGTATACCTTACACCTAATCTCTCTCGTTTTTATTAATCTCACATGTAGATAATCACAACTTACTAAAGAAACTGATTATTTTTGTCAAAACAGTCGGACATCGATTCTGGTTGAGTTTAACGAAGAAGACGAAGTTCTGATATGATATAAGATTAATTAAAAACAGTTTTATGAACGGGTTAGACACACAGTCCAGTGGTGGACTGTGTGCAAACAATATGCATAACGTCCCGAGTTCGATTCTTGACACACGCACTTTCACAGAAATAAAATGCCTTTTTTTAGACCGAACCGGGTTAATTTCAGTAAGATGTTAAGTATAATAAAAAACAGATTATTTACCAAGTTGGACACATAGTCCAGCGGTGGACTGTGTGCCAAACTAACCACAGGTCCCGGGTTCGAGACCTGTGGCGAGCACCGAGCCGATGTATTAAAATCGTTTTTAAAATAAATGATTTTCGGATTAATTCAATTAGTATATAAATATAATTAAAAACAGAAATATTTCGGGTTAGACACGTAGCTCAGTTGGTAGAGCTGCGTGCACGCGAACGGGAGGTCTCGGGTTCGAGTCCTGCCCGGCGCATACATTTACACAATAGAACCGATCAACAGGTCAACGGTCAACAAGTCAACGGTCAAAAAGTCAACATTTTTTATTATTTTTATTTATTTATTTTATTTAAAAATCAATTAAAAATACTTAAAAATAACATTTTTAAAGTTAGAAAATAGCTTTAAACTCACAAAAACATATCCAATAATCATACTAAAATTATTAATAAAATCCGCTTATTTACCGAACCATTATGTTATTATCTAGGTTAGTTTCACTCGTGGTTAAATCAAACTTCGTGCGCATTCAACATCATCAACCGAACGCACCCACTGTGAGTGAATCTTACAACTCCCCTTTTTAATTACACGTTTTTGGGTGTGTCATGTGCCACTAAAATTAACTCGTTTATTTAAAACTCGTGCCATGCCATATTATGATCTGAACTTAGAATGTAATATGTTTGTAGTTTATGTTTTACATATTGTCTAGTTGTATGCAAATCATTCCTTAGGCCCATCAGTTCCTCGTGGGAGACGAGTTGAGCAACGCGTGCCTCAAAACAATCTATTATTGTATGTGTGTGCATTACTTAATGATTAAGTGTTTTGTGAATAAGTTTACATCTATATTTATTCATATGTGGTTGTGCACTTTATTTTATAATCAATTCAATAAACTTGTTCAAATGTTTTTCATAGGATTCACTCGCCAACTTTTTGTTGATCCAAAAACCATTTTTACACATGATACAGGTGAACAGGATGAAGCAAGTAAAACATAGGAAATGCCTTAGAAGAAAATAATGAAGTCTAGAATGATGTGTAGAACATGATGTAATTATGATTGTATCTTTCCCTTTAAATTGTAATAATAAATATGAAACGTTATAATAAATGTCATGAGCTTTGATGATAACCCAATCATGCCCCGATCACCTTTTCCGCTGCGGGTCGGGGTGTGACATCAATGTTCGTAACGAACATGGCTACGTGATCGTAATAAGGTATGTGTTAATCCCTCAAGAGGGCATCTCCTGATTACCACGTTTGCTTGGTTAATTGACGGGTCAAAGTTATGTTAATAGAAAGTCAAACGGATGAGTTTTGAAATGAATTCATAATTAGCAATGTAGGTGTTATAAAACCTGTTTTGACATCCTAATAACTTGGTAATAATCATAAGGACATGTAGGAACATGTTCGGCTCGTCAATTCAAGGTCCAAGGTCGGTTCGTAACCGAAAGTCGCAAAGTTTGACTTCTGCTTTGACTTTCAGTTCTTACCCAATTTAGCAACACTACCTACTGTCCCTAAGTTGCATTATGACCATGTTATAATGTACTATAACCCTCTGGAGTTATGGAACATGGTCATGTAGAAATCCGAGTCATTATGCAAGTATCCGTTAAATATGCCTAAAACGCCCTTTTTACACATAAAATGGTTTAAACATAATTTTGTCATCAAAACTCTATTCCTACTGATGTAATATCATTATTAAGGTTATTTGGGATATTTATTTAGGTTGCAAACTGAGTTTAATCTCTAGTTTACACATTATGTCCTTAAATGACGATGCCGCCCTTTCGGCGCTTAAAATGAGTTTTAAACATTTTTATGAACCAAAACCTCATGCTTACTGATATAATATATGTGTTAACATATTTTGGTTATACAAACCTGGTCTAAACAACAGTTTTACCAAAATACCGTTTAAATCGTCATTTAGCGACTTAATCGCCGTTTCGGCGTATAATGTGGTTTAAAACCATATTGGAGCATTGAGACTTGATACCTACTGATTTCAAAACATATTTTCAAATTATTAACAGGTAGGTACATATCCCAAACACAGATTCCCAAATAAGTTATCAATTATATGTGAAATGACCAAATTACCCTTTCGGGACATAGTTTGGTCTTAAACTATAAACCACACATATAATTGATGTCCTATTGATATAACATCATAAAATAAGTATTTTTACAGAATGTTTATATTAATAACATCAGTTTACATATAAGCTCGTTTATTATATTTTAAAATGACGAAATTGCCCCTTTAAGGCATAATTTACTTTTAAAACCATAACGGGCCGTCATATCAATAAACCTACTGTTTAATAACATATTTTAAACTTAATGGTATATGGAACTTGTATAGGACTCACCCGGTTACCCAGTTTCGCTTATATACGTACGGTTAAGCCTACGGACTAGTTTACGTAATTTAATCGGAACATGTTTAACCATATCAAAATATTCTCAAATTCCAGAATGTAAAATGGTAACCCATATTATACAAGTCCTAGTACTTATCGGGTCCAAAATACATTCTTTTTCGGTCATCGCTTAATCTAGCGTTTTCATACGTTATCTTTATTTTAAGTTAGCCGGTCTAAGTCAATGACTAAATAAAGACCCGCTAACTAACTAATCGGTTAATAATACCATCTATTCCAGACTAGAGACTTCCAGTAGATTGTCGCCAAGCTAGTTTATTTTGATAACGGCTGTGCTTTGCTTATTTTCTTATTATTTAGAAGATTTTGCAAACTAGGTAAATACTTTAACTAATTTTCCCTTATACGGGCTTGGGATACGGTATAATAATACCGCATGGTTGGATATGGGATCAAAGACCAATGAGTCGGGAATTCAAATAATCCTTTTAATTCGTATTGCTTAATATTAAACATTTGGGGGTTAAAATGACCGTGTCCTAGATATCCATGGCTCATTTAATTGCAAATGGCCACGACCTAAGCACGGGGTGTAGGCATACACCCGTCAGATGCTAAAATAAAGTATTACCCAATAGGGGTGCACCTATTAAAGGTGTTAAAGTGCGTGTCGATTAATCATGATCCCGGCATAGTTTTCAGGCTCTAAATGTATTATTAGCATGTAAAACTGATAACATAAAATTATTTATCCCAAGTTATTTATAAAACAAAGTACTATTGTTTACACTAAATGTTTTCGAAATGTTTTCAAAATGAGTCGGTTAAATGTATTTACCAGTGAAAACTGACGTATTTTCAAAATACTAAGCGCAGGTGGCAAGTATACGTAAATAGGCTGGAAGTACTCGGCGAAGCTTAAGAGGAATTGCAACCCTTTGCATAGAAGGCTTTAGTCTGTCAAGTTTCCTTTTGTATTCACATTTTCGATCCGCCTGTGGATCTAGTTACAAGCGTTGTATTTATTATTTTTGAACTTTGAACATTCAAACGTTTGTAATAGTAATTATCCAGACTTCCGCTGTGTAATAATGTATTGTTTAGTAATGATGATTTACGTCACGATATTCCCAATCGGGCCCACCGGGTTACACGTGGAAATTAGGGGTGTGACAGTACATACATTTAAAAAAAACTTTAACTAATCTGAATACATCGAAACACTTTATACGAACTTTTCTTCACCAACAAAAGAACATCCACCATGAGTCCAAATGCGAAACCTATAAACATAAAAAGACAAGCATGGGGTGTTCAAAGAACGCATACCTTACCGGTTGTAGCAAACTGCACTTTATGTAAGACAACATCTTGATCACTCGATCTGTACACAAAAAATCACCACACAAAAACGACCCTCGAATTTCTTTTGGTTTCTTTTTCCAAATCACACTAAATATGAGAACCCGAAATCAACTCGAATTTCTTTTGGTTTCTTGACAAGGTATTATCATGGTTAAGAAGCCATTATCCTTTCAGCATCTACCTTTGCTAAATACATTAAGTCATGATTACATCAAAACATTTTGAAAATAATGTGTCAACGAAAATCTGAAGAACAACGTTGATAAAAAATTGCATTCCATATCCTAGAGAATTGTACAAAATATGTTTTTCACAAGGTCTTTTTCATGCCTAGTGAGTTGGGATCCCATCTGCAACCATGCTATGTAGCCACTAGGTCTTATCATGCTTAAGAAATCGGAATCCTCAGCATCTACCTCTTATGACTATTTTAATCTTAATACAAAATATAGCCACAAGGTCTTTTCATGACTAAGGGGTCAGAATCCCTTCTGAAAGCATGTAATTGATTTATCTAAAATGCTTTTAAGATGATAGTTTAGTATAAGTCGGTGAATAATGTTAATAGGCGCAAAACAATTATATAGGCATGAATAGTAAGTAATAAAGCAATTTGATCGTATTTGTTCTAGTAGTGTGGACATTCAGCATATCTATTTCACCCGAGTGTACAACCATGACACACACTAGTATTTGCTCCGTGTGTAAGCATACACTAAATCTTTTCACTAGCCATGTTACAACCTCTCATCTGTAACACATGTATAACTTGGATCCACACACACAAGCACCTGTGGCCTAAGTGACTATCCATAGACTGACTACCTTAGAATCAAATGTGTTTAGTACTAGTTCAAAACACACTGCAAGATTTATAACCTGTTTGTACTTAGAAAGAGTTTACGTATTCACCTTGATATATCCTTTTGGGTATATCACAACTTTATATTTTTGGGTTTTTTCTTCGGTTGTTATATCGAGTGTCGGCACCGTAATAATCCTAATTGATACCGCTTGTGGTCAGTGTGAACAGTGATTTTTTTATGTTTCGGTAAAACCCCTTATACAATAAATAATATACGTCTTTTAACTTATCTAATTTGATTTTCTCTACTAACTTGTGTTCTTTAACTTTAATACAAACCTGAATACAAAGTTGTATACCGCTATTAGGGCTGTAAACGAACCGAACGTTCAGCGAACATTTCGTGAACCGTTCGGCGGGAAGTTCGATTATGTTCGTTCGATTAGCTTAACGAACGAACACGAACAAAAAATTCCGTTCCGTTAGTTTAGCAAACGAACACGAACACAGGTCTCGTTCGTTCGACTGCGTTCGTGAACGTTCGGTAAGATGTTCGGTTACGTTCGTAAATGTTCGGTAAGATCTTCGATACGTTCGTTTTTGTTCGTTTGATTATATTAATAATATAATAAATGATAAAACCTTTTATTTAAACATATTGAAAACTTAAAACCCTATTTTTTTCTAATTTAGCTAAAATCTGAACATTCTAAGACATTTTTGGGATAATTATGTGTAGGTTAGTTAGACTTGATTCATAGTTTGGTGATGTAGTAAGCTTCTTGTGTTTTAATTTATCATTTAATGTTTGTATTTAACTACTTATATCTAACGTTTAAGGATAACAATGTTTTTATATTTTTTATTTTCTAGTTAAACGTTCGTTTGGGTTCGTTTTTATTTGCTTGCGTTCGTCTGTGTACGAGACCATTGTTCACGAACTGTTCGTGAACAACTGAATTTCTTAACGAACGAACACGGACATAAACTTATGTTCGGTATGCGTTCGTGAACAGTTCACAAACATGTTAACTTCCTTAACGAACGAACATGAACATGACCTCGTTCGTGTTCGTTCGGTTCGTTTACAGCCCTAACCGCTATAGATGTTATATATTGAAAACGAAGTTGTATTCAAATTTGGTATCCTAAATTATATTGTGTACCAGTACCGTGACACTATCGTAACAAATTGATCCGACACCGACTAAAACCAAATTAGCGCGGATGTCATGAGAAATGTCACCTACTGTAAAAACTAATTTAGTTGTGAGATGAAAAATGACTTTATACATGGGCAGTTTTTGACAAATTCATGGATAAGCTCCATAAACCTTATCTCTTATTTAATCCATGTCCAATATCCAGTTTGACAATCTGGATAAAGTGTCTGGAAATCAACAAAGAAATAAATAATAACAATAATAATATGATAATAATAATAATTACAAGAATAATGGAAATGTATTAGAGCATTCATATCTGGGAATCAAAATATGTGAGTGGAGTTTTTAAAATATAAAGAGTATAAAAAGTGGTTGTAAGTGAATGAGAGAGAAAATGTTACTGTTCATCTGTATATTTCACCCCCTATACTTTTTAAATATATATTGAAAGTGATTGTAAGTGAAGGAGAGAGAAAATGTAATGATAAAGGTATAAAAATAATATTTAATTGAAAAGAAGAGAGAAAAAATATTTGTTTTTAGTAGAAATATATTGATATAGGAGTTGTTTTTTAGTGGATGTATGTATATTTTTAGAGAGCTGGATGTGAATGCTCTTATTATTACTGAGAAATTAATGTAAGGTATTAATAAAGGCATGTGCAAAGTTGTAATGTAGTAGGAGACATGGCACCCGCACCTAGCAGGCCCATGCAATTTCACATGGTGGTGTGCCCATGCATTGTCTTAGTGGTCAATCTAAAGTGTTTATTTTTATCCAAATCACAACACTTTGTAAATTGGATTCTAGTAGCAAAAAGAAAAAAAAATCATTTTCATCTTACTTGCACTTGCGAGGTGCCCTTAATCGACTTTGACCCTTTGTCGTCAAAACTAAACGAAGTATAGATTAAATTCGGTACAAATGAAATTAATCTACTAAAAGTATATATAATTAGAGTAATTCAAAACTAAACTATATATAGGTGAGATTCGATACAAATGAAATTAACCTACTAAAAATTATAATAATTAGAGTAATTACACTAAAAAATAAAATAAATAATAATAATAATATAATAGAGTTAATTGCTCGGATGGTCCTGTGGTTTCACGTTTTTTTACGTTTAGTCCCCACCTTTTGGAAATAGCAGGCATGCTCCCTATGGTTTGTTATTTTGTTACTCAGATAGTCCCCAGAGTAAATGTCTGGGGACTATCCGAGTAACAAAATAACAAACCACAGGAGCATATCTGCTATTTCCAAACTAACTGACATTTACTCAGGGGACTATCCGAGTAACAAAATAACAAACCATAGGGAGCATACCTGCTATTTCCAAAAGGTGGGGACCAAACATGAAAAAACGTGAAACCACAGGGACCATCCGGGCAATTAACTCTAATAATAATTGATGAAGGGTTTCATAATACATGATGCAAAGGTATAACGGGAACAATTTATCACCTACTGCGTGTTTCATTTATCGAAACCCTTAACTTTCATAATAAACTACTTTAGTACGCTACAAAACTTTCCAAAAGATCAAGAACAACGATGCTATTAGTTTTTTTTTAACGGCCAACTAAATCACCGGATAAGCATCCTGGGATGACTTAATCGAGCAAATGAATCTCCTCCTCCATAATGGCCAGAGTTGGATGCATACCCGAGCCAGTAATCCACCAGTTTCGGGGAAAACACGCCCACCCGAAGGCCCACTGCGGAAAACTACCCAGTTTGGCTCAGTTTCAAACTGACGACCTCCAAAGAGGCCTAGTTCTAAACTTCATTGTCACCAATAATGTCTTTCAAAGTGATGCTAGTGGGAGTTGAACTTGGAATCTCAAGGAGAGAAACCAAGTGACTAACCACTAAACCAACTTGTCTGAACGATTCTATTAGTTTCATGCAGATTAACCAAAAAAAATGAACAAATGATTAAAAAAAAGTTTAGTGTGGGCAATCAACTTTTCATTCATTATCATGGCCGTTGAGCTATGTACTTCTTGAAGGTATATCTCTTTCATGGATTCTCTTGTTTTTTCTATAACAATATGGGTTTTACATAAATCTAATCATAGAAATTACATATACATAATAACCAAATTAGATACATGTAATAAACAATATGTGGTAAAACCTCACCCATCTCAGCCCTCAATCTATTTGTTTCAAAATCACACCCCACATACTTCTCAACTCTCTCGGTATGTTTGTTTAAGAAATAATTACTTTATTTTTTTAATATTTAAGTACATGTATAACTGCTGAATTGGCATTTAGTCAGACATTCGAGTTTAAAATATTTCTTGGGAAATTTACAAAAATAACAGTTTCACCAATTGCATTTTTAAAAATGTTAAGCTCACGCGTTTTTGGAGTGGCGCATCAAACACTTGATGCGTCCATATACAGACATCCAATAAAAAATAGAGACGTGGCCTTTCAAATGTTGCAGGTGGGCTCCGACGCATCCCATCCCTCCTCGACTCATCCCATGCCCTCCCAGACGCATCCCATGCCTTCTTTGACACATCCCATACCCTCCCAGACGCATCCTATGCCCTCCCAGACGCATCGTTCAAGGGATTTTCAAAGACGAATCCCGTGTTTGATGCGCAGCTCCAAGGATGATTGAGCTTGACATGGGATGCGTCTGGGCCGACCTGTAATATTTACACGGACACGTGTCCAATTTTTATTAGATGTCTGCATACGGATGCATCTTGTGCTTGATGCGCCACACCAAGGGCGCGTGAGGTTGACATTTTTTAAAATGCACTTGGTCAAGTGCTATTTTTGTAATTTTCCTATATTTCTTTTGTGTGTAGTTAACATTTGCAACACACGACATTCATACTTTATTTATTCTTCGGTTTACTGGTCCCGTCGTAATGCGTGGTCCTAAACACTTGCTTAATAAAAAAATCAATATTGTGTGAATTAACGGGATAATGTTAGTTATCCAAGTCTATAGAAAACATGAACATAAAATTAAAATGGAGCTAGCGTTGTAAGTTATAATATATTGATAGATGCAATGCAATTAGTTAGTAGATAAGTTGCCTTGAAGCCTATCTATCATGTTTCGTATTATTAGTTAATTAGTGGCGTCCCCATGATTGTTAAGGCATCAAAATCATGGGTAACCAATGCATGTGAAAATCCACCTTTTCTTTCATGTCACTTTCTCCCTCCGCCCACTTTGCTTAATTTCTTCTTAAACTACGCTACTTAAGAACCAGCTAATTGCATGTATTTTTCTTTTCTTTCTTTTTCTATATATATATATATATATAGAATGGTGGGGATACATGAAGCAATTAATCTACATGAAATGAATATCTAGCTAGCTGGCTCAGTAATTTCTTTAATTACCAGCTAGCTGTACGTACGAATGAAGTAAAGTTCAAATGAAATATTGTCTAATAATAATAATAATTTATTAAAAATCATCGAAATGAATACATATACATAGGTAGGGCAGGGACCATATATGTATGTATGTATGTATGTAGATTGGAAATCTACGGTTTAAATGATTATATAACTTATAATAATAAGGTGAACTTGATATACATTCTTTATGTTCATTATACTCACTTTGACGCTCCTTCAAGACGAAACCAAATCATTGAAAAAAATAGATTCAATTCAGTCAGGTGTAAAATGTGCCGGAAAGGAAAGTATATATCTGCATGCATCTATGAACATAAGGAAATAATAATAATAATAATAATAATAATAATAATAATAATAATAATAATAATAATAATAATAATAATAATAATAATAATAATGATAATTAATAATAATAATAATAATAAATAATAATAATAATAATAATATAATAATAATAATAATAATAATAATAATAATAATAATAATAATAATAATAATAATCAACTGCCGTTTGTGGTTGGTTACTTCGTGACCTAGCCTAGTGCATGTGTGGGCCTATTAGATCGATATCCATATGCTAGTAATTTCAGCCCTTCCTTCTATAGTATACCCCTCCTTTTGTTGGGCTAGCTTACAAGCCCCTGGCTTCAATTCCTTTTCAGTTTTATGACAAAAGATTTAAGCACTATTAAATAATAATAATAATACTTATACAGTTAACACTCAGAATTAACATGATAAATTGCAAAATCTGATGTTTTTCTATTTAAAATTTTAATAATGCAGTATGCTCATGCAAAATTGTTACAAAAGTTTTAGCTTTTCTTTCTAAAGGTTAGTTTAAAATAAGAGTTCTTTGTTTTTTCTTTAACACCTCAGTAACATAATTTCATCATTTCTTACAACATTGCATCATTTAAAAATAAATACAAAATATCTTAGTATCTTTTGCTACATATGTAAATTCTTCTAATCACTCTTTATTGTTCTACTATTCTTTATGAACTGTTGTGCGACGTATTCAATTACAGTCATTGAGTGGATAAAATGTAATGAAAATGAAATTACTTTTAGTAAAATAAACTAAATTATAACTAGTAGTTGGACAGGTATATTTATGGTATAATTTTATAAAACAAGGATCCTACGTACTTTCTTTTCTTGTGTTTAACAAACAACAGATGCAAATATGTATGCATGTTAAGAGGTCCCACTGTATGTTTTGCATAATAAGCCCAAAATCATTTTTAGCATTTTTGTACCACTGGATCCCATCCACCAACCAACTCCCCAGGCCCAAACTTTTATACTAGGTCCATTCCGGAATAAAAAAGGACACCATTTTCTATTCACATATACCAAGTTCCATGTAGGTCACATGCATCCAGTAAAAAGAGTGTATACCTATTGTTGAATAAATGGCATATGAGGGAAGCTAAATGCAAACCAGAAAAAAAAGGGATATCGTATCATATCATATCATATGATAACAACACAAGGGAGTGTAGTATGTATGTATGCATACCCACCGTGGTTCCGGCAACAATTGTGCCATGAAGCGGAGGTATGGCACAAGCAATAACACATTTAGATAACAACACATATACGCTTGACAACCTCTCGGAGACTCTTTGAATCGCTATAGGAGTAATGGCAGTTCAAATAATAACATAATTTTTTTCCTATCGCTATGTTTCAGGTTATATGTTCGGGTCGGATATTCGATTCGGGTCGGGTCAAACAATAATAACTCCAAATAAAACTACATAATCTTCATTCATTCAAATGAGGCGTTTTTACACATTAAAAAAACTAAATATTGTTTAACAAATATAAAGATCAAATATTCATAATGATGCGAAATACATTTTAAGCACCTGGACCAAAAATTACTACTTAGCCCAACGATTTTTAAGATAAATCATAAGTACCTTTAAGATAAAAAAGAATCCTCAAATTTGATTTATATATAAAGTAGTAACAAAGTTTACTTAAAGTTTATAAACAATTATAAAACTTACTAATATCCCGTTGTTCACATTTTTTAACTCAATATGAAAATTTGTATAAATATTTTTGACAGTAAACTTGGTAGAGGTATGAGATTTTTAGACAAAATAATTGGTAGAGGTGGACCTATATAATTTTAAAATTTTCGGATGAAAATATAGAATATTACACTTTTAACCGAAACATTGCCCCCCCCCCCCTCGCGCCCCTAAAATGCTACGCCAATGCATTGTTTTGAACTTTCAAACCGCCCGTTAGGCACCGTGATTCCCCTACCTACTTCTAGTCAACATAATTGAATCAAAGTAGCGAGTCACGTAATTTAAATCATATCAGAATTCTCTTACCAACCAAACTAACTTATAACATTTATCAATTACATGTTAGCGATGTAAAACACGATTCTTATATTTTTTGGACATGTTACGAATTTATTTTTGAGTATTATCATTAAGTAGCTATACCAATGCCGCTTTCATACTGATGTTGTTATGAACGCGTGGGAAAATTCTGCTAGCAATTAAGTGTTATGTGTGTGTGATTTTTTTTAATGTTTAACTAAGTTGAAAAAAATAAATTATTGTTTATAAGTTTTGAGTTTTTTTTTTTTAATGTTTAACTAAGTTGAAAAAAATAAATTATTTGTATGTATAAGTTTTGAGTGAATATAAATATGCGTTGCAATTAAATTGCTTTGTTATCTTTCTTTCTTTGTTTCTTCACCACCATCTCAACCAACAAGATCCCTACGTATTTGAGGGTGTTGTTTGTTCATCTGAGAATGCCAATTCTCTCCTCCCTTGTTCTCCCGCCAACTTAGCAGCAACGTCTCACAAATCCCCAAACCCCCCTACCAAAACCCTAAAGAATCCCAATTTCGAACCACTCAAGGACCGATTAATCACTTTATCCAACGCCGGCCGACTTCAAGAAGCACTTTCACTCCTTGATGTCATGACCCAACGCCACCACCTCACCCCTGACCTCACTACCTTCTCCGTCCTCCTCAAATCCTGCATCCGAACCCGCAATTTTCAACTCGGTAAACTCCTCCACTCAAAACTCAACCAATCTGGATTAAAACTCGACGCAGTTCTTCTCAATTCCCTCATAAGCTTCTATTCCAAATGTGGGGATTCGGTTACAGCCAAAGCTATATTTGATTCAATGGGCAATGATCATTTGAGGGATTTGGTTTCTTGGAGTGCCATCATATCCTGCTTCACGCATAACGGGATGGAGTCGCAAGCTTTGCTCACATTTGTTGAGATGCTCATGCATGGAGAGTACCCAAATCAGTTTTGTTTCTCCGCCGCCATCCAGGCATGTTGTAACCGAGATCATGCTTTCATGGGAGAGTCCATTTTCGGGTTTGTGATCAAGACGGGCTACTTTGAGTCTGATGTGTGTGTCGGGTGTGCTCTCATTGATTTGTATGCTAAAGGTTTTCATGACTTGGAGTCTGCCTGGAAGTGTTTGATAAAATGCCTGAGAGAAATTCAGTTACTTGGACTTTGTTGATAACTAGATATGCGCAACTGGGACATCATAGAGATGGGATTGAGTTGTTTCCACGTATGCTACTGTGTGGGTTTATGCCCGACCGCTTTACTCTGAGTAGCGTTGTGTCTGCCTGTGCTGAACTGGGATTTATTTCGGTTGGTAAGCAAATGCATTCTTGGGTGATTAAGTCAGGTTTGTGTATGGATGTCTATATTGGGTGCAGTCTCGTGGACATGTATGCAAAGTGTGCAAAACCTATGGAGGATGCTAGAAAAGTTTTCGATCGGATGCCTAACCATAACGTGATGTCTTGGACTGCGATCATAACAGGATATGTGCAAAGTGGAGGGCTTGATACAACTGCAATTGAACTCTACTGCAAAATGATCACACAAGGTGATGTCTTACCAAATCATTTCACTTATTCCAGCCTTTTAAAAGCATGTGGCAGTCTTTCAAATCTTGAAATCGGGAAACAAGTTCATAATCATGCAGTAAAATCTGGTCTCGTGTCTGTGAACTGTGTTGGCAATTCTCTTATTAGCATGTACGCCCGATCTGGTAGCATGGAAGATGCCCAAAAAGCTTTTGAATTTCTTCTCGAGAAGAATCTAATCTCTTACAATGCCATTGTGGATGGGTATGTCAAAAATACGAGTTCTGATGAAGCCCTTCAGATGTTTAACAAAATTGAGGAGACTCAAACAGGGGTTGATTCTTTCACCTTTGCCAGCCTTTTAAGCGCAGCAGCCAGTCTTGGTGCTGTTGGAAAGGGTGAGGAAATGCATGCACAGTTGGTGAAGTCAGGTTTTGATTCAAACCAAAGGGTATGTAATGCTTTGATATCAATGTATTCCCGGTGTGGTGACATAGAAGCAGCTGCTCGAGTTTTTAACAAAATGGATGAACGGAATGTAATATCATGGACTTCAATCATAACAGGGTTTGCAAAACACGGTCTAGCAAAAAGTGCTTTGAAAGTGTTCGATCAAATGCTTGAAGCAGGTGTGAAGCCAAATGAAGTCACTTACATTGCTGTTTTATCAGCTTGTAGTCATGCACGGGATGGTTAATGAGGGTTTAAAACACTTTAGTTCAATGTATAGTGAGCACAAGATAACCCCAAAGATGGAACATTATGCATGTGTGGTGGACTTATTAGGAAGATCGGGCTCTCTTGAAAAAGCGGTTGACTTCATTGACTCCATGCCTTCGAAGGCTGATGCTTTGGTATGGCGAACATTACTAGGAGCCTGCCAAGTCCATGGTAATATAGAATTGGGAAAGTTATCTGCAAAAAGGATCACTGAGCTGGATCCAAATGATCCATCTGCTTATATACTGTTATCCAACTTGTATGCTTCAAAGGGTCAATGGGAAAAAGTGGTCAAAATCCGAAAGACCATGAAAGAAAGGAACTTGATCAAGGAAGCAGGCTGCAGTTGGATAGAAGCTGAAAACCAAGCACACAAGTTCTATGTAGGGGATACATGTCATCCCCATGCACATGATATATACAAGGAGTTAGATCAGTTGGTAATTGACATAAAGAAACTAGGTTATGTTCCTGATACAGATTTTGTTCTTCATGAACTTGATGAGAAAGAAAAAGAACGATACTTGGTTCAACATAGTGAGAAGATTGCTGTGGCGTTTGGGCTAATAAGTGTGTCGAAAACGAAACCGATAAGGGTGTTTAAGAATCTTAGGGTTTGTGGAGATTGTCATACTGCAATGAAGTATATATCAGTGGCAAGGGGGAGAGAAATCGTGGTTAGAGATTCAAATAGATTTCACCATTTTAAGAACGGCTCATGTTCTTGCAACGATTATTGGTGATGATTTCCAGGCAGATGCGAGTTGAAGATGCCAAGTGTTTCATCCATGGCTGCCTCTTCTAGTTGCTGGTGTAAGTTGATGAACATATGGATGTATGTAAATTTTTCTGTATGTATCTATTAACAATAGAGGGAAAGATTATCATTATTCAAACATGTTGTTTAACAATAAGAAATATACAGAAAACTGTTACCATTAAGTTTTCAGGTTTGGGGATAGCCAAAATTTGGGTCCAAAAGTGGATCTAGTGAATGTTGCTAGAAACAAACACAATATAAGAGAAAAGGTTTATTATATTTCTAACGATTATGACTGTTATAGTTAACCTTTGATTAGTTAGCTTAAGCTATGTTTATTCATTGATTCTTTTAGAAGTTAAACTGTGGTTGACGAGTATGAGGTATGACGTATGTAGTATAAGATTTTATATATGTTTCAGAATCCAAAAATCCTTTTAAGATTCCTTGCTGTTTAATACATTAACAATGAAGCAGATGCATAGATATGGTACAATTCTGAAATCTGAATGCATGTCTTTTAACATATGAAAGGAAGCACAAGAAATGTCAATGTGTGGTTGATCAGTTTTGATGTATGGTTAATTTAGTTTAAATGTTTTTTATGGAAGTTTGAAGTGTTATTAGTAACAAGCAATCAGACTGATGTATTGTAGTCGAATTTAATAGTCAAAATTTTAAGTTAACTAATTTATGTAAAACAAAAGCCGCAACTGAAATATAAAACGAAACAAAGAAGAACTGCAAAACTCAGTGTTATTGGATTTATACTCTACGCAATGGATGGGCCACCTGTAAACTTTAGATGGAGCACTCAAGCATGACACAGAATTAAGACTCTGCAACTCTCAGGTAACAGTATTTCTAATGATCACATCTTCTCTTGCATTTAAACTGCTTGCTGCTTAGTGATTTCACAATTAAAAGAAAAGGTACATTAATGAAGAAATGATGAGAAAAAGATCGTGCTGGTAGACTTTTATGTATTTAGTAAAAGTTGGGGAGTGACTAGTGTTAAGGGTATGATGATATATCGATTCCATTAAAATGCCAAAGTAACAAATTACAAACAGGTGGCAGGTAAGCGGGCAACAAGCTGCGCCGCAACCCCCTTTTAATCGATTCATTGGTTGTTTCACAGATGCATAGAGCTGCTTTCGCCTTGCCTTCTTTCATCAACAAGGAAGTGAGTTGCCTCTGAGGTCGTTAGTAATATTGTTTTCGTACGAGGGGTTTGGTTGTTTGTCTTCTATGCGTGTTCATGAATCTTTGTTTTGTTTTCCCGAGATGAATGCTCCTTTGTCTATATTTCAGATGTAAGTGATTTGTATGTGCATTTGAATATTATAAAATTGATTTGGATTTATGTCCTTGAAAATATATAATTCTGATTGGTCTTTTATGATGTACATATTTTATTTTATATAATAAAGCAGCAATCATTAAAAAGAGGTTTACAATGTTGTAAAAGAGGATATGATAGAAAAATCGTGTCTAGAAAGTTGCATGGCGTAAATATTCAGGCCTAACATTTGTAATTGTAGATGAACATGAACTGCAACTTTGAACCATCGATTTAGGCTTGAAACTTTGGAAAGGTGCAAAAAATAGTAAGGTCGTATTGAATGGTCCAAAATCCAGATAAAGTTTATGTACAAACACTAAAATCAAGAGAGGTGGTTGGATAATACAAGAGGTTTGACTTCTGCCTTCACCTTTGTAGAGCTGCTTTTCAATATGGTATCTAAAGTGGCAATTGCTTCCAGAATATGCTTCCCTTTGTTCAACATTATGCAACTTGCCCTGCAACAAACACATAATATGGTTAGCCTTCCCTTCAGTCATTGCTTTTAAAACCCAAAGCTATGATAAAAAAAGAAATTAACCTTCTTCCGCACGCCACGTCTGTTATCTCAGCTCTCGTAGGCACACCAGTCTTCACTAACGACTCCAGTACTTGTGTTGCCCAAATAACAGGGACGTGTGCTGCACTGCATATCGACAGGATTTGTTCTTGAATATCTGCCATTTGCTCCCACCCACACTCAACTGCAAGATCGCCTCTAGCAATCATAACCCCCAAAGGATTTGGTAGCTTCATTGCCTCTAAAATCATGACAGCCAAGTTTTTAAGCCCATCTTTTGTTTCAATCTTCAAAACAATTCCCAAGTGCCCAAGCTTCCTCTTCTTAAGCTCTTGCTCGAGCACAACAATATCATTCACATTTCGGACGAATGAAATTCCAACAATGTCTGCATGACTACCTACAAACTCCAGATCAATAATATCTTTTGAAGTTAACCCCTCATACTGAATTTTGCTCTCCGGGATGTTAATGGATTTCTCTGGACCAAGTTTAGTACCACGTGGACCAGCACGAGTGATGGAAACAACTATTTCTGATATACTAGTCCCTTTGATAACTCCCCATATTTTTCCATCATCAAAAGCAATAGGCTCTCCTGGTTTGACCGAGTCAAACAGATACCCAGATGAACAAGTGACCCTAGGAGTGCCGGCCACTGAAGAAGTCCGTTCTTCGTTTGAGCTATCTCGTGTTATCACTAGCAAATCTCCAACTCTTAGCCTAACAAATGTCTCTGTAGGAGGAACATCCACCACACATCCAAACAAAGGCCTTTTTTTGTTCCCTTTGATATACAATTCCGTTCCGTTTTCAACATAGCAAGTCTTTATACAATCCGCCATGAATCCAACACCACTGAAAACAGGGAATTTCTTTGAAATTTTAAGCGACCTTTGTTTTCCTCTCGCGTCACTGAACTTAATGGTATCACCAATTTCGAGCTTTGTGAGAAAA
Source organism: Scalesia atractyloides (assembly GCA_947069175.1). NCBI lineage: Eukaryota > Viridiplantae > Streptophyta > Magnoliopsida > Asterales > Asteraceae > Scalesia > Scalesia atractyloides. Next base: position 94,636,558 of record CAMTDV010000010.1, on the reverse strand, counting down.
TCTTGGGTGTCCACGTGTATGACCGCATCAGGAGATACATGAGACGGTGGCGGGCCTGCTCCTTTTGGGGCAATCCATACATGGGCCGGGTTGATGATGTTTCCATGCGCGTTCTTCTTTGGAGATATTTTCAGGACACATGGACCAGGTTTCATCTTACCAGTTCGTAGCTTTGGTCCAGCCAAATCCATGAGAATCCTGCATGGCTTCTCAAGCATCTGAGAGTTCATCTTCACTCTTCTGGTGATCTCACTCCAAACACTTGGATCACCATGAGCACAGTTGATACGAATGATCGTGGCGCCTCTTTTAAGAACATCATTAACAAAAGTTTCATCAGATATGGCTTCTCTACCAACTGTGACCATGATATGAGTTCTTTCATCTTGAAGTGGACCAATGAGAAAGTCCCGGTTAGAATTTGCCTTATCTATCATCATGCTTCTTGTGAACTCACTTTTGTCACTGGTTATACCTTTGTCGCTACCATCTAAAGAGGTGGACTTTAGGTTTTCTAACATCTGGATTCCTGCAGAAAGGTTTGCAATTACATATGGATTGATTGTCTCCAAGTTTAAAAGTCCCACTGAAGATAGGTCATCTTTTATCTGGTCAACATCAAGGCTTCTGAGAGCCAAATAGTGTATCAGGTTTGCAGCACTCATGGCATGCCGTCTGCAGATACAGGAACTAGTTAATCAGCAAGAATATTTAACACGTCAAAGTTTAGAAAACCAATGGTTAGAAGTTAGTAGTTACAGTTAAATCTTAGTTACTGTATTTTTTTGGATTCCATGTGACTTAATCAAGTATACTAAACAGGATGGAACAACGTGATAAAGCAAAATAAATAAATGTCTTACCTGTGACACTGTTTAAGTCGAGAAGCATTCCACTGTTCCATTGCTAAAGCATGCATGTGAATAGCCTTTAGTTTATCTAGAAGATTTCCATGGTTGCCCAGGATTTTAGCATGTTGTGAGTGATCGTCACTCGGGTATAATGACGAAGCAACGCTTTCCTTTGCTGTATCATTAGCCTTGTGACTACTTTTTGAGATGGTAAGTGAGTGATCATCAGAGTAAGCACCTATGGTGGTTTCATGTTCATCCTTTCCATTTCGAATAGCAGATAGGATAAACGTCAATGAAAATGCCTGTTTATGTCTCCTTAAACCCTGGAACATTTTACCCCTTGAAACTAGTATTTTAGCATCAAGTCCACAGGACAAGCGCAGAGGTTTGTCACGTGAGTTTGAGTGTACCAACAGCAATGCTTCAGTTGGGTTAGTGCCCTGCAAATATTGTCCCAAAAAAGAGGTGTGTTAATTGCCAAATAAATAAGATGGGCAAAAACAGAAAACGTGTGAAGTCTATCTACTAAAGAATGAAAGGAAGTTTTTGTTGCCATCTGCATATGATGAAAAGCATGAATCACAAAGAAAGATAAATAATAAAAGTTGTAGGGTTTAGGATTCATGATCTGTTAACACAACAGACTAACATTTGTGAAAGGTAATAGTTTTATACACAGTGAGTAGGTTGTAGTTAGAAGAGAAGAAATCTAAGTTAATTGGCATACTCTAAGCAGACAATTTCTTAATAGATAAATCCATGAGCATTAAGTTTGAGTGTGTGCTTACACAATATGATTGGGCATGGTTGGTGATTGGGCCGAGTGAAGCCACCCCGAACTTCATCTACAAGATAACGCTTGAGCAAAAGACGTGTATCCAAGCTGCTCCTAACAGTGAATGAGGTTATCATATCAAATACTGTATGTACATAAAGACCTTCATATGATTGTACAGAAGAGCAGTAGCAATATATGCAGTAAAGAAAGGAAGAAGAAATGGTGGTCAGATAAAATGAGCAAAATGTGTAGGACATTTAAGCACCTATAATTTAAATGTTGAAAAATAAGTAACAAGTATATTAGTGAGGCGTACAGATCTTCAAAAAGTAGCATAGGAAATTTAAGAATATAGGGTTCGCATATTCATCCTTACATCAAAGGGGATACTTATGTTAGCATTAAAATCCGAAAACCTGACGGATTCCTATTTTCTAAGACGATCAAAGCACAAAAGTTCTAGCAGATATCTCAAGAACAAAAGAGCATAGCATCCACAAAGCAATTGGCACATATTTATATAAAACATAGCACTTGATATAATAATAATAATTAATAATAATAATAATAATAATAATAATAATAATAATAATACACTCCAACGGCAACATATAGAATGATTAACATGAAATTAAAAGTCTCCCTAATTGTTGATGTAAATAAGTTAGCCCCTGGAAATTTCTGAATTGGAATCCAATCTAAACAATAATATCAGAAGCTTCCGAGGAACAAAGGGATTCAAGAACAGAACCTGAAAACTAATTCAGAGATTTCACCTTTTTTTATCTTTTTTGGAGGTTGAAGATGGGCGGATGAAGAGGAGTGTGGTCACCACGAGCCACACCCTAATTTCCCTTTCCTTTGTTTATTAACATTTTTTTTTTCTTTTCATTCTTTTATAATCTCAGCTATCAGCTATTCACTCTTGGTTCGCTAACACTTTTAATTTTAAAAATAACTACAATCAGTTCCAACTATTAACATATTAGTCTCCAATAGACATGAACCCTGACTGACAGAACCTAACGCCGTCAGTCTTTGGTCGCCCAACGTTTTCATCCCAAAACTCTGTGTAACCTATAATGGACCTTGAGGAACTAGTTAAAACCATAATTATTGAGGTCGCCTCAAAACTTCGTTTTCGCCGGAAAACTTCTTTTTGGCTAGTAAACTCAATTTTTTTGGCTGGAAAACTCAATATTTTCATCTCATACCTCTTTGTAACCTTATACCGGACCTTTAGGAACATTTTTCTAGCCAAAAACGTTTTTTCGGCGACCGGAGAATGATGACGTTAGGGTTCTGTTAGTCAGGGTCCACTGGAGGCCAATATGTTAATGGTTTGGACTACCAGTGATTTTTTTTAAATTGAGACTGTTAGCGGCCAACGACAAATAGTTAGGATTATTCAATATATTCCTTTTTTTAATCTAGAAATATTTTCTTATTTTTAATACTAGGTGGTTTTCACCTATGCGATGCGGCCAAATTCCGCCATGTGTAAATCACATGGTATGTTCATTAAAGTTTAAAAGTAACAAATTAAATTAGTAGTGAGTAACTGTTTGTACTTTTGTGACTGGTTAAAAACTTAAATGAAAATAAGCAAAGCATTGGATTAGTGAAAGAAATAAAATATAAAATTTGGTTAGATTTAAAAAAGTGAAAAAATGATTATAAAAAAACAAGAAGAAGAAGAAGTTAAATGGAAAATGGAGTAAACATAAAATCTCAAAGTATAATACTTTTGTAACCAAATTGTAATATAGAAAAATAAGTTGATTTTAATATGTAGAACCGGTGAATGTAACAGAAACATATATATTCTAATTATTAAACCGGCCACCAAAGAATTTGTTTATTTTCATGATGAAAACATTACCAAAACTATATTGAGCAGCATGTGATGTGGTATAAATACGTAGGTTGTTGTTCTACAATTACAATTGTTAATGATAAAGAATCAATCATTTGTTTTACAACAGTACGTCGATTCCACGTAACTATATATAATTAACTTAAGATTAGCGATATCAATCTTCAGCAATAAAATCAGGCTCTGCTGGCTTCTGGAGCATCAACTGCGGTAATTTCTCAGGTATTCTTTTTTTCCTTGCACCATTTCGCCTCAAAGCACCAAGCAAATTAGCTGCAAACCGCGATGCGTACATTGCAGCACCCAAACTAGGTGAACTCCCATCAGATCCAGTCAAAGCATTTTGCAGCCTGCCTTCTTCTTCCCGCAGCGAATCTTCCAATCTCTTCCTACGATGTCGCCGCCATGCTGCC
>CAMTDV010000010.1:90838821-90855409 GCA_947069175.1 Scalesia atractyloides | reverse complement strand
AGTGAAGAAAAGAAATTTGAAACGAATTGGACGAAATTGATCAAACCCAGGGGGTCTAAAAATTTTATATAATCCCGCATGTTATAGGGAAAATCCCGCATGTTGTAATTTGGTCAGCATACCAATCGTACGTTAAGCAAATTTGTATGTTAACCAACCCCTATATATATATATATATACATATATATATATATGGAAGGATAAAACGAAAACTCACTTGAGTTGAGAAAACTCAAAAAACCCTTATAAAAACCCCATTTAACATTTTTATTTTTTTCTAAAAAATAGGAAATGTAACATACATATATTTGAACATTTTATAAAAGAAACAACAAAAAAACTCCAAGTAGTTTTTTTTTTAAAAATGTTAAAAAAATTTTGTTACATAATATATATGTCCAAAAAATGTAGCATACAAATTTTGAACATTTTTATTTTAAAAAAACACGTAGGCGTTTTTTGCATTTTTTTAATAAAAATGTTAAAGTAGATTTATGTTACATTCCCTGTTTTTTAGAAAAAAAATAAAAATGTTAAATAGGGTTTTTTTGAGTTTTCTCAACTCAAATGAGTTTGGTTTTATCTTTCACCTATAATATATATATATATATATATATATATATATATATATATATATATATATATAGGTTTAAACATAGTGTATATCTTTTATTGTTTGTACTAGCAATTTTTTATTAACTATCAATACCCTATTGACAATTTTAGTTAGGGGTGTTCATGAGCTGATCCGATCCGAGCGAGGGTCTGCTCGTGCTCGGATTGAATTACAACCGATCCGATCCGATCGGATCGTATTTGCAAAACCGAGCACAAAAGTGATGCTCGTGCTCGGATTGAATTTGAATCGAGCGGATCGTTTTCGTTCGGTTTTTCTCAGCACCGAATTAAAACATGTGTAGCAACACAAAAAAAGCTGAAAACAAGACTATTACAAGGCTGTATTCAACAAAAACAAATCTAACCAATTAAAACATGTCCAACACCTTACTAACAAAAGCAATACATAACTAAAATCATGATTCTAAAAATGTTATCAGCACCAAAATCAAAATTGAAGTAAAATCGAGATGATAGCAGCGTGAGAAAAGATTGTTTGAGGTAGGAGATTGTACCGCGAGAAAAGATTGGATCCTCAACAATCAAACATGAGCAACAGCGAGGTATGTGCAGGAGGGAAAATATTGTACCTCTGCTGATTTGAAGTAGCCGACGAGGTAAGAGATTGTATCGTATCCATATGAGTTGAACTTGAGCATAGCAGGAGATTAGGTGCTGATTTGAATTTTTAGGAATTACGGTTAGATTTTGGTATTGAGTTGGGCTAGTATGTTTCTTGGGCTTTTAATTTTTCTTGGGCTACTTATCTATATAACTATATATATAAATCTTTAAAATTTGTAATATATATATACATATATATATTAATTATTTAATAAAAATAATTCGAGCGAAACCGAGCGATCGACGAGCGAGCGGACCTTTGCTCATGCTTGGCTCGTTTCAAATCGAACCGATCCGAGCGGCTCATTTACAAACTACGTGGGAATCAAACGAGCATTTTTCGAGCATTTTTCAAGCGAATCGTCGAGCGATCCTCGATCAATCAAACAGTTTGGAAAAGGTCTAGTTTTGTTAAGAGTTTCATAATTACTTTGTGATATCATATCCTATCAAACATTGTTTAGGTTCTTGATAATGTTTATTAATAAAACCATGTTTTTTATTCCAAATGGATTGATTTAGGCCAGAAGAAGTAGTAGAGCATCTTTTATGATAAATGTGAGACCAAACAAAATAATTTATTTAAAAAATTAATGCCCACCGTTTCTCCGCATTATAAAAAACATGTAGCAGATTATATCAATTATTGGGAAATCACCTAAAATCAATATCTTAATCATATTATCATTATCATATTCACTAGAGAGGCTGAAAAAAAAAAGAAGATATATATACCATAAAGAAAAGAAGTAAATTAAAAACAGTACCCATCGCCCACCGCGAACAGACAAAAAGCAATAATCCGAGCTGTCATTCATTTTTTTTGTTTGTAATTTCTTTTAAATTAATTTCAAAAGTTATGCCAGAAATCTTGCACAGGATTTTGTGTTTTTGTATATACATATACATACTATATATACATAAACACTTTCCTTAAAAAAACCACACACCCAAACATTACACATTCTCTTTATATCCATACCTTACTCCTTTCATCAACAACAACCCTCCTTAATTACTATTTAACACACATCCTACACATTCATTTTCATTTACATACATATATACATACAGCATCTATATCTATGTAAGCTACACTCACACTTTATGCAAACACATTTGCTTGTTAATTTGACTTCAAAAAACTAACAACCGCAATGGGTAGTTGTGTACAAGTGAAAGCAGCTACGTTGTCACCCTTCAGATCCAACACACCACACATGTCCTCAAACTGCAGCAATCGACTCTCAGCTGTTTTTACGGTTCACCATCGAGTATTTACTAATTTACGATTCAACGGTATGGAGAAACACGGCATCGTTAACCGTGTAAAAGCCGCTTTGGGTCGAGCCCTGGTCCCTTAATACCCGTTAGCGGACGAGTTAGGGCTCGACTAGACGGTTCGTGTCTCGAAGTGGTTTGTCGTGGACAAGGAGCGGTTTTTGTCGAAAGCGACAGCTGATTTTTACCGCAACTGATTTTGAAAGCGCCCCACGTTATGTACGGAGTGGGGGCGTCTTTTAGCGTTGGAAGTGGCGGATGTGCTAAAAGGCGCCCCACCGTTAGGTGGTTCAGCTAACGTGGCTGTCAGATGACGCTGTTGCTCTTGGTGTTGGGTTTAGTCATTGTTTTTGTGATGGGGTTGGAAGCCTTGAGTTTCTTAATCTTTTTGCAAAGCTTGCTACCGGGTGTCGGATGGAACGACACGTCGTTTTAAACAAGAAAAGACGTCGTTTGTTCCGAAACCTGTCTGGCAAATTACTCATCCCGACGTCGTTAAACAGGACGCGTTGAACACCCGAATTTAAACTTTGTAACCGACCGTTGCAAGTTTTATGACACCCGGTTTGAACCCGACCGACTCACTCCCACCTCGGTTCCATAACTCAAACGAGTCAACTCAGATTAAACTCAGTTACAACATTCGAGGTGTTATCAGCCCACATTTGGAGAAGCGGCTAAGGCATTATACTTTCCACCGAGTCAAACTCTAAAATCTTTATTCACATCGACATACGCAACCGAGTCAAACCGAGTCACCCCCGGGTACTACGGTAACGCCATCGTACTCGTGCGCACAAACCACCACAAAAACCTTACGGAAAAAGACTCGCCTACGCTACCGAGTTAATAAAAGAAGCGAAGAACCGAGTCGATGACAAATACGTAAAAGAGGTCGTTAACCATGAGTTTTGAATGGGGCGAGTTTGTGTACCCGACCCGGTTGGCGTACGATTTTATCAACAATGGTCAAAGCTGGGTTTTTGGACAGGGTTGACTTTGGGATGGAGCCAGTTCATGTGGGGCCTGTGTTACCGAAAGGTATTGTATTGCTACCTGTACATGATATAACCGTTCAGTGAAGGTGGTGTTAGGTGTGCCATCTGCAGCCGTTGACAAATATCTTGATCTGATCTCAGCCGTCCAATAAAACGCCTGACTTTTTGCTAAATTTTATTTAGAGTTAATTACTGTTTTTCGTCCATTTGGTTTGTCAAAAATCACTATTTCAGTCTATTAGTTTAAAAATTGCGATTTCAGTCCCTATGGTTTCACTTTCGTAATCATTTCAGTCACCAACTTAACTCCATTCCATTTTTTTGTTAACTTTAGTGAAATTAAACCAAATTGCCTATGGTTTAATTAAAAAAAAACATGGTCACAGTTTTTTCGAACCTGTGACCTTTGCTTTGAAATGGTGATTGTTAAACCAATAGGCCATGTATCAAGATTGTGAATGAATGAAAATTGTTTTTCTTATAACATAGCCTATTCATCATCTTCCCCACACCTTTCATCTTTATCAATGGCAGAAGCCACCATTAACAACCCAACATCTTCAGTTGAATCGCCGGGGAGATGATTGTTGCAGCATAACAGATTCAATTGAATCGCCGAAAGAAAACTGGGGCCGCCGGAGATGGTGTGGTGGGTGTGGCGAGGCAAGGTGTTGGTGGTGTGTGGCGGAGGCGTGGATGTGGGCGTGTGGCGGAGGTGTAGGTGGTGTTGACGAGGGGTGGTGTGGTGTTAGGCAAGGTGGTTGTGCGGGTGGTGTGTGACGAGGATGGGGGTGGTGTATGGCGGGGGGGTTGTGGTGTGGGGAGGTGGTTTGGGTTAAGGTGACTTCTCCATTGATAAAAGAAAGGTTTGGGGAAGATGATGATGAATAGGCTATTTAAAGGAAAATCAATTTGAATTCATTCCAACCTGAACATGGCCTCTTGATTTAACAATCACTTTCAAAAACAAAGGTCAGGGTTCAAAACCTGTGACCAACGTTTTTTTTTAATTAAAACCTTGGGGGAATTTAGTAATTTCACCCCAAAGTTAACAGAAAAATGGTGGAGTTAAGTTGGTGGACTGAAATGGTTATGAAAAGTGAAATCCAGGAACTGAAATCGCAATTTTTAAACTAGGACAAACCAGAAACGAAAAACAGAATTAACTCTTAATTTATAAATTTTTAGTTCTTAATGTCTTTTTTTGTTGATTCTGATTTATGCAACGGCTTTTAAAATTTTTTTTTTTGGTAAAAAAAGTACAACGAAAAGTAATGGTAGTTCGTTAACACCCTACGGAATAATGACGCTTGGACTTCAAGGATTAGTAATATTATATAAGATTAGGAATTTATGTGGATTTAAATACTTTTAAACATTCAGATTTTCCAAATGGGTTTTTAATTGGTTCAAAGAGAATATCAAAACATCAACTTGTTTGGTTAATTTTTGTAAACAGTATTTATTGTACAAGGTAACTAACATAAAATAATATGTTAATTACAAAATTTAAAATACCTTATTTATATCTATACAAGTAAGTAGCATTTGGTAAAAAAAAAACCAGGTCACTTGTGTGTGTTAAAGCCCCACAATTCAAATAAATATAACAACAATTTTCTCAAACCTTATAAAAAGTAATTAAAAATATATATTAGATGGTTGGGAATTCTTTTAGGGTCTAACTAATTGATTCTCTTTGAATATTACAAGATATGTATCAAAAAGCAACCTAGTAACTCATCAGAGCTCTATAAAGGCTCAAGCATTCAACAATCTAGATTTCTTATTTTAGGTGATTCAACTCGTTATTTTCTTGGGAGAAAGAGACAACCTTGAAATCTGTGAATTGAAAAGCATTTGTTGGCAATCTTGTTTTCATAAAATATTTCTGCTTGGCGGCCACGTAATGATGTTCGGCATCACAAGAAATTCTTTATGCAACCACTATTAAGATGGGCATAATGGGTTTATTATTCCCGGAAACCCGGGGTTTCCAACCCAAGTTTTTCCCGGTGCATTGGAACCGGGTAGGTGTGGAACCGGTCCAGTTCCTACCCGGGTTTCCCAAACCCAAGAATATGGAACCGTGTAAAACCCGGGGTACGGGTATTATGGAACCGGATATGGTGTGGAACCGGTTCCGTTGGAACCGGTTCCTGTGGGAACCGGTTCCTGCATCGAAAATTGATTTTTTTACTGTTTAAACCGTTCCTGACAGTCGAAAATCTGACTTTTATGTTAAACCGTTCCTAACAGAAATCCTGACTTTTATTTCAAACCGGTTCCTGCATCGAAAAATTGACTTTTACGTTCAGAACCCGGTTCCTAAAAAAATTTACCGTTAAAACCGGTCTGATAAAATTGTTACCTGAACCGGTTCCTGATTAAAAAAGTTACCGTGGGAACGGTTCCCTGTTGCGAAACGGGTTTTTTTATATAAACCCTCCCACTTACCATTTCAAACTTAAAACTACCACCTCAACTTAAAACTCAATCAATCTTCAAAAAAATCTTGCAAAATACCTATGGCAAGCAACGAAAAGTTGTTCCTGTCTTAGAGACAAAAGAACCCGCTTATGGAAGAATTTTATCTCTGTTTAATGTCCGACACCACAGATGGCTAGATGCAAAGCTTGCGGAAAATTTATGAAGGCCGAGCCAAAAAACCCTTAAGAAACACACGAGCAACATTGCCATGACGAAGGAAAAGAAAAATGAAGGGAAAGAAGGTTCCGGCACCGGGGTTCTTCAAATGTTGATGTAACCCTTTGTTTGGGTGTTTTAATAAAGTTTGTGTAATTTTTCTTTCTATTGTGTTTGTTATTTTTGTGTTTCTTTCTATCGTAGTCTCCACTTTTTCGCTAAACCTTCCAAAGGAAAAATTTTAAGGTTCCCGATCCTTTAGAATTTCATTTCCAGGTACTGGGAACCGGTATAGTTGAAACCGGGTTCGGGTAGGAACCGGGTACGGGGAGGAACCGGTTACTACCCCCGATTCAAATGGAAAATTGTGGAACCCCCGGGTTGGAACCAAGGTAACCCGGAACCGGTTCACTTATGTCGGGTAGGAAACTGGAACCGGTTCCATTCGTTTCACCGTTCGGGTTCGAACCGTTTTTATGGCCCATCCCAACCACTATGGATAACGTTTTTTGGGTTGGCGCTCCTCTTTTAGCCCATTACGTATTTGGATATTGGGCTTTTAGTAAAGTTTTCTTCAAGTGACTTATTTCTTACATTCATAAGCAAAGCTTTGGTCACTAGAATCTAAAGTTCCTCTGTCGGGCCCATACCTTCACGAGCGAACCAAGTTGAGTTTAAAAGCGTTTTAGCAGCATTTGTTATTCATAAAATATTTCAGCATGGTGACCGAAATTCAGATATTGGGCATCACGTGATCATTCCTTATGCAAATCCTTTCGATAGAACAGTTTTTCATTTGTCTGGTTAAGAAAGTATATTTATTTGGTTGGAAAATTTATTTTTCATGAACATTTTATAATTTTCATGTAAATCTTCATTTACTTAAGGGATCGCTATTTTTTTTGTAGAGGGTTATTTACTGACTGTTATATATAATTAAACCGAGAAAATTAAATATTCTAGAGAAAATTTTTTATATTTTAAACTGAAAAATTTAATTTTTGCTTTAAACTTGAATGAATGTAATCAAAATCCAAAAATTGTCTTTTAAGCGCATGACACTTTCTTCGATGCAAACAAAAATCTAAACTGTATAGTATTAAAATCGGGCCCAATTAAGCCCATCAATCCAAGGTACTTTCAATTTAGCAATCTGGATAACATCCTCCTGATTCCTCTAACATTACTATCTAGAGCTAAACATAATAATAAAAATGTTTTTTAAAGACAAAACCTTTAAACCCTTAGTTGGGAAAAAAGAGTTTGGATTCAGCCCAAAACAACAATGGATTAAAAAAAATTACCGTTAAAAAAAAACCCTTGTGATTACATTTTTTGGGAAACATAGCCAAAATTTAACGAGTTACAAATTAATATCTTGAGCGTTTTATCTTTAGTTCTAGAGAATTATTTCCTTTGCGGTGTGACTTTAGTTTCTGAATTTTTTAGTGCATGATCGAGGTGCTAAAAGTTTTCCCGTTTTTTGTTAGTACCATTTATTCTAAATGCCTTTGCTGTTCAAAAAAAAAAAAAAACCCTAGTTAAAACATAGTGTTATATCTTTCCTAATTGAAGGTGACTTTTTCTATCACTAAAAAAATCGATTGAAGTGAAACCACGCCAATCGTCCCCAACAGCAAATTATCTTTGCCACCGATTCCTTCAAATTATCAATAACAGGGAACTTGTTTACTTCTAATCTCTCAATTGTCTCTTCCAACACCAATTCCAATTGCGGAGTTATTTTATCTTTATTTATGAAACTACCTTGCCCATTCTCATCAATTGCGAGCAAATAATATGGGACCCAAAGTGTGGGTTCCTGCTAAGTAAAAAAGCTTTTTTTTTAAATCTCACAACCAGCCTTTTTTTAGATGTCACTAAAACAACATAAATGATCGCTTTTAAAAAGTTGATAATCAGGTTACAACACACGAACATTATTTGTCGCCGTCAACTATCCCCTTGCCTCGACCAAAACGCAACCCCACACGAACGCCACACTACGTTGCCTATTCAACCGTCATCGTTGACACGACCACCCTCAACCATTGTCTTATTGACAAACCGTTCTTCAGGACCTCCCCATTGACTTTGCCTTCATTGGCGCCCCTCCGTGAGGGTCTTCTGGCGATTAGAAAAAAATCCTTATAGCGCAACGTTTAAAAAAAGGGGTAACAAAATCAAAAAACAAAATAACCCGTTTCAGAGTAACTTTTTGATATGGTGTTATTATCTTTTTATATTTTTTATAAAAAACGCGGAGTTATTTTGTTTTTGGATATGTAACACCATTGTCCAGCCGCCCTGCCCAAATTGTTGGTTTTCTTTTTCCGTTTACTTTTTTATTTACCTTTTAAATAAAGTCCCATTTCCATTATAGATAATGATTATTTAGTATGTCACCTTTTAACAAATTAGCTTTGGTAAATCTCAAGTAACAATAAATAAAAATTTTTTAAAAGAATCCTTATTGCAAGAAAATGCTAATTGTAAACAAGTTTGGTTTATAGTCGTTTCAAAGGCGAAAAAAATAATATTATTATCATTAGTTTTAGACCCCGTCTTAACGGGTTAAATAAAAAAGTATCTCAAATAACTAACAGGTGATAAATCGAAACAAATATTTCTTAAAGCCACCCATATCAAAAAACTCAATTTCTTTTTGAAATCTAAAGAAAAACATAATAATTTTACCCAATTTTAGAGACATATACTGATAGTTATGCTAATACTAATTAAAAACATAATTTAAACTTTATAATTCACACAGAAAGTTACACATGAGAAGATCAATCCGCTAAATCTTAAACATTAGCTATCACAAATTTTACAATGGTTTTCATTTTGGTTTATTTTTTGCTATTTTGAGCAAGAAATAGGATTTTACATTTTTTTTACAAAATACCACAAAATTTTTATACTCTAAAGTTTAAGGCTTTATTTCTTTATTTTTTTCTGCAGTTGCTATACTCAAATCCGTACGATACCGGTAAATAATTATTTGATATTAATTTTCTATTTTTTATATCTTATTTGATTACACAAAGTAGGTAAAGTAATTCAAACCATATTCTTATCCATTTTAAGAAGTATTAAAATTAAGGTTTTCATATTAGATTATGAATTTTTATTAACATAAATAAAAATTAGTTATTAGTTAATTAATAATATCATCAAACAACTATTATAGTATTATTTTTATTAGAATTAAATAACAACTTTCCACTTATAACAGTGAATATCTTTTCTTTATCATTAATTTCGCTACACCCTTTGATCCTTAAGAAGTTTAACATTTTGCTCCCTAACTATAGTAGACTTATAGGGTGGCTTTAAGAAATATTTGTTTGGGAGAATAGTGACTTAATTTTTTAAAGTTCAATTTCACCTTTATACTATAAATAATATATGTACCTTTAACCCAATATTTTTAATTTCTCTTATAATTTTATTTGTTAGTTTTTTTTATATAAAAACTAAATACGCAGCTACTTTTAAATTTTTTTCATTACATTCCGATAATATTTTATGGCAACGATTTCTATTCGAAATAGCGGCACGATGAGGGACTAAGATGGCACTGTCATACCCCCAAAAAAGACAGAAATGAGAGAATGTGAAAACGTCTACATAACACATACAAAACCCTTTAATTATTGTATAAACGGCCTCGTATTTCTGATTCCCTGACACAAGGATTTTAAATATAAAACTATTAAATTTGAAACTATTATAACGGAACCCTAGCCGTGGAGCGGCTTGCCACGATTAACCACCATGTCTCGCCAAACAAACCACCCTTAAACCCCGTCGAACCCTCCCCCTTCCATCCCAAATTAACCATTGCACCCCTTCTAACCCTACGCCGGATAACCTTTAGCGACGTATGTTGTTCGGTTCTTGGCAATTGTCAAATATTAACTTAGGTTTTGGATTTGTGTGGCAGTGGGTGGTTAATTTCATTTAACAGGATTTGGGTAATGTGGAGAAGCCATGCCTCCTTAACGCGTACGTGTCTCACTTATCAGATGCCACCACGTGATACATGTAGAACTGCCTAAATAGCCCATCACACATTCACATCATATCACCATCCAAAATACTATTTTTTCACTTTTTGTGTTTTTATTAGATTTGGATTGGATTTATAAATTATCAGCGAAATCCTAAATTATTGTTAAACGAAATTTGGCAAATAAATAAACTAAAATGTAAAATTTGTTGTTTCAAAATAACCAATTCTAATGTTTATTCATTGAATTTGATATTTGCAATATGTAATTTATGGCTCCATTATAAATTCTCCTTTTCCTTGTCCGATTAAAAAAATAGATAGTGTTTTTGTATGCGGAATGAAATGCGAAATGGAATGGATCATTATGAGGGAATGAAAAAAAGGGTGTTTGGTTGGTCAATAGAAGGAATCACCCATTCCTAAGGCATTCTATTTCCCTCAAAATCATTCCATTCCCGTCATATTTTTTTCCATCCATCCCCTCTTGCACCAATTCATTCAACAACACCACACCCACCACTTTCAACCAACACCACCCACCCACCACCGACCCTCCACCCGTAACCCGTAACCGCCTCCTGCCCACCCCACCGACAACCACCCCGCCGCCGCCACCAACCACCCCCACCGTTCCACCCACCGCTAGCCACCAAAAACCACACGTCAACGCCACTCGCTGCCCACCCACCACCACCGCCGACGCCACAACCACCGCCGCCACCACAACCACCACCGCCGCCACCCACCGCCATCTCCGACGCCACCAACCACCACCGACGGTTGTCGCCGCCGCCACCCCCCCCGCCACCGCTAACCCACGTTTCCGCCTCCATCACCGCTCCCCCCCGCCGCCATACCCATCGCCGCCTCCGCCACCTATAACCACCCAAGTCACCACCACCGACGACCAGTTGTTTTTTATTCATTGTTTTCTTGCCTACCAATCATACACAAAATAATTCATTCCATTCTATATGGTAACAAACAAGACATGAAATGGTAATAGATCCATTGCATTCCTCCGTCAATCCATTACATCGCCCATTCCCTTTCCCTCGCTATTCAATTACCTATACCAAACAGACTATAATTTAAAAAAATAAAATTGCCACAAACCATTTTGAGAAAGCATCTACTTTTACAAAAATATTCCACAAATTGTAATATTACAAATTAATCACTGACCATACGTTCACCCAAAAGTTGCAAACTTATTTTAATCAAAATCGATAAAATAATACTGAAATACGCCCATATATATTCAAAACTCAAATGAACAAAAAAATTAAAGCAGAATATTATATTTAATCTTAACATGAAAAAAGAAAAAAAAATTTTTCAAGATGTTTTAGCAACGAAACAAGATGTGCTCGATTGGACCAATGGTGACTCCTTACAGATTGGAACCGACTTCTGATGCAAATCCAAACTTCAGCACCATTATTTAAACTGCAAAACAGTTTTTTTTTATAACTTTGGTTAAAAAATCATAAAAATAGCTCGAATCTGTGTGCATTCCTTAGAACGAAGTATATGCCCTGAATCATAACACTAAAAATAAACTAATGTATTTTTATTGTTATTATATTGAAATAGGGGCTGTCGGCTGGGATGGTGCAGAAATGACAAACGAAAAATTCAATTAATTCATGGTTCATGACCAGAATTATGGCGATCACAGATTTTGCAGTTGCCAGTTTGTATAGTTTGGTCCATGCGTTTGCGGCTAGGGATATTATCCATTTTGTGGTTTTTTGTTTTAACAAGGAGATACACATTGTAGCCTGTATAAAATATATTAATAACCTAACTTTTTATTTTGAATTATATATATGAATAAAATTATTCAGAAAACTTCGGGGCATATCGTGTTCTTCAACCCATGGTGTTATAGCCTAGTGTATTTTGGTGGTGAGATAAGGGTTGGAACCATAGTTTGGTTTGATTCCCACAAGGAATTTTTCCATATATTTTGGGTTTCCTCGGGAATTTGTGTATAGCATTATGTTTGGAAATGATATGATCGGGTGGTTCTGCTGATGGCACGATATTACTCCAGTGGTCCCATCATGATCCAAATTTGCCGTTAAAAAAATATCGTTCTTCATAGAAATTCATGAATAATTCAAAAAAAAAAATTTTATAGTTATTTAATTTTACTTTGGTGCTTCAATTCTTGAAACCTTTTTATAAATGTTAAAAATCCTTTAAAATTATGTGATAATACATATGAAATCTTGGTTACTAACTAATAATATATATATATTTTTGTTTTACTGAACAATTGTTTATCATAAAAGGAATTTTATTTATTTAAGCAACACCTCTACCACCTTAGCTGGGTGGCGCCCACCTACACCCACCCTGCCTCCGCCAAGTTGAGAGGAAGAAAGGATGTGCCCACATGCATAAACCAATCATTTGTTTTTTTAATATATTAAAAGATGTTGGGCTTATTTTTACCCGAAAATTAACAATAAAAGCTATTCGTTTATGTGTTGCCTACGTAGCTAATGTGACGTGATAAGTCTTATAGAGGCTTAATCCACACTACCCAACTTTACTTTTAACTTCTACTTCAAAATTAACTTGAAAAAATAAGTGCAAACCAAGATATATATATAACACACAGATCGAAGCTCACCGGTTACCTCAAAAGCTTGGGCGCAAATTTGATGTTCCATTTAATTTATTTGTGTTTGTTGTTTTGTACTTGCTATTATAATTATATGATTGGTCTCTAATCTCTATAGACAATCTTGCTATGGAGGACCGGTTTTGGTTAATAAAATTCCTGTTTGCTTTTCAAAAAGAATTAAAAAGTATAAATAAATATCCGATCCGACTTGAAAAAATAGCTTACTACACAAGCTAAATATTGGGTAAAACGTTAACTAATTTTATTATATAAACTTAAGAGGGTTGACCCCACCCAAAAATATATACATCGAGTTGATAGATTATTCATGAACTGAAAAAAAACGACACTAGCAAGAAAAAATTTCAGGTCCCCCTCATACACATACAACAAATTACATACATATACATACAATTAATTACAAATTATGCACACTTACATGAAAATTCATATATTGAACTTACGTATATTAACCTCTTAGGGCAACGAAAATTAATTTCCAACCGGCAATGTCGGAGTGAAAACCACCTTGCTCCTAACAACAACGATGGTTGGGCGCTAGCTGGAATCAGTGGTTGGACGGTATTGAAAGCGGTTTGTTGTTAGGTTGGTTAATATTAAAGGATTCATGACTGCTTAAGGTACCAATTTTTTGGGCCCTTAATCATGACCTTCTCATGTGTTTATGGATTAGTTTAGGTACATATGGCAACATTGTTTTACATTTCATTTTGAAACTTTGATACATGTGTATGATAAATGATTGTTTTTGCCTTAGTAGCTAGGGTTTGCCAACCATGTCCTGTGGTTTACGTCTTATTTTTTGTATTACTTTAATTTTGTTTTCTTGCTCAATAAATTCTCCGTGTGTTGCTGGCCCTCCTAAAAAAACCAGTTGGAGAAAGAAAAATTAATTATAAGATATTTAGATGCCAAACTTGGCATTAAGACTATGCTTAGTGGAAGCCACCTTACCATTGGTGTTTTGCCCATTTGGCAGTCCATCAGCAATGAGCATTAGGGGCGTTTTTCTAAATGATGTAGTGGGAATGTGGGCATTGTGGGACATTATATTAAAAAAGAGTGTTAAACAATTAAATTTAAAAAAAACATCCAAAAAATGGATTAGGCAAGCAAAAGCAAGAATGTATGTGATTGGCCAAAGAATTGGACATTGGGCGTGGATTAAGGCCGGGGAAAAAAACGCCAAAAAACGCCTTAAAGAGGTGGGAGGGGTGAGTGTGATTGGCAAATAAAACCCAAAATTTAAACCACTACGAGTGGTCTAACAAAAAGTAGTAAAAATTTTATTTTCTTCTTGACCAGCTTTCCACCAAGAAACCATTCCAAGTTTTTTGTGTTTCAACTTTAAAGCACTTATAATAACAAGTCTTTTAAGAGAATATCATATGACTCCCTGTAAACTTATTTTTGTTTTTGATACAATGTTCAATGAATTATAACACTACACGGGTTTAAGTACAAAAAATATGCAACAAAAATCCATTAATAATAAATAATTACATAAAAACATTAATTACAGTATAATGAAAAATTATAAATTAATGTTACTAAATTTATAAATCATTAATACGGATTACAAATGCCTAAAAATTTATTTTTTGGACAAAAATAGATATCCTACTCAGAAAAATTTACATCTTTATCAAATAGTTAACAATTTAAGTTCATAACTACTTTTAACTCTAAAAAAGCCATGTACAAAACTGTCAAAAACTGGTTTTTTTTTAAATAAACCTGCTCTGATAGCGATTGTCCTTTAATTTAATTTTTGGCATCGCGACAAAATTTATGAGAAAAATCATCTTCTTTGACTCGTTTAAGTACACCCCCAAGTCTCAATGAATAATAAAAATGCAAAATAAAAACTATACGTGTTTACTGAACTTTGTAAATTGACTTTTCTTTAGTTTGACGAAATTTGATGTATACTTGTCTCTTATTGCACAATATATTATGAAGCATGACGGAAACCAACATTGCCCAATTACGTTTGAACCCTCTATTGATGTAGCCGTAAACCACAATTAATCTAGAGTTGCAAGATGAAAATACACACTTTATATGATCTTGTAAACACGTTGCTCCCTGCTAGTTTGAACACCAATGTTACGAGCAAAGATTAGTTTAATTTCTTTTTTATGTATAACTAGTGATTTTCCCCCGCGCTTCGCGGCGAGAATTTGGTTGGTATCTGTTTGGTCGTTACGTACCTATACTCGCTATAGTAATCGAAAAAAAAAAACCTTACATCAATCGAAAACAATAAATGTAACGCCTCGCAATTTATATCCGTACTTATATATATATAAATTTAATGTGATTCAGGGCGTTAACCATACTACAACCATATTATTTATATATATAATTAACGAACAAGTTCGTTACAATCTTAACCTTAAACAAAGATATACTATATTACACGACCTTTTAAGGGGCCGGCTCGAAAATGGCTTCGCGGCATGACCAGGCCACTCAAAAACCCTAGAACCAAGTTAACGGGCTCTAGGGGCCAACCTAACACCCTAAACCATATAAACCTACTAAACTCCATCTCCCTTGCACACAATAAACCCTAGCCGACACCCTTACCCCCTCTGCCATTTTTTCCGTCGCCGGAGCAATTCCGCCCACCCCGACCGCGCACACCACCACCACTCCACTACCATCTCCCTCACCCTCTCTCACCCACTCACACCTGCAACCACCCCTCTAACCGCCCCCCCCCCCCCCCCCCCATTCTGCTCCGACAAACTGACCTCCACACTCCCGCTCTCCTCTCCCTCTGTAACAAGACCGGCGGCCACCGTTGTGGTGGCGGCGCACAGGAACGAAGTCGCGTTCGCGGCGGGGTCTGGCAACGCCAGACCTATGGCGACGTTGATGATGAGGATCGAGGATGGTGATGGTTTCGACAGCCCGACACACCGGCGACGACGCTGTTTATGGTCCGCAAAGACAGGGACAGTGGTGGAGGTTGTTCCTCTCAGATCTGGTACTGGCCTCGACATGTTACGGTACCGGGTTTGAGTTCAGGTTTCGAGGTTGGTTATGTCTCGGCTCTTGTCGGGTCAACAAAAAGTCAACATGGTCGATCCAGGTCACGTTGGTTTTTTACTTGGTTCAGTTCGGTATGATTCGGATTCACGTTCAGTTACGGGTTTCACTCGGTTCTCGACTGAATCGGTTCTGGACAGTTGGGGTTTTAGTTTTGGGTTCACTTTTGATTCGATTCGGTCACGCACTCCCACAGATTTGATATGTGTTCGGGTCAACAGGTCAATGTTCGGGTCAAATCTGTCAAAACGATCGACGCGTCAGCAGGTCGACCAGTCAAACATGTTAACTTTTCGCACTCACTTGTAAATGCTGTCGACACACTTTGTTTATATCGTTTTGATAAACATTAATTTTTACAAAACCGAATTGAACCGATAAATTCATACATTGTTTAGTATTTGATAATTACAAGTTTTATATAAACGTTATTGAACTTGGGTTATTGTTGAATTTTTGAAATCTTAAACGCACTTTAGTTGCCGGTTAGTCCAAAAACATAGGAAACTCTTCCCGTTTTTCGCATAACCCTTTCGACTAAGTGCATCAGCCACCACATTTGCTTTACCAGGGTGGTATCTAATTTCACAGTCGTAAACATTCAGAAGTTCGACCCATCTTCGTTGCCTCATGTTTAACTCTTTTTGATTGAAATATGTTGAAGACTCTTGTGGTCATGTATATTTC